>BSBK01000604.1:160000-495000 GCA_027943335.1 Chamaecyparis obtusa
AATAAATATTATGCAATATGCATGCACTCCAAGCTCTTGGGAATGAATCTATACCATAACTAGTAGATGAGTAAAAGAAAGATTTAAATAACATGATCCATCAGGCCAAAAGTGCCTACAAGACCCAAGGAATAGTACAAAACCCTTCAAGAATAGAACAATATATCCTTAAGCAATTTGTAACCTCCTTTAAAGATTGTTCACATCCTTAATTAAAGTTTGTTATAATAATTTTCTTCACGTACAATGCTCTTCATATATGTGCGTACAAGATGATAGGGAATGCGGTTAAGTTTTCTAAGTTTGACAATAGTAATATCTTTGCAATTAATAATTTATCTATTAAAGTTAAATGATGAAAAAATTAAACGTCTTGATATATCTCAATGTAATTTATATATAGATCAAAATTTAAGATATATATGTTAGAAGCAATAACGACACAACATGGAAGATATTAAATAACTCAATATGCAATTACAATTAGAGTTAATGTTAGTGTTAGTGTTGGGGTTAGGGTTAGGGTGGATGGTGATATAATTAAGGGTAAGGGTACTTGGGTAGGGTTAGAAATAGAGTTAGCGTTAGTGGTAAAATCAAGATTAAGGTTAGAGTTAGAGGTAGGATTAGGGTTAGCAATGATGAACCATGGTTAAAATTAGAGTTAGAGTGTGGGTTATTATTAGAGACAAAATTAGGGTTAACATCATGGTTATGGTTGTGGATAAGGTAAGGGTCAAGGTTATGGTTAGGGTTAGGGTTAGAATTAGAGTTAGGGTTGGTGATAGGGTAAAGGCTAGGATTAGAGATTGAAATAATACTAGGGGTAGGGTTGGGGTTAACAACAGGGTTATGATTATGACTGCATTAGTGTTAGTGTACAAGTGTTACTATTAGAGTTTCAATTATGGTTAGAGTTAGAGTTAGAGTTATGGTTGAGGTTAGAGAATTAGAAGTAGAGGTATAGTTAGAGTTGGGGCCAATGATAAGGTTAGGGTTAGAATTATATTTAAGATTAGGATTAGGGTTAGGCTTAGGGTAAGAGATAGAAATTGGGTTAGGGTTAGAGTTAGATTTAGGATTACAATTAGAGTTAGGGTTCAAGATTAGTCATACATAACCCTAAATTAACCTAAACCTAAAATCTACAACAAGTTTTATAATTTAATATGGTTATAAATCCTAACCCCAACACAAATCCTAAATTAATATTATCATAAAAAATCTTACCTATAATATTGAAATGAATTTTATGATTATGGTTCATATTTGAAGTTTAAGGTTAGTGACTTAGGGTTAGGGTTGTGGATAGGGTTAGAGGTATGATTATGGCTAGGGTTAGGTTTAACATCATGGATAGGGATAGAGTTAGTTTTAGGGTTAGTGTTTGAATTAGGTTTATGGTTAGAGCTAGGACTATGGTTATAGTTACGGTTTACATCATGGTTAGGGTGAGGGTTAAAATTATGGTTATGGTTTAGGTTAGAAGCGCAATTAGGTTTAGGTCTAGAATAGTGATTAATGTTAGGATTAGGGTCATGTTCTAATTAGTGTTTGGCTAGGGTTTAGATTAGACTTTAATTAGGATTCAAATTAGAACTAGGTTAGGATTAAGCTTAAGATTAGGTTTAGGACTATTGTTACAATTAGGGTTTAGTGTTAAGGTTAGGGTTTACATCATGGTTAGGATTAGTGTTAGGGTTAGGGTTAGGTTTTGGGTCACTAATATAGTTATATTTATGGTCATTCTTAGGTTAAAAAAATAGCTAGGGTTAGGGTAAGAGTTAGGATTATGGTTAGGGTTAGAGTTTACGGTTATGGATAGAATTATTGCCAGGGTTAGGGTGTACACAATATTTAGGGTTAGGGTTAGAATTTGGGATAGGGTCATAGTTATAGTTAGGATATTATATTCTATAATGATACAAATAAAAATAAATAATTTAATATTAATTTTATTTTTAAATAAGTAAAAATATGCAATAACTTTGTAAAATGAATTTTTTTTTTCAAATATAGTTTTTACATACTTGTTTGACTAATTATAGACTAAGTTACATGTTCAATTAATATCTACTCTTGCATTTGGTTTTTTTTTTTAAAACCCAATTTTCAAACCATAGATACTCTAGACACTTGATTGAGAAATAGTTGATAATATGTGTAGTGAAACAATGTAAGATTCCAAAAAATTAGAATAAGTAGAATTATGGTTGTGAAGGAAAAAATTCAAAATTTTTTTGTATAAATAAATAATAAAAAATTAATATATATTTATAAAAATAAAATATTTACAAAAATATAATTAAAAATATTTTTGTATGGGGGTAATCTTATAGCTCACATGGTTGATAAGGTTGTGTTAAGGCTTTGGGGTTCTTCCCATGTAGGTCTAAGGTTTAACTTTCACCAACCAGAATTACCCATTCGCTATATTGACATTTGAAATGTGTGTATGATCTTATACAAAAAGAAAAAAAAAAGTTTAAGCAAAACATTAAATTTTATGACTATTTATGGCTTTTTAAAATTAGTATATATATTGTTATTTTCTTTTTGAACATTATATATTTTTAATAAGTCCATTGAAGATGTTAAAATGTTTCTACTAAAAAATTATAATGAATATTTTTAAGTGTAAGAAATGTTGGACAATGATTGAGAAAATTATAAATAATTTTGTTGATGACAATTTGTTTAAAAAGATAACATAACAATTGAAATGGGAAATGGATAATATAATAAGAATTTTTGTTTTAACATGAATTTAGATTGATATATATTTGTTAATAATAATAATATTTAAAATATAATAATTTTTAAGTAAATAAAAGATTTATAATATGATACTTATTTATGCCTAAAAAGTAACAATTAAAATAGTTATCTAGCATATTACAATATACATTTTTTTTTTTTTGAAAATAGGTACCTACATGTGGATGTCTATAATTCTATTGCTATGACAAAAACTAAAAATAAATACAATCATAATATTAGATTTTTATCAATATAATATATAAAAATTTCTTTTATAATATATGTAAAAGGATGCGGCTAAGCTCCTACAATACGTACGTTGACTAAATTTCAAAGAATTTAAAACACAACAGATTTTTGCCAATTCTATTCTTCATTATCTACACATTTTGTGATAAAAACCACAATTTTTTTTTTTTCAAAGAAATCATTATATTTTTACAATTTTTAAATTTTTTTTTATTTTGGCACATTCTGTCTAAATCTTAACAGTGCCCGTACAAAACCCTTCAGCGATAGAAAGTCATGTTCCTAAGCAGTTTGTAACTCTGTTTCGAATTAATAATTTTCTTCATATAATGTTTACTCACATACGTGTGTGCAGGATGGCAGGGAATGTGGTAAACTATTTAATACCAAATTATAATTGACTAAGTTTTACAATAATAATATCTTTGCAATTAATATAGAGCAAGTTTTATAATTCATTCTTTATTGAATAGCGACACTAACTGATTGGCTTGTACCGTACCATAAAGTACTCCCAAAAACACAGCCTTTGCAAGTCTTATCAACTAAACAGAGAATCAATGCAAAGTTTACGTACTGTTTTGAAGTTTTTCAACTTTGAAACGTGGAATGTAAAGAAGCGGCATAATCCTTGTGTGTTTTCAGGGGAAGCAGGCGGAGAAATGGCGTTGGAAGGTTTTGTGCAGGGCAAGTGCAAGTTGAAGGGCATCGGCGATGGTGTCTCCGTTAGCGGTGGGAGGGGGAAGTGCCATTCGTCTTCCATTACATGTGGCTGGCCTTCTTCCAACACAAAGCCTTGTTCAGCCACAGTGAAGGCCAGGGCGGTTGTCACGCCCGCTCACACCAACATCAAGTTTGAAGACGAACAAGATTTCATCAAAGCTGGTGGAAGTGACATTCAATATGTACAAATGCAGGCCACAAAGACCACTGACCAGCCAAACATTGCGGATAAGGTACCTCAAACTCTCTTGTTTCTCCTTGTTTCTCAGGTCTAGCATCATTTTTTCATGATGAATGGTTGTATGCTTCTTTACGAAAATTTCAAAATTTTTAAATTATTCAATTTCTTCTGTGACATTGTATCGCTTCTAGCATTCCCCCCACATTTTAACATGTTCCTTCTAATCCTGCTAACAAATTATGGAATATTAAGTGAATGAATGAAAGGGTTTTAATGATTCAACAGTCTGAGGGATGAAGAGAGACAATACTTATATATCTTCAAATTCTTTTTGATGTCAATTTTTTAATTATTAATTTTGATTAAGAAATCTGCTGTGAAGTCTTTCACAACTTAGCAATTAAAATTTTAACTTCTCTCCCTAATTGCAACCCTCAAATAGATTTTTTAATAGCATTTCCACATGAATGGAACTCTTCGATATAGTGTACTTGTTTTTTCCATCAATCTGATTTATCCATCTAATAGTTCTAAATTTTTCTCATGTCTTCATTAATATTAGTATTAGAACATTCTTACAGATTAATATTTCATTTACTAATCCACTTACCATTATACTTCATCCAATTTTTTTCCCTATAATTTAATTCTTCCTCAACAATTATTTCAGAACATGTGGGCAACATTCTAACGTCAGCCAGGAAAAATAATTTTTTTAATTTATCCTTCCTACGAGAAAATACATATGAATTAGCTTCAATTCACTGTGAATAATTGGCAAAGGATGGCTTCATGGAATCGAAGAATTGGACGGTATAAAATGATTAATGAGAAGCTTCAAGTGCTTAGGAATCACGTCATTTCAGTGTCAATGGAAGAATTTTAAGAGGAGTTGCACAAGAATGGATGAGTCACAGGGTCTTGAAAAGTTGAAAAGCCGTACTAACATTGGAGGCCATTGAAAACAGTGATATAATTTGTTTTCTGATAATTTTCTCTACACTCGAGGTTCTTCCACCTCCACGACCCCATCCGCCCCACCAAAATATATGTTAACAAAATACTGCTTTCTATACAATTTTATTGAATTTAATATCTATAAGGCCCGAGAGCCGTTGTGGTGCTCAAATGGGTGCTTTTGCCTGTTATTGGCTACGTTAATCGGAGAAGGATTAAGTCATGTACTGTTTCAAGCCCCTGTTGCTTGTCACCAACCAGAGTTGGTTTATCCTTTGTTTTGATTTTTTGAAGAAGCCTCTAATTACTTGAATTGATTTCATTTTTCTTTTAAAAATAATTTCCTCCAAATGGCCGAACATTCTCTTGGAATATGGGGGATTCTGCCATGCGAAGAATCCCAAAAACATTTAAACATTTTTTTTTCATTGAGATGGTTCTTCTCTCTCAATAATATGGGTTCTTATTTTCCTACTGCTACATTGGTAATCAATAATGTTATGTTAAAAAATCATGTTCAAGTGGAGAAGGTATGGCTGGAGCTTGAGCACTTCTTAACTCTTATTGGGCATTGAAGGAAAGCTCCTTGTGCTGAGAATCTTCCGTAGTCGGGGTTCTCCTTGCCTTTCTGATTGCCATGCCACCACATGGTGTGGTAGTTGGGCATGCCCTTTCCAGGGAGGCAAGAAACTTTTCCGGCTTTTGCCATCTTGCTAGATCGAACAAAGGAGTTAGAACGACAAAAAGAGAAAAGATACTACCGTGATAAGTTGGGTGCTCATATCCAACAATACAGTTCCTTTTGGTGGTAGTAGTTGGAGAAGCAAGCTGGATGATCCACCTTTGCTGGCTTTGCGGCTTGTTGCTTTTTTTTTTCTCAAGTTTCTCGCTGCAGTTGTATTTGCTTTTATAGATGTTTGTTCCGCCTCGGCTCTTGCTGAACCTGATACTGCTTAATTATGTCTCATTTTGTCTTTTTGTATGATGTTAATTAATTAATTCTTTTTTATAATGTTGATTGAGTCTTTGGCTTTCTCAGGTTTGCGATTAATACAATATTTAGGGTGTGATGCCTTTTCACGGGTTATTCCTCATTTCATTTTTTATGATGTTAATTAATTTGGCTGTCGGATGTGATGTCTTTTCACTTTTGTTGAAGAGGGTTATATTTGATGTAGTTTTTTTATTAGAAATAGCAATTCTTTTTTGAGTGCTTACCCTTGGTAGTTGTGTACTTCAGTGGCCGGCAATTCTTGTTGCGCGAAACAGATAGGATGGTATATTTTTTAATCTGCTTGCAATATGTCATTGCTACTGTGATGAGCCTAACTAGCTCTCAATAGCAAACTGACTCTTTTCTAATTTAAAATTGCAATTTGTTTTTGTGTATTCGCAAAACATATAAGAATTCTATAAACTTTCTCAACATAAGCATTAAGAACAACAACAAATTAAAACTAGGCTCACCAAATTATTCTTTTAAAAACTTGCAAACATTAATGAACATTACAATAGATGCAAATGGCACCGTTTTGTCTCTAAGATTACTAACCATCACCCCAATAATGATCTTAAGTGAAATGTGAGCCTCAAGTTCTAAACGCAGCAGACTGGTTAAGAAGCGGCTGCCTTAAGATGGGTCACAGCCTTCTCTATTTTCCTTACGCAGCTGGAAAAAAACACTAACTCTGTTTGCATACATGAAACACAGCCTCCTCAAATTTATCGCAGCCTCCAAACAACAATATGCAGCTCCCTGTGGTTGACGCAGCTTCTAAGATTATTGACGTGGCCTCTCAGTATTTAAAGGCAGTCATCAACATTCAACTGAGATCATCAAGGAATAAAATCGCAGCTCTTGCATTATCTGTACGGCAGGCTTGTAATAAACTTCAATAATAAATCTGCAACTCACATTCCCTTCTTAGAGCCACCAAATCAGATTGCATAAAAATTCTGGAAGAGTTCTCTCCAAAAAGAAGACCAAACTCTCCAAACCCTTGCACACTTTCCAAGAAACTTTGAAATTCTTCACAAGACAATACTTCTCCAACTTTTCAATATCATAAAATGATCAATGGTTTATGAGAATGGCCTGTTAAGTCCCTTTTTATTCTTTCTTGTGAGAGCTCAAACACAATTCTTACCAATGTGGGATAAATAGATATACTTTTCTTTTTAATAATTCATTTACTCCAATACTTTTAATTAATATCTTGGCTTAGGCTTTCATGAATTAATTAAATAAATGGCCCCTTCCCATGATGACTCAACCCTCAACTTAAGTGAAATTATAAAGTTAAATTATAACTTTATAATAAGCCATTTAATGATTTAATAATAGTTTGGCCACCAAAATAATAATAACTCCCAAAATACTTATCATTTTAATATGTCGTGTGAAATAGGAGTCACACCTATTATTTCTTAACGTGACCGAATGCACTTTCCAAAAATAGAAAGGGTCCTCGAACAACATCAGGCTTACTATAATAGTAAACGTGGCAAAACTATAGCAAATGAAGTCCAAATGACGTCAAACAAAAGCCAAACCAAAGCATACTGAATCCTGAAGTAGATGCCCACTGAAAGAGACCCTCTGTCCATCCTCATTAGCCTACGAGGGTCACATGATAGGCTAATCCATCCATAGTCATGGTCACGCTAAAAAGAGGACATTACAACTATATGCATTAACATGAACACAAAACAGTTTCTTTTAATACAAAAGCTATAGAATTGATGCATTAACCAAGTTCTTATTTAGAATTGTGAAAGGTAAGGTTGCTCTTGCTGTAATAGCCCATGTTCCCTCAAAAGGTGTGTATATCCTTTTCTTTTATAAATGCATCCTACCACCATGACTATGAGGCCACCAGAATGTGCGGTCTCGTAATGTATTTTAAAAGTTTAGATTTATAGAATCCATTATAGGGCTGTGCATTCTAGTGGCCCCATAGACGCTGCCTCAAGGTTACTGTTTGTTAGAAAAATATATCACATTCAAAGGATCATATTGTTGAAGGATAGTATGCAAGATGGAAGATAGACAAGTGATTAAAAATGGTTATATTTGGTACTTTTTACTTCATTGATCAAATTTGTTCTCAAAATGGTACAACTTTCAGATATGATCACATTGTACAATCATTCTTTTTATAATGTCTCTTGACCATTGGCCAATGAGGTATAATATGTGGGATACATTCACACTTATGTTGCCACATTATACCATTACAATATCTGGTAATACGTGTGGGATAAATCCGCACAATGAACAATAACACATTCTACCATCACCCATAATATAAATTTGGAGGATTTACAATCACATTTAAGCACATTTGACAATAAAGACACTATCATTGAGAATACCTCCGATTCATGACAAGCTCTTTGAGACATGATTGCTCCAAAAAGGTGAAAAACTTACTCCCAATCTAGGTTACTAGGAGACGTGTCTCCAAACCCTTGGGATGTGTCCCCCAAGACTAGACGTGATCCCTGCCTCCAAGATGTCTCCAGAGACTGGTAGGGTGCTTGGGTGCTCAGACTCTGGCTCTCCCGACGACTCCAAGTGTCCCACAAACTTTTTTATATCCCCCGCACTAAACTAGGTCAAAACGTGTGTTAAAGACAAAAATAAAAAAACTCAACAAAAAATGTAAACAATGTAGCTCAGGAAAAAGAAGTTTTCCATGCAGCTTAGGAAAATAATAATTATTGGTCAGTAATTATTTAATAGTAGAGCATCTCACATAATAGTAATAATATATTTCATTATTAATTAGGAAAATTTAAACGTAATGAAGAGCATCTCATATGACAGTAATTATTTATATTTTCATCTCCTAAGCAGGGTAAGGATTTCATTTTTCTCATTTGACAAGCTCAGAGATACATATAAAACTATGTGATGATAATTTTTGGAAATTATTAAATTATATTAAAAAAATTGCCGTCTCCAAATACCCCTTGTCTTTTATTTTTGAAAATTTGCCTTACCGGTACCAGTACTAGTCTCCAAAGTCTCCAAGTACCCCCATCTCCTGGTAACATTGCTCTCCATCAAACATTAGAGCTTCCAAATTTGAGCTAATATCTCCTCTAGAACAAGGCGGTGTCCGGTACTAATTTTAACAAACTTATCCTGTGCCCAACACTAATGGGCAAGGTTTGTAATGAATATTGAATTGATGCTCATACTCCTAAAAGAGATTCACACTGAAGTGGAAATTCCTTTGATGCCTTGACCACTGTCTACCAATAATATTTCCAATGTTAGTCACAATAATATTTTGAGTCTCAAAGGCCGGTTGATTGTGTTATAAGGAATTACACGATATTGTAAAACTTCAGCAATGGCCAAGAGGCTCACAACTCTAAGCAAGGCTTGTATAAACAACTTAGGTGACTTCAAGTCTTTGTTGGAATATTTTGATAGGAATCCCCCACAACTCAAGAAAGTTTTGCATTTTTTTTTATCCTTTTTTGTATTTGAATTATTGCGATGACTTATGGATCGAAACTTCCCTCAAATCGACATCTATCGCTTGCAATAATAATTTGTTTGGCCATATTATAGATGGGTCCTATGCTCAATTGAAGATATTTGCCAATGATAACTATAGTCCCTCTAAATATCATTTTATTCTCCATTGCATTACAAGGGCTCCCAATAATGCTTAGTGCTTAATATAAACTTCATTTGTGAACAGTTCACTATCAACTCTGCACAGTCCTCCAAAGTCTATCGTAGTCTAGCCAAGCCAGCTCCCGTACAACCATGGTCCACCTTCAAGTTCATCGGAAAAAGGAACATTATCGACGAACATATGAGATCTCAAATCGATAGCCCAAGTCTCCTCGATGTCCTTTAAGAAACACAAAGCCCACGAGCATCCGCAATAGTCTCACCGAGCCTTATTGTCAAGAGAACAACCATCGACAAATGTCACATTGAAGTCACAGGTCATCTTGACGATCAACAAGTCAATAGAAGTCCAAATGAACTCATCATCAAGTATATCCATTAATTGTGTTTTCAAGTTGTGTCATTAGAGCAACTTTGGTGTCCTCAAGACCCATAATTTTAGTTGGATTCCAGACGCTGATGGTGCCATCGCTCATACCATCGGCAACTACATCTGAAAGAATATTTGAGTTCATGCCATAATACACATATATGAACCTAAAAGATAGAACCCAACACTCGATGGAGTTTTATAATAACCACAAACTGACAATGTTAACCGATTTTTATTTATTAGTCTTTAAGTTGTGTTCGACATAGACTTCTATTTGTTTTAATTCTGGTCTTTCTTTAAAAGAAATATCACCCATGTGTTATTGCTGCCGCAACAAAATTATATATTGTTTTAAATGATATATTCTGCCAGGCTCTTATTCCATGTCATCGCTGAAACCATATAGCCGCTGCGCTTCATCATATTGATGATCACTTGTCATTATGAAGAATGGAATGTGATTATACTTTCAAGAT
Source organism: Chamaecyparis obtusa (assembly GCA_027943335.1). Lineage (NCBI taxonomy): Eukaryota > Viridiplantae > Streptophyta > Pinopsida > Cupressales > Cupressaceae > Chamaecyparis > Chamaecyparis obtusa. The sequence continues at coordinate 170,374 of BSBK01000604.1, forward strand.
AGAATTTATATTTTGAGTAATCTGAACTCTCAAATCTAATCGGATCTTCCTTAGCAAGGCTCTGATACCATGTTGAATATGATTAAATTTCTTTCAGATTTGATCTATTTATGGCTTTTCTATTTGCAGAATATGATTCTTACAATCACTGTAATTTCTTGCAAATTATAATCAGAATATTGAACTTGATAAATATGAAGTTGATGCAAAATCAATATTGAGAATTACTGATCATGAATTCACAAGTCTGAATTTTTCCTTAATGGTATTCGATCTACAAGAGCAGAACATTTATTGATTTCGATGTTTCCAATTGTGGATTGGATCTGCATTAAATATATAAGGAAGAGACACATCCCATGAGCGGACATGTCTCCACAAAGTGGAGGCATGTTTGTTCACGTGATGTCTCATGAATTGTGCCTTTTCATCTTAACTAAACGCCCGATCTCTAATCAGGGTTTGTTACTTAATAAACATAGATGCTTACCAAGTTCGATCTATATTTATCTTGCACAAATAAATAATATCCAATCTGGAAATGATCACCGATAATGATGCTCGATCGGGATCCTAAATGAAACATGAAATGCCAACAATCTGCAAGTAATAACCTCTAAATGCAGATCGATAATATACTTGGAATATAGTAGATTTCGATCAGTTATATAAGTGATCATCAATTTCCAGAATTTATTGCAAATGATGACATGCATATATATACAATTAAATATATATGTGTGGATACATATGTCAGTACACACTGACATATATATACACACATATTATCAAATCGATCATCATTTCTATATCTGACCAAAGCTACCATATTTCAACAATTTTGAACACCTAAATAGTTTTTCATCTTGCCTGCTGAGAACTGCTTCCTTGGGTTTGACAGGATTCAAATTGCTTGCAAAATATAGAGAAACCTAAGGATTTTAACACAAATCTGTAGTATGACACAAACCATAGGCAGTGGATGATAGGCCAAATAAAATTTGGAAACCTATGAATGTTATTCCATCAACAAATAAAGTTGGCAAGGCTGAAATCCTAGGCACAGCTGGAACAACATGATCCTGTAAATGTTGTTATTTTGACCTCTCAAACTGGTGATACATTAAAACCAGAGGTGACTATTTGAAAAACTGCTGCCATGGGTGATTGAAAACACTATCCTTTTCTGCTATAGGGGGCTTGAAACCCTGCTGAAACATGCCAATAGCGGCCATAGGTACAAAAAATTGTTTCTACTGCTGACTGCAGTCTATCAGCACGTACATTCAGCTGTGCTTATCACTCAAAAGTTCAAAACTCATTCATTTGAACCTAGGTGCTTCCTTGATGTACGTTTGCTGCTTAAATAGCACATAACCATATCTATGTGTGCCTCTGGGCTGTGTGTGTCTAATAAGACTTCTCTTGCTGCATTTGGATGCTTCCTTTGGCTGATATTGCAACTTGAATCAGTCAACATAAATCCTAAATGTGCCCTTACTGTACTCTACCACGTAACGTACAGCCAGGTCCCGTTTTGGGTGTTTTGTGCCACTTAAAATTTATGAGTCACTGCCCAGTGTGCAAAACAGTTACATATGCCACTACAAAGGTGTCCATGTTCTCCTAGGCGTGTCTTTCAGGTAGTCTTGCCACTTGAGCTTGTCTTATCCTTTTTAAGGTGTGCCATTACCATATTTCAGCCACTTGAAATTAGCTCTAGGTGCCTTTTTTGACTGTTGTTGTCAGTTAAAAACATATGTTCCATGGTGTTTTAGGGATGGGGATGGTGGGATGACAGGGGATGCGTTTCAGGGACGGCAGTCCAGGGGGGCATTTTTGGGGATGGTGGGGGTACGACAGTATTATATATATGTATATATGCTCAAATTTCTATAAGATTAACTATAAATATTTGAGAGAGTAGAATATCCTCTCAGCTTGTTGTATACATTTAAGAGAAATTTGCACATAACAGTTATTGGCACCCAAAAATGTTCAGTGCCTTATATACTTGTAACTTGCATTTGCGCCCTTATGAAGTCAAATAAAAAATTAAGGGTTGAAAGGCTTCTCAAAACCAATTAAGCATGTGGAAACCTTATCGTATTCTGTGCAGATTTGGAATCAGGTCCCAAAAACATCCATCGACACAAGCTGAAGAGATTTGTTCCAGATATTGACAGATAAATGCTTCAAATAGTATAATGATGCTGTTTCTCTCTCCAAAAGTAAAATATAGAGATTAGAAAATGAAGAAAATAAAAATGGAGGTCATATACACATGATCAAGAATTTGGCTTTGCTTGCACAAAAAGCTTTTACGTGAAATACCCATATAAATTCAAAAGAAAGAAAGATACATAAAACTAAGTTATATTGTAATGGAAGTTCTTTAAAGAGCAAAGTACTCAAGCTCTTTCATCAGAAATAGCACAGAAGTCAGGACCGACAATGTCAGATATTCTAGCTACGAAAATACACGTGATAAGGAATATGGCGCTGCTTGCACAAAAGGATTCTACATGTAATATCCAAATATATATTCAAAAGAAAGAAAGATAAGAGATAAGAATAACTCAGCTATGGTATAATGAATGCTCTTTAAAGAGTGAAGAACTTGAGCTGTTTCATCAGAAATAGCCAAAAAAGGTCAGGACTGACAAATGTTAAACATTTTAACCATAAAGATGCACAGGCCAGTCTTATAAGAAATTTCATAAACAGTGTGTAAATAGGAGAACCTGTCATCATAAGATACTTATTGAGGTGAAAAACACGTCTGTTACCCACGTTGTGCCCTTGATACTGTTAATGTTGGAAACATTAGCTGCGAGAGAGCATCACCGCTTAGACTTAAATGTGCAAGTGTTATCATTTAGCGTGCTCGGTTGGAGTCGTCTTTCACATGGTGACATGGCACTGTAAACTTGTTGACTAGGCAGTTATTCATTAACATAAGGCAACGTTCCTTCTTATGAGGTTGTCGGTCTCATTATAGCGATGCCAAATGTCCTTGGTAACGTCCGTCGCTTGGTGACTATGGGCAACCTTTCATCTTTGGTCAGTTTGCATCTCTACAAAAGGTGACCGGGATCATTCTCTATCCGATGATATATATTATTTGGCATTCACATAACAGACATGTTTTTCTTGGTATGGTCACGACTTATTCTGGACGGGAATTTTGTTTTATTTTCTGTGTCTTTAGCAGCAACATCAGCTTTTATATATGTGTGTTGCAGAGTTATGTTTTCAGTGTGTGAGTGTTCAATATATTATGGTATCGAGTTGTGTGCTTATCCTGCTCTGAGGATACATGAGTCTCAATGTATCTGCAGTTATTATATATATATTTCAGTGTGCTGTGAGTTCTGGAATAATCGCACTAAGTGTATATGTGCTGAGACTCATTTTGTATTATCTATTTATTTACGATATGTGTGTGGGATCGTTGAGCAGTCTATGTGATTCTCTATGTTTGTAACCAGTTGTTTTAGAAGTCTGTGAGACTGAGACATTTTGATACGAGAAAAGTCAGGCTTATTGATTGACTAGTTGGAGACTACAATCATAAGCAAGAATACTTGTATTTCTTTTGAGATCTAAATAAAGGATCTATCTTTTGGGTGTGGCTGGGTTTTTCCCTCGAGTGGGAGGGTTTTCCCAGGGTAAATAATGGTGTCATCTGTTCATTTGTTATTGCATTTCTGATGATTGCATTCTTATATTTTGGTTCACAAAACATTAACAGATACAACTGTGTCTACATTGCCTGCATTTGCAACCTGTGATTTTCTTCTACAAATCTTGTTCGAAAATCATTGCAATTGTGTAAATGATGCACTGCTGCTTGCATCCTAAGGGAGCTCTGTCCAAAGTCACAAAATGTGTCTGCAAACCTGAGATTTTTCTGGCTGCAACATGTTAAAAAACTCCATGTTTTTCTGGATGTTTCCTTTCATTCTGAGCCGTTTCAGGAAGATCTCACATTTTTGGGAAAAATAGGGATGGCTTGGGGATGTTCCCTATTGCCCCCTCGTCTCAAAAATACTAAGATGGACATGTTCTTGTGTTCTTCAGGATTTATGCAGTATCATAAACCAGAGTACAATCTCTCAAGGCAATAGGTGACTGAGTTGCATGATAATTACAAAGGCTACTATACTTATACAGCTTATTTTGATCATTAAAGTTCAAATACCTCAATGAGATGTAAATTGTTAACCAGCAGTTCAAAATAGCCATATATTCAACAGTAGATTAGGGATTTAAAATTGGCAGAATATATGCTTCAATTTCATGGTACAGCCTTCCATCAACAGCAACTCTGTAGGAAGTGGAGAGAATATTTGAATCTCTCTACACTCCAAGTCTGGTAGACATGAATTCTATCAGATATTGTTTGAGGACTTTATTTCTTGCTGACTTGTGTGGGACAAAACTTTCAACACTGTTGAATGAAGATGAGTGAGAAGTGATTTCCTCATATATTTTGATCAAAATTCACTAGATCCCTATAGAATATATCTGCATAAGCACCTCTAACTTGAATTCAGTTCTAAGGATACTTGAAAGCATATCCCTCAAACTTATCATAATACACTTTGTGGGCAAAAACAGCCTACATTAAATGCGGTAATGTGTGTCAACATGGAATGAAACAGTAGGGAATAAAGCACAGGAAATTTTTTTTTTTATGGAGAAAATACAGTTGTAGTCAATATGAATGATTGACATGAAAATATCAAAGCAGAAAACTCTGCATCAAAACCCACAAACATCTGACAGGAATAATTGGAGAGCAGAATGAGGAAGAATTCATGTTGCAGAGGCATATAGAAGGAAAAAATGAAAGAGTTGCTGATAAAATAGGCAATTGTTTTGGTAAAAAATGCATTTACCAATGTTTTGAAAATCTCATGGTATTTTGGGGAATTTTTCGATGCACATGGTGAGGAATGATATCTTACAATTTCTCGCAATATTGTCCTGATAGATGCTTCTAAACTATAAATACCGTAGATAAAAATTTGATCTCATCTAACTATACCCTTGGTATGCCACATCCAATTTGAATAAATAGAGAGAATAAAAATATTTTGAATCTCTTAGAAGGCGCTAAAATAACCACCAATCATTTCTTGCCTTCTTTAGAGCTCATTAGGTTTTAGATAACTTGATTATATGTTTTGGCATTAACTATAATCACTTTCTACATTTGGTATCAAACTGTGATGCCCAAAAGTTGAGACAAAACACAACCAACAAATCACTTTTAAAAAAATTTGTTGGTTGTGTTTTGTCCCAACTTTTGGGCATCACACAAACTCAGATGGTGGAGGGGTTTGCAATGAAACAAATGCGGTGAAAGCGAAATATGTTCTCATTCAATATTTTGTAAAAATAATTAACTTGATTTCTAAAGTATTGGCTGTGGATGTACATTATTTAAGCTTTCATATATTCTTGCGCCCTGCCAATTTTTGACTCTAATACCAAGATTCTGTATAGTTCCAATATGGTTCTAATCAATAGCCTTTTTCTTGGAAATTTATGATTTACAAAACATTGATGATTGATTTATGTGAAATTAATAAATGGTTTCCTAAAGCCACATGATATTCAACTCTAGGTACTTTTTCTTTTTGCTTTCCTATTAACTTTTATATCTTAAATCATGCACAATCAGTTTAGATGTTGCTTTTTCTGCATAGGCTTTTTTCCAATATGGATCCAAATACTTCTTTCTTTTCCATGCCTATGCTAAACTGAACTTTCTTTCCATTGGATCCTTGTATAAATTATTCCATCTCCAATTTGTATATTCTTTTCATATGGTGACATGGAAAGCTATGACGATCTGTGTGTTGTATAGTTGCAACTTCTTCAACTTGGAGATGCGAATTTGGATTTGGTAGTCATGGGGTGTGGTCCAGCAGGGATGTCACTAGCCGCAGAATCAGCTAAGCAAGGTCTGAATGTGGGTCTTATTGGGCCCGATATGCCATTTACTAATAACTATGGTGTGTGGGAGGATGAATTTGAAGGTATGTATTGCTTGAATTCATTCAATTTAGTCCTGGATTAAAATGTAAAATCTGGCCTGAAGTCATAATTGGTAGATTAATGTAAAGAAGGAAAAGAAAGGAAAAGTGTGAAGAAGCTTTACAACTTACAGCTCTAATGTTCCTGTTAATTCATGTCTGGATAGGGTTTCAAATCATTAAGTGCTAGTTAATAGTCTAATTCTAAATAAAAAAAGCCTAAAATCGGCGGAAGCTTCTGTAATTCACATCTAGAAGTGAACTAATCAATATAATTTCTCTTTCTTATTTTTCCTCTCCTTGCCACTATAAATAGACTGATGTTCTTGGAAGATGATTTTTGCAAAGGATATTGTGGATTAGTCCATTTTCTCTTAAATAGACGCAAAACCTTAGGGAGCATGTTTCATAAAGTTCCTACCAACTTGGTACTTCCTCCACCATCTCCCCCCTCGCTTCCCCACACATTTATTTGTATGTGCCAGTCCCTCCCTCTCTTCCTCTATATGTAGATAAATATATTGATTGGTAGGTAGCTATGCAGGTAGGTAGATAGATAGATAAACCAAGCATCCCATTTGTTAGAGATTTATGCACCATTGTACCTTTTCTTTTCTTTTTGGTATAATAAAATGATTACAAGCTTACAAAAATCCCTTGCACTCCTAGCTTATAGAGGGAGATGTATTCCTTTAGAAGAGAGTGCCATACATAGCAAACAGAAATCATCACAAAACTAAAGTTTTACACTCTGATTTTAAGAGTTGTTTTGAACAGCAAAGAGAATATCAAGGTCATGCAAGGTTCCTATTGACGGGGCATTGTCGCTTGCTAGCGTGAGTCTTATGTGTGATATGGCTATTGATGTTCCACAGCCAGCCAATGTCCATAATTCACACCATTAGCTTGAAGATTTCAATTTTCCATTTGTAAAGCACTGACATTAGCATTGAAGTTCTTGGCCGAGTGAGACCATTTTGTTAAAAAGCTTTGCTAAATTGAATTAGACAGATTAGGTTCCTCCCTTAACATTTGGTCTGTATTGAGATTATTTCACTTGCTTCATTATAGTTGAGTACATTTTGATTTCATTAACTCAGAATTGAGATACCTTGTCTATTTTTAGTGAGAACCGATAATGGCCTTTTGATTATCCTTGATGGCTTCTTGGTTGTTGAGCAACATGTTGCAAAAGCGTTGTGTATTGCATTACTCAGATGTTGGATCTTTGAGATTGTATGGCCTTTAGGGATTGACTAAGGGAGTCATTGATGCTAGCCGATGCTATATGAATGTATGAATGTAGGGCATCTTGGTTTTCAAGGGATTGAGGGACATGCATTGGAATGAGATCTTGTTCACAACTTCTAACACTTTAGGGAACATGAAATGTTTGTCAAATCTAAGAGGTTAATGTTGAAAGGTAGTGGTTCGATTGTTTGCAAACTAAGATGTAGAGATTAATCAGCAAACCAAAAATTTCCAACTGAATGAAAACTTGGTAAGGACTTGGTGAAACTTTGCATCTTAAAAAAACTCAATTTTTTGAAAAAAAAAACATAAATTTTATGCAAAATACAGCTACAAAATGTATCAAATGAGTTTGGTGGGGCTTTGGGGGCAACACCCCAACAAGGTCAAATGGCACGCCATTTTCATATTTTTTTAGAATGCAATGCACAATGCTCATAAATCTGAAAAGGAACATTTTTGGAGTGTTCAAACTTCAACAAGGCCAAATAGGGTTTATAAAAGCAAAAAACTACATCTTTGTAGCATTTTTTCTATTTATGGCATGGGAAGTTAAGCTATTGGACTTGCCAAGTTTTTGGTGAGTGCTTGTTGAAAAACTTGGGACTTGGACTCGGAGAGTTAAACTTGGAAAAAATCATTGACAAAAAATCATGTGAGTGCTCAACAAGTGCTCAGTGAGTTTTGACGAACAATGAGTGATTTTGCTCTCGACATTGTGGGTGATGCTTGGGGTTGAGGATGATATTAAGGGATTGAAAATCAGCTTAGCACTACAGTTGATTGTAGTGGGTGTTATAGGGTTGGTAATTAGATTGGGCTGCACAGGAGAGAAGCCAGAAGACAAGCTGGTTATACCTTTGATATGTGATGATTTAGAATGATTCTTTCTTGGCTTTTTGCCATCCTCAATAATTAGATATTGAGGATTATCAGCTCCCTTGGACTCTTCATCTAGTACAACTATAGGCCATGACAATCTCGTGCAGATTTGAATGATGTGTCCATGTGAGAGGCAATTGTATTTTTAGAACTTAGTTTTCTCTTGTAAGTGACAAGAGGTTGGCGACTAATCTGTATATATTTACAACTGTAACAAAACATGCCAATGTGTATAGACTTCTTTCCCATCCTAACAGTTCTTCTCAATACATTTTAATTCTGATTTGGGTGTGCCAAGTATTGTGTAACTTGTAATATCTCTTGACCCTATGGAATTTAATATTGTTGCACCTATATGAAGATTTTCAAAACATATCTTTCCATCCTTGTGACCAATAGGGCTGACCTGCTTTGTCTAAAGCATTAAAACACTATATATGCTTGATCAGATACAATTTGCCATTGTAGGATTCAAAGAAAAGATAAAGGTGCTCGGAGTAATTGGTGGTATCAATATTAAATAGATCTGCCTTGGTTAATTTGAAGAATCTAAGTGACAAGGTCACCTTTGAGGAGTTTTTTAAACATTCAAGTGTTAAGGGAGAAAGTAAAGCATTTCTAGGTGATAGGTTTCAAGGATTTAAGTGACATATATGGGTGAAGATGTATTTTTAGGTAGCCTAGCTGTGTGCTTATGGGAGTCTAACAGTCCTTTAGCGACATGTGAGCAGAAAACAAGCCATTGGATGTAGCATGAATGAAAAAGGTGGGTAAAGTAGGTGATTTATCAGCCTAAAGAACCATTTCAAATTAGAATTCGACGCGCTTTATAGGAGCTAGAATCTCAAAAGTGGTTTGTGTATCAAATTGCTACATTTAGCAATGGCTATTTTTGTCAGATTTGGTGGTTCTGTTTCACGATAGAGAGTTGAGAGCCTAGTTTTTGGTTGTTTTAGTTGTTACTAATTATTTGTTTAGGGTTAGGTTTGCTTCAAAGTAGCTTTTTTTTTCTTTTTTTCCAAGAGGTTTGAGTATTAAGGATAACACTTTGAGCACATAAATTGAATAAGAGTTGGCATTATGCTTATGTTGCTGAAATATCATTTTTGTGTTATTTGAGTTTGCTTTACAATGTTTATGATTTTTTTGAATTGAATTGAAAGCAGATTATAGCGTTAGACTTTGTTTTGGTTTTATTTTCCATCTAGGTTGTAACTTTGCATGCAAACTTTCTATTTAGTCCATGAAATTGTATGTTGTTAATCCTAGTTGTTATCCCTCTAAAATTGTGTTCATGTCTAATTGTTGGTCTATGTTTTAGCTAGTGGAAGGTTGTCTTATTCATGTTCAGAGTTAGTTATAATCATTCAATGTTTGAAAATATCACTTATGAAAAGAGTTTTTGAGTTTTGTGTACATACTTGAGGAAAAGAGATAAGTAGATAGATAATTATATAATGCAATCCCCAAGATAATATTATATAATGCTATTCTGCGTATCTTTTGTTTGTAGCTTAGTCTATAGGGTAGTTTTGCATCTCAAGAAGCTTCCACTCCCAATTTGAAGAGAGGTTTTACCTCACGAATTTCTCGAGATTAATTTGTTCCAAAAGATTAATTCTAATGTCTAAGGGAATTCAGGATATGATCAATATCAAATCCCATTTTATGTTGACGAGGTGATTGCATCACTTCAGGTTCAACTTAATTCCTAGTTGTATTGCTGCACTTGGTGAAAATAGTAAAGTATGGGATCTAGGGGAGGATTTAGAATCTGAATTGGAATATGGTATTCAGCCTGCTAATAATTAGAGTTCACTTTATGATGTGAATGGTTATCCTCCTAGGAGACTGCTAGATATGATATATACAAATGAGGAGGCAAAAGAAGAATGCATTTTGGGTAATATGATACTCGGAGGTATCGTCATTCCTCACTACATTAGGAATTGGAGATCAGCTTGGGTATGCAATTTGACAATTTCAATTGAAAATTCTTTCTTTGTTGGTACTTGCTTTCAGTTGCATCATTGTTGTATGAAGTTTGGTCTTGAGTTTTGGAGTGGGCCATCAAGTGGGACTTCGCACAAATTAATTGAGTTGATGAGTTGAAATGAATGCCCTTCAATTGTAGTTGGTGATGTATCCTCTTCATGGGATGCACTGATTCATGGAGACTTCTACATTTCAGATTTTGAAAAGTTTCCAAAGAATGTTATTGAACTTGCTGGAATTTTCAGAACAGCTGCAAGGAAAAGAGATTTCTAGCTTGTTAATTGTGTAGCTCTGGAGGAAGAAGGACCTAAATATGACAACCACATGATTGACAATCCATCCTTTGGATTGAGTGATGTTTTATCTTATACTAATCTTTCTTTGGGGTTGATTTTGAAGATAACGATTGTTCCTCGCAATTTAGTTGTTGATGCTTTCATGGATGGGTTACAAGAGATTACCAAAAGGGTCACAAGCTTCCTAGATGCTCTTGATGTTATGGATGGCACTTGGAGTTCTGATGTGCATCTCCCTAGATATGTTGGAGATCAATCTTAGATCAATCTTGGTTGGGTATCTATGCTTGGGATCTTCAACAAGGTTTGATGGAGCTTATAGGGAATGGTAGAATCTTTTTTTGGAGGGATAAGGATCAAAATTTCAGAATTGATAGTGCTGTTCATTTCCTTACCAGACATCTTGTGATTCCATTTGTTCATCTACAAATGGATTAGAGAGATATTTTAAATAAGGACTCGAGCATTGAACCAATGGCCAATCTTGGGAGCGTTACTTGGCAAAGAATGAAATAAATCTTAGTTTTGAGCTTGCTTTTTGGTTGCAGGTCATTCACTACATTTTTTGGTTTGCTCTTGTTCAAGGGAGTTGGCTAATTACTTTTTGTGAAGGAAGTGAATTTTTTCGGTTGCAGATTTCCTGGAAGTGTTTTCCAGCCACCTTTGAGTTGATTTCACGCAACATAATGCTAAACACACATGCTTATACTTATGGATTCCTTGGGTACTGTTGTTGACCCTTGTAGAGCTCTCAAATCAGTTTGTACTTGCTGATTTCAGCTTTGAATATAGTGATTATTGTACACTTCAGACCTTCCAAACTCAGAGAGTTCATCTTATGAAGGGTTGTGAAGTAAACTATGATAGGTTACTCTTGGAGGACATCAAGAGAACTAACCTATATGTGCTACTGTTCATTGTTTAGAGACCCCTTGTAATGACCCTTACTAATAGGATCACTAAAACACCCCAAATCTGAACTGTAGCAATTCGTCAAACAGTTGGCATGCACTGAAATGTTTTGCTTGCAATGATGTGTTTCAACTTTGCAATTGAGATAACAATACCAATGAGGGAAAGTAATATAATTGAGCAACAATGAATCTCAAAGTAATGCAAGGACTTACTACAAAATATCAACTTCTCTAATTCTGATTGCACTTCCCAGAATATATGACTGTCACAACTATCATATAAGAGCACTGTTTATGGGCTGCTTACAACACATGAAACATATGAACCTTATTACATAAACCAGTCCTATTGATGCACTTTATTTCTATACCAAATCCCAATGCAAAGTCTGAATATATTGACTGTTACATGAATACATGTATGGGACTGTTACATAGCAAAGAACTTTGTAAAATACAATGACACCAAGACTATAACAGTGACTATATCCCAACTATGACAACTGATGAAATGCAACTATATCAACCCAGCTAGCAATATATAATCCCAAATGACTGTTCTCAGACTGTGACAATAATATTCAGATTACAATGCAATGACCATTACATTATCATGACAATATGATCAATGCTTTTGCTTGCATACTAATCCAATACAATCATTTATAGCAATGTCTGAGAATGATGGACTGATTACATGTCTGTTACAACCTACTGAGATTCTAATAAGAGATCACCTCACAATATAATGACTTCTAGATAATATCAATGACTGATTACAGTAACAAATGATGCAATAACAGTGCAGATTCAGACTGGTAGTTAATGACTGTTACATACAATTGAAATGCAATGTATTTGGTATCTAACAATGTCACACATGCACCTGGAAACCGCTCCTAAAGCTCTGATATGCAACGCTGAAGAAGACAATTACCAATCAGTCCCAGACCGATTCCAAACTGTCCTTGATCTCTGTTATGTGCTTGCACAGTCCTGAGCCGTACCAGACTGTACTGTACGGCTCCTACCAAAAATAATTGCTGGGGTTTCAACACCCAAATTTGCTATGAAATGGACCGCCAGGGATGTACTAAGATCCTCCCAAAAGCATAAAAATATTCTCCAAGAGGATTAGGAGATATGAGCAAATTTCTGGTTCCACACCCTGATATTGAAAGTCCGAAAATGTGCCAATTTGTCTTCAATCCTTTTCCAAATTAATTCACCAATGCAAGAGGTGAATTCAAACCCTTATTCCAACCAAAAATACAAACCCTCAAATTCAATACTTCAGAAATTGGCCATCCTCCTATAATTTCGGATCTGCTAAAAAACGGCCTCCTATAATTTCGGACCTGTTAAAAACGGCCGCCTATAATTTCGGACCTGCTAAAAATTGCCTCCTATAATTTCGGCCCTACTAAAAATGCCTCCTGAAATGCTGTTTCAATCACAAACAAACCCTTACATCAAATTCTCAATGAAGTACCAATGAGATGGTTGAGTACCAACTCCAAATTTGCAACCCTTCAGTAGATATTTCACTACCTCAGTTATGCCAATCCAAGGGAGTGATTCGTTCCCAAAGATCGAATAGAATTTGCAGACCAAAGACTACAAATTGCTTCACAATGAAGAAGTAGAAGAAAATCCAAATCCAAGCATGTAGAAATGAAGCCCCAAGCCCTCTATTTATTCTTTTCCTTGAGAAGTTGCTAGAACTTCTAGAAACATCCAATTTTAATGTACTTTATAATAAAATAACATTATAATAATAAAGTACATTTCTCAACTCAAAATTATAACAATGTAGGCTCATAACTGAATGTAGGCCCAACTACAACCGAATGTAGGCTCAAGACTGAACGTAGGCTCTACTACAATTGGATGTAGGCTCACTTTGGATGTAGGCTCCACTACAACTGCATGTAGGCCCAAACTAGATGTAGGCTCTACCGAATGTAGGCTCTGTCAGCAATATGCAATCAAATGATCAACATAATGACCCTCTCTCCAAACTATTTGCCTACGAGAGTCGATGATAGGCAAATCTGTCATGCCAAACGATGTCAGCCAAAATGGGGACATGACACCCCTAGAGGTGGAACGATGGAAGTTCTAACAAGTCTTCACAATCATATAAGATTAACACTGAGGAGACATGTTAGATCCATGTGATTTTATGTTGGTGATTTTTTTGGATTCTTGCAAAGGATTTCTTTCCTTTTAGAAAGAATATTGTAGGAGTTTGCATTGAAGTTACGACTCTATGTAACATCTTGATATGCTAAGAATTGGAGTTGTGGGAAAAATCCCAATGTTAGTGTTGTCCACTTTCTAATCAACCTATACAAGACTTTAGTTCTTCGGTCGTATATGAGTTGGATGACTTCTCTAGATCAACAATATAGTACTTTATGGTTGTGGTTGGTTGGTAGGAGCGATTTGATCATAGGAGACATGATGCAGGAGCATCCTAGGGTAGTTGGCAATCCTGTATGTTGGTGTGTTATGTTGGAGTAGTTTTCTCTTTGTGTTGCTCGGTTGCAATGTTGACCGAGGAGCTTGGTCATTGAAGGGCTCGGTCGCTGATGGAACTCGGCAAAACTTCTGGTGCTTGACAGAACCTGTGGTCGGCGGTCGACGATGCTTGTGGTGCTCAGTCGACGTGCTTGCTCGACGATGCCTGGCTTGCTCGGTAGTTTTCTATCGCGTAGTAGTCTAGCTTACCAACTGGAGTTCTTGGAGATTTCTTAGGCCGTCTTGATGTATTTAAGGTGGGTAGCTTGTGTTGCATTCTCCTTGGTAGATCTGGAGACCGACATGGAGAATTATTTAATTGTAAGGCTATTTGAGAGCCGACTTGTATTGCATTTAATATTTGTTGTTTTAGGAGCCGACTTGTGGCTGAAGAAGTAGTATATAAGCATGGGTTTGGGTAATTCTTGTAGGCAGCGAGGTAGTGAGAAAAAGGAGCAGAGATTCAAATTAGGAATTTGAAGCTACGACTTGGTGAGAAGAGCTAGTGGCTGAGGCTTAGGAACAAGAAGATTTCGTGGTGGGTTGCAAGCACAAGTTTAGATCTTGTTGGATGTTTCTACCAGATTTCTCTAGCCTATTGTTACAGATCTGGCTAGCTAGGGTTGGAGTTTGAATTGGATCTTGCAAAACTATTACTTGCTTTGTAATTGGCCGTAACCGGGAAGGCCTTACAGCCCGACACATTGCATGTAATCAGTTATTTTATGAATAAAGAATTCATATTGTTGCTTATCTTGTTTTGCTGTTGGATTCCTTTATGTGATTGTTTAGCTGGGGGCTTGGACATCTCCTTTGGGGATTCTCTTGGCCTTGCACTACGTCAAGACGACTCTTTAGTTACTACCATGTACATCTCTCCTATATTTTTATTAGGTTTTCAGATTGATTACCACAACGTTTACATTTTCATGTTGGTTATGAAGACATCTTTACATGTGCAGATGGTTGTTGAGCCTTGGCAAGCTAAATGGAAGTTGGTTGTGAGTGTTCTTCCAAACATAGTTTATTTGATTGTTGCTTCCACTCTAATAAGTGGTGGTCACTATAGATACTACATGGATATGGTATGCATTCTTTCAGACGATGTCTCATTGATTGCGGTAGTTTGAATGTGTTGGTATGTTCGAAACCCTTCCTTTGAGACTTGGAGATTAAGTTTCAATGTTATGATTTTGATTGGCAATTGCAGAGGCATTCTCTTATTGGTAGATTGAAGAGTTGTGACAGTGATTGATTTGCTTCACTTTTTGGGATGTCACGAGGGGATATCTTGATTCTTGAATTTGGTTGTTTATTGCAAAGAAAATTCTTTTCTTTTTTGCCTAGGATTGTGATTGGCAGTGAGTTTGTTGATGTGGTTTTCACAGAGATTTCATGTATTTTAGTATGGGTATTGGTGATGTTTACTTTTTGGAGTTCCTGGAGAGGGGAGTGTGGTTTGTGCATGACAGGTTGATAATTTTGATCAAATTAGCGCATTGTTGGCATGGTGATTCCCTTTTGAGATTGATTTTGAACCCTAGGATCACATGGGTTTGCACTTCAACTATTGTGGTTGAGGGAGCAAGTGTTGTCTCATTGGAGTTTATCGCTATGTTGCATTGGGTTGTTCTTTTAGAGAGAAATCCTCTGAGGAGTTAATTTAGCTTACGTAGTATTTGATTGTTGTTCTTATTGGTGGTTATCAAGAGGTCTCTTGTGTTGGCACTTCGCAGGATAGTGTTTTGAGGGTCTGGTGCTACATGAAGTTTATTTGGGACTCTAGGATCATTTTTGGTTTCAACTCGACTTATTTTGATGGTTTTTGAGGTTGTATTGGCATTGCTTGAGGACAAGCGATTTCGGGAAGGGCGGACTGTAATGTCCCCTTCCTAAGCTAGTTTAGCATGGTGGAGTCATTAGTCTATTCAATTAACTCCCATGGGCTAATGATTAGGGTTAGGGAATCTTGGAAGTAGTATTAGATGCAATTTCATACTCTGATAGTTGAATGAGCGTAATGCTTTTCCTGGAGCCTTTTCAGGTTAATTCTCCCACACTATTTTTAGTTAGTCAGTAATCGGCACTGACATAGTCAGTTGGCATGCTTACTATTTTTAGTATTGTTGGTGGGTCTAATTGTGATGATTATCTCAACTTTGATATAGTCCAGATGCTTTAAATTAAATAACGGTAAGTTGTAAGTTAATTGAGTTAAATTAAAAATTTAACTTTATCCTTATTTTATTTCTTTTATTTAAGGGACTATAGAGGCGCCAAGTATAAAATTAAAGGTGATTTTTTTTAATGGCCTTTGTTATTTAATGCTACATTGAGAGATTAAAAAGGAAAGTGACTCTTATTAAATAAAAGCAGAAAAAGCATTCCCCAAAAATATTGAAAAAGCAGTGAAGTGCTTTTTTCAAAAAAGCAATCAAAAATCTATAAAAGGAAGATTGGGGTTCTCATTTGGGCATGTTGAGTTTATTATTTTTGATATTTCTCCTTTTTTGAGGAAATGTTATGTGGTTTTGGAGTTGGACTTGGTTCAACTCAATGTTTGTGAGGACGAAACCCTTGACACATTTCATTCTCTACACTATTGAAAGGCACAATCTGGAGAATATCTTGGTGATTTCATCTTGGAGGTCATAGTTGACATACTTGTGGAGTTTATTTCAGTTTTGATAGAGGCTTATTGCATATCAGTTTGTTAGAGAGTGATTGAAGAATAAGAGGAAGGTTTTGTTGTTCATTCATTTTTTTGTTGGCCGTACATTGCTAAGGAGGGATGTGAGATTTCTAGAACTGGTTAGCTAGGGTTTTGTGAAGAGCATGCCTGGCTCCTTGCTAAGAAAATAACTTTTCTTCCTGAATACTTTCCAAATGTGTTTTTGTTTTGACAATGTTTGAATTTTCTAGTATCTTTTCCGAAATAAAATAATAACATATAGCAATTTGATACTATCACCCCAAGCTCAACAATTTAATTTATAATTCAAAAGTCATTGCAAATATATGTTAAAAAAAAATTACAATATTTAATGCTGGGCACCTGGCAAGTAGGTACAGCCACTCTAATGATGATGCCACCAATATATATAGTTGACACAGCCTTAGGGAATGAAAATGTGGCTTAAGGAAAGTCCATGCAGTCACCAAAAAAACAAAATGCAGCCTCTTGTTATTAATCGCTGCCCTCAAGAAGTGAAACACAGCTTCTTGTATTGAAACGCAGCCCTTTGTAATTAATATGCAGCTTCTGTGGGAGCTAACACAGCCTCTCCTATATAATTCACAGCCAGTCTAGAAGATATAACATCCTTCCAGTATCAATATGAAACTTTGAAGAAAATCATTCCACTATAATAATGTCTCTGTAACAGCAGCAATTAAATAATTCTCCTCAAATTTGGTATACAACAGCACCAAATTTGCATCCACAGAATCAGAATTGAATGTCCAGTACCTAGTAGCAAAATTCACCACCAACAAATGATGATTCAAATTGCAGCAGAGAGGAATTAGTCCTCAAACCCTTGCAAACTTCTCCACATCAAAAACTTCATAGAAATGCACAAGTCAAGAATGAGGTTCGAATTCTCATAAGGCTGTATATATAATGTTTTCCATAGCTTCTCAATGACACTTTTCACTTAAAAGCTATGTTACCCCAAGTTTCCGAAACGGGGGGATGGGGAAACGGGGAAACGGGTTTCCGGGACTTTTTTTTTTTTGGCCCGAACAGGGGACGGCAGGGGACGGCTATATATATATATATATATATATATATATATATATGAATTTTCAAATATATAATATATTGTGATTCATGAATTTCAAAATTAGTATTACAAATTGTCACATTCATCATAGCAAGTAGCAACATAATTTAAATAAGTAAATTTTAAAATTATCAATTCCATTCATTGAATCATCATAGAATATAGCATCAAATCGAATCATGATTCATCATCTAAAGACTAAGAATAGAAAATGTGAGAATAGGAACATAGGATGAAATCAAATGCATCAATGAGAGAATGAAAAGCATCATAGATTCATCATTCACATCATAATCATATATCAAAATACCCAAAGGCTGCAATTTTCAAGTTTTAAGTTGCAAAGACTTAAACTTTTAACTTTTAATTTTTAAAGTATCAACTATCAATGTATCAACTATCAATGATCATATAATGTCAAAACACTCCAAGTCTGAAACATCAAAGTCAAAATGAAAACAAAGATAGTATGACAGCTGCCCCTAATCTTGATCAATATCAAAGTCACTATCACTATCATCCTGTGCCTCAAAGGTTGCGTCATCCAATGGAATGCCAAGCAATCCTAGCGGTGTGTTGTCCTCATCAACCTGGGAGGCATCCTCGGGATCAATATCCCACCGCAAAGCTGGAGTCTGTCGATACTCTGGTGTCTTACGGTCTGCAAGTCGTAGAGCACTATGCACAGCCACTAACTTCTCCGCTCTTTTAGAGGTAAGCCTATTCCTCTTCACGGAGTGGATAAAGCTATATGTAGACCAATTCCTCTCTGCGGCAGAGGAACTAGCAACCTGTGAGAGGAGACGAATTGCAAGAAACTTCAACTCTGGTGCATCTGCCCCATGCCATTGCCACCATCCAACAGGGCTTTTCTGTGCCATCACTGCTCTATCCATCTTTGCCTCTGGTGTGCCAAAGTTTGGTCCAGTAAGGTTTGTGAAGGCAACCCATTGCTCACGAAGTGTACTAGCATCCTGAGCTGAATACATCTTTTGAAGGGCCTTCATAATCCCAAGTCTCACCTCATCATCCTCACTAGGAACATACCTTCCAGGCCTAGGCTCATACCATTTTGGATTTAGTGCATAAGCTGCCATGTGAAGTGGAGTATTCATAGCATTCCACCTTCGCAAGAAAATTGGTTTAATGTACTCCTCATACAAGGCCGAATCATTATCATGAGCCAAAATTATTTGCTTCATCTTTTGAAGCATGCTGTCCATAGTCTCATATATCTCTCCAAGGTTAGGAGAGTCTGTATCACCATATCTTATGACATCCACAACAGGAGAGATGATGGAGCAAATATATCTGCAATGAGAATAAGAACAAAATGTCAAATCAGAATTTTTTAAATTAAAATCAGATATTTAGAAATCTGAAAATGGAAAGAAATTAATGATTTAAAAAAATGAGAATCAACAATGTCTTGACTCTTACCTCACAGTGGACCACCAATTATCATCAAGGATCCTTTGTTTGATGGCTTTTCCTTCAGTAGTGTTTGCAGTAGGCCATCTATTCCACTCTGAATTCACTACCATATGTTGTAGAGCCTCATGCACCTCAACCATCCTCTCTAGCAAAATGTAGTAGCTGGCATATCTTGTCTCTACAGGTTTGAGAAATTCCTTCTTCGAAAACGTCCTGAAGAGAGCAAGTGAGGTGTGGTGGTTGCAAATGAACATTTGAACCTCTCTACCCTGTGTCACCACTTCTTTTATCCAAAACAATTTTCCCATGTCCTTCAATGCATTGTTCAACGCATGAACACAGCATGGAGTCCAAAAGATGTGCTTATAAGCACCTTCAACCATCATACCAGCCAATTTGCAAACATGTGCTGAATCAGTAATCACCTGAACCACATTTGAGGGCCCGACCTCCTCTATAGCCTCTCTCAAAATGCCAAACTGAAAATCTGCATCCTTGCGTTTTCCTGAACAATCAACAGCTTTAAGAAAATAAGAGCCAGCTGTGGATGTGACAATAATGTTGATGAGTGGCCGATGTCTAATATCGGTCCACCCATCCATCACAATGGAACAACCAGACTTCATCCAAGTACGCCTCATATCCTCCATCACCACACTCACCTTAGAATATGCTTTATCAAGGAGGGTAGTGCGTAGTTTATGATCTCCAGGGGGTACCAAAGAGGGACCTACTGTGCCTGCATCTCTTAACATTTTCTTGAAGAATGAAGAACGGGCCACGTGAAATGGGATGGCATGGGCAAAAAAGAAATCACCAACAGAACAATCTAACATTTCTCGTGCTTGTGTATTGAACAAATCTGTAACCGATCCAGGCTGGCCACTATCACTAGCCTTCCTCTTTCCTTTTTCATTTTTTTTTTGTTGAGGTTCCCATACTAGGAAAGGCACTACCACTAGTGGCACTAGATGACATAGACTGAAGAGTAAATGGCTGCGAGGGTGGAGGCATTACAAAGGGCAGACCTTTAGACTTGTATTCAGCCTCCATGTGTAATCTATAACACTCTAATTTTGCATCCTCTTGTAGATCTTTACAATATTTAACTCCTTTGCCCGTAACACCCAAGAAATGAGACCACACCCTTGTGTAGCTCCCTCTAATTTCACATTTACATACGTGACATTTATATATCCTACTTCCACTAGAATTTTTCTTTCTGACATCTATTGGATGAACAAGGCAAAGTAGAGGCTTTTTAGGATTAAAAGGGCCTTGTGCAAACTCTTTCAAGACAGTTGAAGGGATTTCAAATTTGTTTGTTTGAGTTTCGTCTCTTGATTCACTCCCAACTTCTTCCCCCTGCCATTCTTGATCACTACCATCATCACTGCTGTTGCTGCTCATGTTTGAGTATGCTGTTACTAGTTACAGTAAAATTATGCAACCTCAAGATTCTGCAATTTAAGAAAAAAAAAATTTAAAAATCAGACCTCTATATAATATTAATTTTTTCTTAAAACTATTTCAAATTTCAAAACATTTTTTTTACTGTTAATGAAAATCTGCAACAATGATATGCTAATAATATTAACATATGAATATTTTTTTTATGTTTAAAAACTTAAAAACAAAAACTTAAAATTTAAAAACAGAAACTCATGCACATTCAAGTTTCAACAGATCATTTTCATCATCAACATTTGTGGAGTTGGCATCATTCTAGTAGGGAATATCATCAAATCAGTTTGGACAGGGTAGAATTCAGTTCAGACTTCAACAAAGTTGCAGATCAGATTTTTTTTACCAGTTTGACACTTTCCAATTTGCTGCTTATTGTTCTCAGTTTTAAGACATACAGCCCTGGTACAATTTTGAAGTTGTGGTTCAATAAAAAATTAAATTGAAACATGGGCAAAGTGCAAATTCTAATGCTTGGGTGTTGGGAAAATATAGCGACATGATGTAGAAAGGGATATCGACATAGTCTACAATTATGTTGCTGACTGGAATGATGTATCAGACAAATTCAGGGTAGGTATGCATGTGTTCTGATTTTAATTTGCATCCTACTTGCTTTATAGAAAAAAATGCATGTTTGCTGTTATGAAGGTTTAGATTTTAATATCTGTAACAGTTGTGATTTTAAGTCTTGGTATGTTGATTGAATTTTTGTATTGGAACTTGGAAGTGGCACATTATTCCTGTTTTCCCAAAGCAATTTACCCAATGTTTGGAGGCATACAGGGTCTAAAACTAACCTAACCATGTTCTGATAACATTTTATTGTGTAGTAATTCAGAGGTAAAAAGTTGTTAGTTATCTACTTATCTCAGACTCATGTATATGCAGTCATAGTTTTGAATATTAATATTAAAAATAGAAAATCAGAATTTCCTCTTTAATTTGTACTACATTTTAAACATAGCAATCTTCATATTTCAAAAATATCAGAAAACAAGAAAAACTTTAAAACACCTCGCTTGTAAACCCTTGAAACTGCAGACGCCTGCAGCAAATGCCGTCAAAAGTTTTCAAAACACTGCAGATGCCCCACCCTTGTGCGTGCATCTAAATGACCCCTGTGCGTGCCTCCAATCTCATCTGCTCTGCGATTAAAATGAAGGCCCGTGCCTGTGTTGTCATCCGTCTCTAGCTGCATGCGTGAGGGAGCTGGAGAAATAAAACTTCAATAGAAAAATGAAATGCTATACATAATACATACGATATGTATTAGCTGAAATGTGTTTAGGGCTTTTACTTAATATTTTATTATTTTATTGCGTGGGGCCTGCAGGCTGAAAAGCATAAAAAATCATTTTATTACGGATGTTACCGTTTAATAATTTTATTGCTACAGGAAACTTCAAAAAGTTTCCGGGACGCTCGGGGGACGGATTTGCGGTTTCCTGGTGTCCCCGAAACGGTCAACGCACATAGGAAACGTGTTGACCGTTTCCTAAGTTTCGGAAACGCGTTTCCTGTTTTTCCCCCTTGGCGGGGACGGCTTGGAAACGTCCCCTGCCGTCCCCCAGTCCCCGAAACCGAGACGGTTTCCGAAACTTCGGGTTTAGGGGTGGAAACGCGTCCCCGGGTAACGTAGCTTAAAAGCCACTTGCTTTATGGTTGCACATTTGAAATATAATAAACTAATATATTTCCCTTCACTTTAATGTTGAAAATGACCCTTTCATTAAAATAATGCCATTCTGACATATATGGTCCTTGTTTTATGAGCTAAAGATTTAAAACTTCTCAACCCGGTTCCAACTAGCTATAACACTAAGATGCCCAAAATAGATTCTCAATAAAAATGACAACCTTAGCCGATTTAATTAAATAATAATCATAATTCACCCATCTTGCGAAAACGACTGAGGAAGCATCAAAATCAAAATCTGATAGCACAAGAGTGATCTTGATGATGAAAGATGATGAATGAACCTGACAGAATGACTTTCTAAAAATAGACGCTCCCTCTAAGAATCTTGGAGCCCAAACCGAAAGTTGAAAATAAAAATTGAGAACATCATTTAATTCCTCTTATTCATCTACGCTCATCGGAACCAACTGTTGACTTACTATAAATAGTAAGTCTCTCAAAACAGGCCAAAACCCACATCAGGGTCCTCTAATCACCAAAATTTTGAGAAGCTGGATTCGCCCCTACAAGCCTTGATCCGGGTCTGGATTCACGGACCGGTCCGTGCCGAATTCGGGCAGGGTCCGTGCAAGGACCTTTGGGTCTGTCCGGATTCGCGGGCCCGCGGATCCAGACGGACCCAAAGGTCCTTGCACGGACCCTACCCGAATTCAGCATGGACCCGGGAGGATCCACGTGAGTCCATGAGGACCCCGCACGAGTCCGCGCGAATCCTCAAGGACTAGTGGGTCCAAGAGACCAAAAAATAAAAAAACTCTTTAAAAACACATTTTTATATTATTTTTTTTGCTTATAACCCTAAAATAACCCTTCTTATGGCTCTCCAAACACATTTCATTTCTCATTTTGCTCTCTATTATTCTCTCTCATTTTGCTCTCTCATTCTTGCAAGCTTGAAGTGAGGTGATTGTATTCGAAGGAGATCGATTGTGGAGTGGCAAATACCTTCCAAGAAGCAGATTTGAGGGATTAAGGTATGCATTTGTACCCTATTCTCTAGTTTTTTGATAGATTATTTCAAGTTTTGAAAAGTTTTATATTTTTTTCAAGTTTTTGTATAAGTTTTGAAGTATTTTTTTTTCATTTTTATTATAGATTGCAACAATCATACAATGAGTAGTCAAGACTCAGTGGGTGGGGAGGGATCTCAAAAATTTAAAATTGATAAAGGGTCTCCTTTATGGAGACACACCACAAGAATTTCTCAATGTACTGGAGGTGGGGGTATGTATGGAAATGTAATTTTTGCAAAACATAATATAGAAGCTCCTACTCCCGAGTAAAATTTCATCTTTTAGGCCTTGGGGGTCAAGGGATTAACATGTGTGAGGGCCCAGGGGGAGATAAGATGGGATTGCCAGCTGCACAAATAGCAGCTTTGGTAGAAGAACAAGAAGAAGCTGACAGAATAGTTGCAAAAGGGAAACAAGGTGCTTATACCGGGAAACATAAAACAATACTGCCACCCACTCAACTAACCTCTAGATCACATCCATTCTTGCCTATGTCTTCTAGGGATGAAGATGTAGAACAACCACACAACACCCCCCGCAAGAGAGGCCCATTAGATAAGGCATTTCAAAATGAGAAGAGATATTGCTGATCTCAAAGTTGGACGTTGCCTCTTTGCGAATGGTGTTCCATTCAACTTAGTGAGATCACCTTATTGGAGGGAGATGTGTGAAGCAATAAATGAAGCACCTTCTGGTTACCATGGCCCTGGATATGAAAAGTTGCACACCACCATATTACATAGTGAGAGAAAAAATGTAGAGACCCAACTAAAACCAATAAGAGATTCTTGGGTTCAAACGGGTGTGTCTATTGTTTCAGATGGATGGAAAGATTGCAAAAACCGTCCTTTAATTAATGTAATTGTTGTATCCCCCAAGGGGTCAATGTTTATGAAGGCAGTTGACTGTGAAGGTGAAGTAAAAATTGCAGAGTTCATTGCCCAGATTCTCATTGATTCCATAGAGTCCATGGGCATGACAATGTTGTCCAAGTAATTACGGACAATGCAAAAGTTTGCAAGGCTGCAGGTGCTTTGGTAGAGGCTAGATATGATCACATCTTTTGGACACCGTGCACTGTCCATTCTCTCAATCTAGTGATGAAAGCAATTGGCACCAAAATAGAATGGGTGAAACAAGTGTATGAGGAGGGTGAGGAGATTCAAATGTTTGTGACAAATCACCATATGTGACAAGCAATTTTCAGAACTTACTCAAGATTGGAATTGTTGAAGGTAAATTTTAAAATTTAATTTATAATTTATTTAGTTTCATTTATCATTTTATAATTTTTATGTCATGTTTTACATAATTGAATAAAATATTGTATGTGTTGTTTACATATTTTAAATGTGTTATTAACTCACTACTAACATGTTTTAGGTGGTTGAAACCCGGTTTGCCTCTCACACAATTGTGTTGAGACGTCTTGTCAAGGTGAAGGAGTGCTTATCACAAATGGTTATTAGTAATCAATGGAGCATTTGGAAGTAGTCCAATACAGTGAGGGCCCAAAAGGTGAAAGCATTGTTATTAGATGATGATTGGTGGACTCGTGTGGAGTATGTGTTGGAATTCACTGAGCCTATCATGTTTATGCTTCGATTTGCCGACACTAATGAACCATGCTTGGGGGATATCTATGATAGCATGGACACAATGTTGGAGAAGATAAAAATGGTAAGTTATAAATTTAATACATTCCTCTATCTTTGTTTATTGAGAGTTATTTAAATTCAAAATTGACATAATGATAACTTACATCAAGATAACTTACATGAACATCATTTGATATCCCAGGTCATACATAGGAGAGAGAATGATCCTGAGGACACCTTTGCACCTCCTAGCATATGCTCTTTCTCCCAGGTACTATAGCGTAGAAGTACTTGCTATTCCAAGTAGAGTGGCACCATATAGAGATGCTGAGGTTGCCAATGGGTATAAGAGGGCATTTGATAAAATCTTCTGTGATCCAGATGTTAGGGTAAGTGTTAGGAGAGAATTTGGATCATTTATCTCAGGAAGAGATCTCCACCTTACTGCTATCAATGACCAAAGCAAAATCGATGCTATTAGATGGTGGTACCTTCATGGGCAAGATTATGTATACCTCCAACCTCTTGCAATTAAGATTCTATCACAAGTAAGTTTTTAAGTTTTAACTTTTTTTTTCTTTTTTTTGTCACTTGCATTGTAGAATTTAATACTTACTACTCTTGAATTTATCTTGTATTTTTTTAATTTTGTTGGTTTTCTCTCTAGGTTGTGAGCTCTTCTGCCGCTGAGTGGAATTGGAGTACTTACTCCTTTGTCCACTTAGTCAAGCATAATCGGTTGGCTGCAAAAAAAGCAGAAGATTTGGTGTATATTCACAACAACTTGTGTCTCCTGTCACGGAAGGATCCAAAGTACAAGAAGGGGCCAGAGAAGCTTTGGGATGTAGCACCCGAGTCTGCTGACCTAGATATGACCATTCGGGATCTTGCTAGAGCCACTTTGGCTAATGTTGATGATGATGATGATGATGATGATAAGACAATACCCTCTAGTGCTATTGAAACCTATTTGGGTTCCATTAATGATGATTTTGATCAACCACTTGCAGCTACTGGAGACCCCATTGATGTGGATTTTTTTGATAATCCATTTGATGTTTGATGAAATGAAAACTTTAGTCTTTCATGATTGATGAACCATTGAACATTGAATCATGTCTCAAACTTTAATGAACAATATTTTGAATTGTCATTTTGTAATTTAGTAATTCAATGTGCTGATTTTCTTTAGAATCGTCAACATAGAATCATAGATCAATGATCAAGTATGTTATTTGAATTTTTAATGTTTATCTTTGACATTTGGCATTGATCAATGATCAAGCATCATAGATTCATAATATGAAATGATTTAGTTTTAGAATTATGTATATTTCTCTTATATTTTTGGATATATAATGCATATATATATATGTATATATATATATATATATATATATATACACACGAATCCTTCGAATCCAAAATGGGAAATTTTTTTTTCACGAATTCATGAATCGGATTCTCGAACCCAAATCCGTCCTCGAATCCGAATCGGTAACTTAGCCAAAATTAGCCTACAAGGACCCTATGGTAGGCTAAATCCACTAACTCCAATGCTTGCTCAAAATGGGGACATTACAGTCCTCCCTCCCTGAAATTGCTTGTCCCCAAGCAATCTCAGAAAACAAAACACAGAAGTCCTCTTGGATCCCAAGGATAGAATGTAGTAATGTCCCTATCATCACCACACTTCAGCAAAAATAATTCCAACATCAACAGTACCAACTGCATCATCTGAGAAACTGAACTCAACACTCGAACTGATGATGCTGAGACAAGAACATCATGTGGGAGTAACTCAACCAACAAATTGGACTTGCCCCCATTCTTCATGCCAACCAAACCATCATACCAGTCATCAAATGGATGCACTAAAGAACTCTGCAACTGGTAGATATCCTGCACATGAGGATCAAATGTAAAATTGTAAGCACTCCTCACTATATACACCCCTGTAAACTGCTTAGCTAGGCATGACTGGCCTCTTGTAAAGTCTGCCTGATAACCAGGTATACTAATAGGATCCCCAACATCATCATCATCGTACAACTCCTGAAAGGGATCATCACTGAGTTCAAACAACGGATTGTCATAAGTCATAACGACATCCACATCAAATAAGAGATTGTTCACAAAGTGAACTGATCCCATCTGCTGATCTGAGCTAAAAAACTGCGAACTATGAGAGACATGATGTGAAATCTGCTCTACTTGAATGGACTCATGTCTCTGAGAATCCTCACTATGTGCAATAAGTCCCTGTAAACTATGATCCTGGGACCTATCATCATCCAATAACCACTTTGACAGTCCCAACCGGTGTTGAGAGGGGAGGGGTGAATCAACACCTCTAAAACTTTTCTCTCCTTTAAATTTGGTGAAGTATACTTATAACTGTAAGCCAAACAGATTCAAGCATATAATAACAACAAACAAACAATCACACAGAGACACCAGATTTATCACGTGGAAACCCGATTAGGATGAAAACCACGGTGTGAGGAGACCTCACAAATTCTGTACTCTTCTGGAGTACACTGTTAGGAGCCTTCCTGGTTAAAGGATTACAACACACTGTTAGATGTGACCCGGTTAAGGGATTTGTTACAATAAGGCCGGTTAGTGCTTGCCTGGTCAGAGGACTTATAACACCTTTGAAAGATGTCACCCGGTTAAGGGATTTGATATAAGAGACCTATTAGAGTCCACCCAAATATTGGGATTTAACTATTGTACTTGCTAGAAAACAATAGAAGGATTGACCTTTTACAAGTGGCTTTGCATAGCCTGATAAGGTCTTTGTTTGTGCTCAACTGAGAAGCATCACCGGTCGCCGCAAGTGTGTTCTCCTCTACTGTTGTGCTTTTCTGCACACTCTTCTTTCTCTCTTCTTCTCTTCTCAATTTTCCCTAGCTTCTTTTAGGCTTTCGGATTCACTCTTTTCTTTGGTAGAATGAAGACAACTCATATTCTCAACAGACAGAAGAATATAGAGTTCTTGCCCTAATTGCACCTCTCATGCATGACCTGACTTCAAATCTCTTTTAGATACATCACTCAGTGAAGTATCAGTTCACAGAGGAAACATCCGATGCATGCTCTTGCAATAGATGCGTGTCAATCACCTTTCCTTCATAAGAGATAACTCTTCGTTTTAAAGCCACAAATCCCGGCTTTAAAACCTTTAGACGCGCCTCAAACTGATCACCATGTTAACTCAAAGTCCTCCGGATTTAGTGTAGAAAATCTCGGTCAAAGAGTTGGTTGAAACAGATAGTTAACCAAGACTTCCTCGGTTCATACCAGAGTCATTACTAGATCGGTTGAGATCCTCATGTTGCGAACAGGTAACTGTCCCTTCCTTTACTTTACCAGTCGCACATTCCTCAGTTGTGTTATTGACACCGGTTTGTACTCTTACTTTCTCTGTGCATGTCTACACCGGTTTTACCCTGGTCCTCGGTTGATAGATAAATCTTTCATTCCTTGACTATATACATTGCCTGGTTGCTGATGCTTTGTGTACTGACCGGTTGCTCTTGATTACAGTTTTTTCTTTCTTGCATGTCACCGGTTGCCAAACCAACCTCATTTCATACAGATCTCCTTAGATCTTAGGACTATAGAGAGATGACAAATCTCTATCCACTTTTGCCAATCAATGACAATACTGTTACCGGTAGCAGGGTTATCGGTTACCATTTCTTTATGTCAACAAAGGAGTGCTACCTACCTGAGGAAGGAGTCACGGAAAATAAATATGAAGATTCTGGGGACGAAAAAATTGCTTTTGTGGCAATAAAAGAAGAAAGCAAAGTTATGAGTGAAATGACACTTATCTTAAGATCTCATCAATATGATGACTGGATCATTAACAGTGGATGCACTCACCACATGACTGGTGATAAGAACAAGTTCATCAGCCTAAAACTCAATGATGGTGGATTGGTAACCTTTGACAACAATGCTCCTTGTGCTATCAAAGGCAAAGACTCAATTGCACTTGGCAATGAAGCTATATGCGAGGATGTATATTGGGTAGAAGGACTCAAGTACAATCTAATGAGTGTAGCTCAATTAAGCAACAAAGGATACTTGTTGGAGTTTGGACAGGGTTCTCGTATTGTCAAGAATCAATCCGGAGCTCATGTTTCCACCGGTAGACAGAGCAAAGGGGACCTGTTCTATCTAAATTCAATCGAGGGAGCTTGCCTTATAACAATGGCAAAAGGTGAGTCAAATGAAATCTGCCTCATAACTAAAGAGGACAACAGTTGGTTGTGGCATAAGAGGCTCTGCCACATAAACTTTGATAGTATTGTCAAAGTAAGTAAGAAAAAGTCAGTTAGAGGGCTTTCTGAGATTACAAAGCTTGACAGAGGTATTTGTAAAGAATGTCAGTTAGGAAAATTGACAGGAATAAGCTTCAATAGTAAGTCCTTTTCTGCTGAAAACGTGTTGGATCTCGTACACACAGACTTGTATGGACCTATGAGGACGAAGAGCTACTATGGAGACATGTACTTCATGATCTTTGTAGATGACTTTTCAATAAGGATGTGGACACTCTTTCTTAGAGAAAAATCAGAGACCTTTCACATATTCAAAATCTATAAGGCTTGAGTGGAGAAGTAGACCGGTAAAAGCTTGAAGTGTCTAAGATTAGACAGAGGAGGTGAATACACCTCTCAAGAGTTCACTCACTACTGTGAAAAACAGGGGATAAAAAGGCAGTTGTCTACACCAAGAACCCCGCAACAAAATGGAGTCGCTAAAAGAAGAAACAAGACTCTGATTGATTGTGCTAGAACTCTAATGATTTAGAAGGATCTTCCCCATCACTTCTGGAGAGAAGCTATCAGTATTGCAGTGTATACACTAAACCAAGTTCAAGTTAAAAAAGGAATTGGTATGACTCCCTACGAGTTGTGGTTTGGTCACACTCCCAGTGTGGGCTATTTCAGAATTTTTGGTAGCAACTGTTACATCAAAAGAGATGTTTACTTTGGTAAGTTTGAACCAAAAATTGATGTAGGCATTATTTCCGGGTTATTCCACCAAAAGCAAGGCCTATTGGTGTCTGAATAAAAGAACAGAAAAAATAGTGGAAAGCATCAATGTAAAAATTGATGAATATTCAGAACCAAGGGAAAAGATCAGAAATGATAAATCAGACTGTCATCAAGAACAAGATGCTGAAAATCATTGGGACTTTAATGAAATGATTGCTATTGATGAAGAAGAACAGGTAAACAGACCCGTGGAGCAGGGTAATGTACTTGAGCCTGGAAGAGATCAGGATGATGAATAGGAAATTGTTCATGACCTTGCTGAAGATAGTGCTCAACCAGAAGATATTGACTGAGAACACCGACCGGTTCTTCCAAAGTATGTCACATATCATTCCATTGATAACATTATTGGTGATAAACATGCTAATATTCTGACCAGGAGAAAGGCTAAAGAAAGTATCTGCTTACTTTCGAGTATAGAGCGCAAAACCACCAGAGAGGCTCTGGAGGATGAGAACTGGGTCAAGGCAATGGAAGAAGAGATTGAGCAAATTGAGAAGAATGAAACATGGACTCTTGTTCCAAGACCATATGACAAGAATGTCATTGGAATCAAGTGGGTGTATAGAAACAATTTAAATGAAGAAAGAAAGGAGGTAAGGAACAAAGCCAGGCTAGTCTGCAAAGGATATGCACATGAGGCAAGACTAGATTATGGAGAAACCTTTGCCCCTATGGCCAGACTAGGAGTAAGAATCCTACTCGCTTATGTTGCTCATAAAAGGTTCAAAGTATATCAGATGGATGTAAAGTCTGCATTCCTGAATGGTATATTGGAGGAAGAAGTCTACATAGAACATTCAGAAGGCTTCTCATCCACAGAGGAAAGTGGTGTGGTCTGTAAACTGAAAAAGACACTTTATGGGCTGAAACAAGCCCCAAAAGCCTAGTATGAAAGGTTACATTCATACCTCCTAACCATAGGATTCACAAGAACAGGAAATAACAACATTATGTATCTCAAGACTGATAAAGAAGGGAACTTGATTGCTGAATTTTTGTGGATGACATCATCTTTGGACGAGATGACAAAATGAGCAAAGACTTCGCTGAGGAGATGAAGAAAGAATTTGAAATGTCCATGATTGAAGCCATAAAATTCTTCATTGGACTGCAAGTCCATCGGCTAAAAGAAGGTATTTTTATATCTCAGTCCAAGTATGTTAAGAAAATTCTTAAATCTTTTGGACTAGAAGAATCTAGACCGGTTGGCACACCTATGATAACTAATTAAAAGTTATCAAAGGAGGATGATGCAAAAGAAGTTAATGAGACATTGTATCGGTCAATGATTGGCAAGTTACAATATGGTGTGCATAGCATATTTGATATTGCACATGCAGTAGGCATTGTAGCCAGATTCTCTGCTAACCCAAAAGAGACACATTTAATAGTAGTGAAGAGAATCTTCAGATACCTAAAGGGTACTGAGGAGTATAGTCTATGGTGTCCTCACAAAGGAGGTTTCGAGATAAAGGTATTCACTGATGTAGATTGGGCTGGTAATATTGATGAAAGAAAGAGCACTAGTGGAGGTGCATTCTTTCTTGGAGAAACAATTGTGTCATGGACGAGTAAGAAGCAAAACTGCATCTCACAGTCCACAACAAAAGCTGAGTATGTTGCTGCTGCAATCAATTGCACATAGGTGATCTGGATCAAACAGATATTGGAAGGAATCCAAGAACAGGTACCTGAACTGATTGCAATTTACTATGACAGTACAAGTGCAATAAATATATCTAAGAATCCTGTCATGCACTCTAAAACAAAGCACATTTCTATAAAGTATCACTATCTGATAGAGCAGGTGCAAAATAAAGAAGTGAAATTGGAATATGTTCCCACAAAAGAACAAGTTGCTTACATATTCACAAAGCCTTTACCAAAGAGTACCTTTGAGTATTTTAGAGATAAATTAGGGGTAGTGCCCCTTCTTGATCTTCAGTAATAAGACAGAGATGTTCATCAATCCATTGTGCTTCAAAAGAGGATTCAGCCTCATCTTGACAGGATTGGTGATAAAGGATTGTTGCTCGAAGGCGGAGCAGATTTCAAAAAAAAAAGTAGTCACTTGACTAGCCTTAGGCATTATTGTCAAAGGGGGAGATTATGACTGGTGAAGACGTGGACTGGACTGGGATAATTGTGTTTTGCCATCAATGGCAAAGGGGAGATTGTTGGCATTAACCGATAAGGATGTAACCGGTACATGGTAAAGAGGTATTGTCATTGATTGGCAAACAAGGGTGACTGCAGCGTTCAGTCAGAAACCAAGGAGTGGTACAATTGGCGCAAAGGGAGAGATTGGTTAGGAGACCGGTGACATGTAGCGAGTAAGAAGAGGCACTGTCGCGGTTACTGTTAAAGCTCTAACTGATCATTAGAGCAACTGGTAATAATGCAACCAATAATCAAAGTTTCAGTACTATGACCGATAAAGTGTTTTACCGGGACCGAGGATTCAATCGGTACAAACAGAGAAAGGAATGGTGACAGGTGAAGGTTTTTACCTGTGCACAATGTAAGGAAAAAAGCCGATCAGTGAAGATGTCATCAAGACTGATGAATCGGGGAAAGTCATAGTTGACAAACACTTGTGTGACTCTTTGACCGAGATTTGTTACACAAAATCCAGACAACTTTGTGTTATCAAGAAGATTAGTGCAAGGTGCGATTGAAGGATTTAATGCCGAAATTTATGGCATTAAAACATGAAGAAATCTCTTGTGAAGGAAAGCTTTCGACACGCATCTGTCGTTTCTTTCATAAAGCAGAAAAAGCACATGGCATGCATTAGATGTTTCCTCAGTGAACTGAGACTCCACTGGGCGATGGATCCAAAGGTGATCTTTAAACAGGTCGTGCATGTAAAAAGCGGAAAGGGCAAGAAGCCTATATATTCCTTAGCCTGTGAAGAATATAGTTTGCCTTCATTCTGCCAAAGAAAAAGAGTGAACCTGTATGCTGAGAAGTTACAAAGGTGAAGAGAAGAAGAAAAAAAGTGTGTACAAGAAAGCACAACAGCCAAGGAGAACATACCTGCAATGACTGGTGATGATTCTCGATTGAGAAGAACAACGATCTTATTAGGCTCAACATAGCCATTTTTAAAAGATCAAAACCTCTATTGCTCTCTGACAATTGCAATAGAAAAATCCTAGTATTTTGGGTGGACATTAACAGGTCCCTTGTATTAAATCCCTTAATCGGGTGACATCTGTGTAGGTGTTTTAAGTCCTCTAACTAGGCAGGTTCTAACAGGCCTTGTTTTTTAAATCCCTTAACCGGGTCGCATCTAACAGTGCGTTTGTAATCCTTTAACAGGGAAGGCTCCTTATAGGGCACACTTCAGAAGAGTGCAAAATTTGTGAGGTTTCATCACACCGTGGTTTTCTCCCGATTTGGGTTTCCACGTGATAAATCTAGTGTTGTTTACTGTTTGTTTGTATGATTGCTATTTCTATGATAGAATCTATTCTGCTTATAGTTTTCGTTAGAGTATCAGATTTAGTTCTAAATTTTTAGTGGGTGCTGATTCACCCCTTCCCTCTCAGCACCGGTTGGGACCATCATAACTATGGTCTAAAGTCTTAAGCTAAAGGAAGATGAGCACCAGTTTTAAAACTCATCCTTTGAAGGTGCTTTCCATACTGAATTTACCGTCTTCTAGGCAGCCTTTGTCATTTATTAAGTAATGCTCAGGATTTTAGAACACATAATTCAATACAAAGTCTGCTCATTGTACCTGAAGCTCTAGATGAAGTCTTTGAACAAGATAAACAAGACAATCTTATGCGCATATTCAAGGAAACACAACAATGTAAAATCAATTGCCCCTTGTTTCTTGATTTGGAATTGGAATATTATTAATCTTCTTTTTTTAAATTTTCATTTACATTATTAACATTATGTGATATTGTTAGTATAATGGTTTTTATATTAATGCTTAAATTGTCTCCTATCAACTTTATGGACTTTGAAAGTGGTTTCTATCAAATTGTCTTTTTGATTATATCTTTGATATATTAAAATCCTCTTGATGAGATTTACTGTGGTTTCAATGACTTAAGGTGTACCACCAGGCCATCCAAATTTTATTATTAACTGTATACAATTTTATACCGCAATAATCCAAGTAACTAATGTGCACATTCGCAGATATAGATAGAAAATGATACGACACTCAATAGGAAGATTTTAATTCCAATGCTGGTTTTAAATCAAATGCGTAATTTTTCTTTTTTTTTAAAGTCTTTCCCATATCCAGAAGCAAGAATAAAATCGCTTTCTAATGCAATTTTTTACTTCTTGGTTTAATTTGATGCTATAAGGTTAAATGCTTAATTTTACTGATATTGAAAACTCTCACATACTTCGGTATTTTGTGCCCTTTATGTACCTCCAATCTTTATGATTTTCCAGGGTTATTTAATATTTATTGATTGCTTCTAAAAATATGATTGCACTTTGGTTTCTTTTAGACTATTAACTTTTTTTTTATGTTCTACTCATATGACTTTTGCTTACAGCTCTTGGGCTTAAAAACTGCATAGAACATGTTTGGAGAGACACTGCAGTGTATTTAAAAACCGACAAACCTCTTCTAATTGGACGTGCTTATGGTCGTGTAAGTCGACATTTACTTCGTGAGGAATTGCTGAGAAGGTTTGTTTCTTTTCCCTGTCTGTATTTTATAGTGATTTACATGTGCAGATATTGTAATGAGTGAATTGGATGTGAAGGAAAGCTTCCTTTTTGTTACAAAATCAAAATTTCGAGGATATTAATTTCATTCTTCTAGTATAGATATTAGAATTATATTAGATTTAAAAATCTTACATCCATTAACTCAGTTTTTTTCTTCAACGAAAATATTACTCTCCAAATGATTCTAACTTTTAACAATCCTGTGTGCAATATAGATATTAAACAACTTTGAACCTCAGCTTCAAGGTTTATAGACCTTACAAACATAGTAGTATCTCCAGTTTTAGAAAAAACCAAAACACATGCTTTCAAAAGTATAACATACAATCCTTTTTAATGAGGCACATAATCCAAATTAAACACCATTATACTCGTCAGTTGATGGAAGATCAGAGATTATGCTTGGC
Organism: Chamaecyparis obtusa; assembly: GCA_027943335.1. Taxonomy (NCBI): domain Eukaryota; kingdom Viridiplantae; phylum Streptophyta; class Pinopsida; order Cupressales; family Cupressaceae; genus Chamaecyparis; species Chamaecyparis obtusa. Next base: position 205,470 of record BSBK01000604.1, read on the forward strand.
CTTTAATCTCAAAGTCAGAGAGACCGATCATAGAGCCAGCTGAAGAATTTCGGTTTTATCAGTGTCCTTATTGGTGGTGAGCTGTTTGTGCTCTTTAATGGATAGCAATTTGATTCCTCAAAAAAGAAGTGTGGTCTGAGATTTCTTTGTTCGTCCCCTCTATCAATGCAACCACACTAGGTTGTGTTTCATGGATTAACCATTTATCAAGTTCCATCTGCGAAAGAACCAATTTTACAGTTCGACTTCTTATGCCTGCAAGAGATAACACAAAGAAAATAGGATCTTTACAGCAGACTTTTTATTTATTTATTTATTTGGGGGTGGGTGGCCGGCGGAACATAAATTTTTATACGCTCGAAGGTTCAGAGTATCCAATATTGCAAGTTTCAGCTAGGCCTTGGAGTAAAAATCAGCATAAGGAAGGGTGCCCAAAATTGAATGTCTAGAGCTTTTGTGCTTGCTTAGTGACTCTAAATGCCAACTGACGATGCTGTATAGATCTTATTAGCTTCTTTATAAAACAGAGAATTATATACCCCAAAACAGAGTATAAAGTCAAACTTGTCTATCTCTATTTTATCTTATCTTTGTGAACCTCTGAAATTCCTACTCAAAACAAAAAATGTTATTTTTTTAATTAACTCATCATACTTTAGAAGAGGGGAGAAAAAAATTAATTGATTGACTGACTTTGCAAGTGAATAAATTCTCCACTATTTCATTCCAACTCTCTGTTTCTAACATAATTAAGAAGATGTTATGAGAAGAAACTAAACGATCAGACTGTGCTTAAGTGATTGCATATGAAAGTGGACGTAATAATAAGATCAGCCATTGAGGACAACAAGTTTAAAGTGTGGAAAAAATTTCATGGGCTAAAAGTTTGTGAAGTGATAATGGAAAATTTGTTATGCTATAGGAGGATCACCTGCAGATATACAATGTTAAGGGAATAGGTTTGAAAGCTGTTCATATGCTGAGTGGTTGGTTGATGCTGCAGTGGGTTTAATAATTGTAGTCCATGTTTTTGGAAGTTTAGAAGAAAATTAACGAAGCACTTAAATTTATCTGGTTTTCTCCAATATTTGGGGAGCTATACAACATTATTGGAGTTTTCTTAAATGAACCAAGTTTTCATTTTTAAAATTGGTTACTGTCCAAGTTTTTAACGCAAGTGATGACCAGATGAGAAATAAATAGTATTTTCACAAAAGATTCACATAATTTTGTATGATAATTCATGAATACCAACATATTCATTGTTGATGATCACCCTAATGACAAGTATCATCTTGTAGAATTCCGCAGACAAAAGCGTGGATATGATCCTGAGGTATTGGATACTCTTTATGTCTCCAAGAGATAAAACTCTAATTGACAATGCCAATGAGTTAAAGAGAGTTTATTGGGCTTCCTGTTAGAGACCTTATCATGATTGCTGAGAACCCTCTCATATGTCCATTTGATTAAGGCAGCTGCAATTTTTTTATAGGATACAGGAATTCAAGGAGTTTTGTTCGCATTTTAATTTGCCACTTTCACAGCTTCACAATATGGAACAGCAAATGAAGAAATCCTCTCTTCAATTTTGCAGAGGAAGCTCCTTGATTTAATCTACTCCTACATAAAAAACAATAACAATTTTGCTACTATAGACATGTACAACTTATCCCTTGTGGCTTTGCATAAATATGAAACTACTTAAAAAACAAAATTGACCTTTTTGTTTATGATCTTAGATAATAGAGCACAACCCCTGAAAATCTTATATCTGACCAACAAATCTCTCAGTTTTTGTACTGTACCCATTTTTAGAAAAAGTGATTTGTGGGAATCAGCCTATTTTCCAAGTTTCTCTAGAGGCTAATTGGTGTGCTTAGGAGAAATCCAAAGTTCTTGGAGCGTGCAAGTTTAGTAGGGTTTTGCTTTTGGCAATTTTCTCGGTGTGGAATTTTGTGACACTTTCAGAAGTGTTTTCTAACACTTGGGGAGCTCTCCAAACTTTTTGGAGGAGCGGTCTGTTTTTAGTAAGTCACCCAGTTGGCCCTGATCATCATCCCAAATCCTTAGTATCATGTTGGTATGATTGGAGTTTGATTTTGATGCCAATTCAGTGCTTTCCGCAACTCGGGTAAAATAATTTAAATATTCACTTAAGTTTCTGATGTTAAATGTTAAAGTGACAAACTAAGTGTAATATCTCTTTTAAAAGGTGTTGAAGTGGGCTCAAAATTGGACACCTAGGACATGGGGGGCCTTTTTGCCAATTCAAATTTGTTTTACTTTTCAAAAAGGTCACTTTATAGAAATAGGGAATTATTACAATTTTAATGGATCATTTCCCTCCAAAGCTGTATAAGGAGGATGTGAGCTCATTTAATGGTAGATTTGTGAATGGTATTGGTATACTGCTGGAATGAACCTAATTTCTTCCATAGTCTCTTGAGGATGAAAACCCTCTTAAAAATGCTAGTTTTGGCGATGAAAATCCCTCTAGCTAGTTGAGTGGTTTCATTTAGAAATCATTATTGTGCCTCAAATCAAAGTTTCAATTTTTTGTTGCAGTCATGAATATTTTTGACATATTTTGAAGTTGCAAATTATTGAAAGTTTTCTGAATATATTGTTGAATTTTTGCTGTGGAAAGGGGTACAATTGAGGAAGTGTTATCGTTGGGTTGTACAACTTGTACCTCTAGGCTGTACCATTCCTATTGTTCACCCTATGAGTGATAGTGTAACTGAGATTGTCTGGGAGATGCTATCTTAGAGTGATTGGTTTTCCAGATAAGACTATGGAAGCTAAAAACTAAAATAGTACAATTTTTTTAGATCACTGGATAGATCCAAAAAGATTTCTGAAAAAAATGTATTTGAGCTAGAGAGCCAATAGATTTAGTGATAGTGTAACTAAGATTGTAAGGGAGATATTATCTAGTAGTTAAAGAGGCTTTCTAGAGAAGACTATATGGAATCCAAAAGCTAAAATGAGACACATCAAGGCATTGTAATCCTATAAACTATGGATCAAATAGTTTAAATATAAAGACACTGACTCTTAACCATGTCCTTGGACCCGAAGGAAGGCCACAAGCGGCACTGCTGTATATTTTTAGAAGGCGGGGCAGACCCGAAGGAAATATTGTGGGTTTTAGAAAATGCAACAGTGAGATCTGATAATCTCCTTATAAGGTGGGTCACCAACTGGGAAAGGAGGGAATGTATGGAAAGTGGTAGGATCTCCATCAATCAACATACACTATCATTAAGAGCTAATACACTCAAAACCATTCAATATGTTTTCCCCAAGGTACTAACAGTCTGGTTTTGTGGAGGAGTGAGGTTGTCAAGTACCTTAATGAGAAAGAAAACCATAGGCTTCACCAAAAAGGGTGAAAAACTTAGTACTATGGAAACTGAGCTCTTAAGTTGTTGGAAGACAACCGATAAGGGATTAGCTACATGTAAAACTTCAAGCTCAAGGGCATTTGATAACATGTTGATAATAGTAGGGTATGCTGATGAATAGCTAATATCTGATTTGTGTTGATCACTATACAACTTACATAATCAAAATAAACAACCTAAGTCTAATCAAATACACAGACCTAAATCTAACAGTCGAAATGGTGCTGGATAACATATCATGCTATATAATAAGGGCATGATGCACTGTACTGAAGGTGCCACTAGGGAATGTGTAATGTCCCCGATAGGGATTCCTTAAGTTTTGCCTTATTTCTTATGATTAACACTCTGATAAATTGAGTTTTCTTATATGGATTTGTACAAATGACAATATTCAAATATCTGCTATGATGATGGCTTATGAAGGATTGAAGAAATCAATCAATGAGACTGCCAAATATCTTTATATGGATCAGATTTTTTGTGAACTGTGAAATTCTATCCCCAAAACGAATTCCGACATATTTTCCGATATGAGAAATAGTATCGATGGATCGATTGACTATGATGTTGGTATTATTGAGTAGATTTGAGGATCTAATTTGGTGTATATTTAATGATATAAATACTGCTCTTAAATTGATATCTTTCTTATCCACGCTATGCTTGGCTGATTTTGATTTAACTTTATACCTATGTGCTGAGCTTATCTAAATTTTAACAATATTTCTTGTACTGTTTGTGCTTAGGATACTAAGGGACGAGATGGTTGTTAACGTGCTAATTATATGAAGAAATAGAGGACTCGCTCCTTCCAATAGTCTTATTGCCTTTTTAAAAAATTATCTTCTGATATCTTAGTGCCTACTCTAATTAATGTTTTAAGGTCTTCTAATGATGAATAAAGAATCAAAACAATCTCCGATGCTCCCTGAATTGGCTGAAGACCTTTCTATAAATATCTTACAAGTAAAATAGGCACCTCCAAGGGACAGGTCGCATGTCTTTTCTTAAACAAATCTTTGTATCACTTCATAATTGCTGTCAACTTAATTTGCTATTAATAATCCCTTAACAATACGGTACCCCTTACTACTTAGTCTTGCCACGATCAATAATCCTCCACGATGCTTATGGATAATCACCGTGGAGCTTCCTGTAGGTTCAGGCGTTTATACCATCTGCCGAGACTATGAATTTGTGTGTTTATTAGAGTCATGCTGTGGTCGTTTAACTTCCCGCTATTTCCCTCTGTCAATTTATCTAATACTTTTGGACTAGCGATTAATAAATATGCTAGCCTTGCCATGAGCTTGGGAACAGCCTCTGTATCCTTGGAAAGAGTATTATATTGAAAGGTCTATCGTTTGGATACATTAACTCCCAGTATAATTCGAAACTAGTAATGACTGGACTTTATAACAATCGCTGATAATTTGTCCCATCGTGCCCCTTTCCTAAATGTTCCACTAATTTAATAATTTCTTATATGAGTAGGGCCGATTGACCACATGTAAATTTTTTTTATTGTTTTATTTATCCATTTATCCATTTTCGTTATTATTACTAATTCTATTCCAAATCTTGATTATTTATTAATATTATATTTTATTAATATTATTATTTATTATCTTTAATATATTAATATATTATTCTTAATAATAGACTATAGTATATTATAATGTTATTATATTAACAAAATAGTTATTTTAATTTTAATTATATTATAATTTATTCATTTATTAATTTATTTTATTGTTATTTATTATTAAATCCTATTTTAGAGAGGGGACATTACGACACATTTCCTTGTACCTTGAATTTTGGAAATTTTGATAAAATAATAAAGTTATAAAGACACCATAACATTGTCATAGAGCTCTTTGACATGTTAAAACTTAATTGGAACAACATTTTCAAACAACATTTTCAATGCAAATTGTAAGATTAAATAAGGCTGCAAAATGCTTCATTCAAACTAATAATAATATTATTGTGAACTAATGATATGATCAAAATGAAAGATAAATAATTTTATAAATTGAAAAAGTTAAATAGTGTGCATTTTACTTTATCAAATATTAAAAATTGATATGACAAAAAGAAATTATGAAATTTGATTGGCTGGACTTAACTAGTTTAATCACTAGTTAAAAACAGGTCGATGCCTATAGTTCTACAGAAGGAACTAACAATAGGTGGACAGATGATTCATTTTAATTTGGAAGCGAGGACATAACAATGCCTGAAATGTCATGTTATAGTTTGTTATGTGTTGTTAATATTCTGTCATGAGCCAGTAACAATAAGATGCACGGGCAATTGGAAGAACAACCATGCACCAGTTTTGGTGCCCTAAAGGACTGCAAACTCTAATTTAGCATTTTGAATAAGATTTAGTTATACCTTTTCCCAATTGAGCAATCGCTTGAGAAGTTTTTAGTGCTTCAGCTGAGTTGATCCAGGTCATTTATACTCATTGCTTTAGAAAGAAAAAGGGTTTAAGAAAATGGTGGGACTGATGCAGATTGTCCAATCAATAAGGCCAATCCATGTGAGTTTTTACTGCGGTCAGTGTGAATTTAGTAGCAATAAAGGAAAGATGGAGATCCGGCCAGATGAATCCAAATGTCAGCAGTACCTTCATTCCAAACAAACAGTGAGTGGGCTCTCAATTGTGTGGAAGAACTGTAATAATTTTCTTCCATTTCTGAGACTTCGAGTAGTTATTATAGTTGATTGAATTTCCCAACAAGAGATTCCAGATAAAGATTATGTTTGCCTCCCTTAAGTAGGCTTGCAAGTTTAAGTAGCACCAACTTATATGTCTTCTGGTGCCTTCAAATTTTTCCTAATAAATAGAGAAAAATTCTTTATAGTTGTTTTTAACTTTTCTTAGTAGACAATAACAATTTAGTTGTAGCTGAAATTTTGAACTGCACCAAAGACAGATATGATCAGTGTAACTTGGTTACTTAGAGAGAGCCAATGACTAGTTCAAGAAAGAATTTCCTAGAATCTTTTCAATCATAGGGATACTATACATGTTGAAAATTTGCTTAAAAGTAACTTGCACTCTGAATTCTGAAAGACTTCATTTGCATGCTTGAAGGATTCTTTTAAGAATTCAGAATTCCACCAATTATTTTTTCAAGACTAGGAGAGCTTTTAAGTCAAGGGTTTTACTTCCTCATCCTTTGACTAGAACACTAAAGGTTCAAAAGAAATGAGTACAAAGGAACTAATAAATTTCCAATAGGAGTGTGTCATATGTGAAGTAAGAGCGAAAGAAAATCCCATTAGAAGAGCTTCTTAAGAAAACTAAATATGATCAAGAGGTTTCCCTTTCCTAAAACATGTAATGCATCTAATGGGGATGCATAACCTATTTGGTGTTAAGAATCCTTTCCAAAGCTTTGCCTACCCAAATATTTGAGCTGGAGGCAGAGGACATTTTACCTTAAGTGTCCTAAAGGTGTATTGGATATAAATTTCTTTCTAGCAAGTAGGTGCTTACATGACAATACACACTCTAAAAGCGTTGCCAATGGGAAAAAAGGCTTGAAATAATTAAAGATGTGGTAATTTATTACATCCATTGCCACCTCTTCCTCCTAAACTAACAAATGCTTAGAAGTGTTTGTGTGCTAAGTGGGTCTCCTAGTGTGTGATTATTATCAATAGACACAAAATTTATTAGTATAAATGACTACTCATGGAGGCCAGGAGCTCATTTCAAGATGGCTTAAAATCATCCAATTCTTAAACTCCACAGATCAAGATTCTAATTAAAATGTCTACGAAAGCCTTAAATACTTAACCTTGTTATGCACCTGCGAATAACTCTTGAAATTGATTAGATATGATTGTTTTGAGTTCAGGTGTGCTGAAGCTGGAGTACGGTATCTTAACTCCAAAGTAGAGAAGATTACAGAAACAAGTGAAAGCAATAGTCTCATCTCTTGTGAAAATGGTATAATGATTTCTTGCAGGTGAGTTTTAGGCCTTATATGTTTTCAGTTTCACTTGTTACATTCTAAATTAAATTTTTGTAGATGTTACTATCTTTCCATTGTATCATTTATAAACAGGATTGTAGCTGTTGCATCGGGGGCTGCTTCTGGAAGGTTTTTGCAATATGAGCTAGATGGCCCACCAGTTGGTGTTCAAACTGCCTATGGCATGGAAGTTGAGGTAGGTGAATTGATCAAGAGTTTACAAGTACAATGCCTTGATATGTGAATGGTGATGTTTCAAAAGTTTGGCTGTGCTGACATCGTACACTCTCATTTATCATCAGGGTCAATAGAAGGATAAGTAGAAATTTTATTCTTGTTCAATTGCATCTTTAGGTTGGCTTGTAAAGAGATGTTATGGTCAAAGTGCTAACTATAAATAAAGGAACAATTCTTTTCTGCTATTTATTTTATTTGCAGATTATCTTACAAGGCAGAAAGTGCTAAGATAAGACAGAGTCTTTCTCATGATTGGTTGGCTTGCAAATATTTACTGGTCTCCAACAATCTCTTTCTTTATGGTTAATTGATTTCGCCACCTTTTTCTTCAAAATTGTAATGTCCCCTGTTGGTATGCTTAGGAATTTGGGGTATTATTTTGAATTCTTTATTCTTACTATGAATTATTACTTAAAAACTTTATGTAATCGGTAAGATATAGGCAATGCTAGTATTGTTTCAAGAACGCTTTGTAGGATAGTTTTCTCTTACTATATAATTAATATTAATATCATTTCTATCACTGATGGGTAATATCATTTGTTCTTTGATACAACACGTATGAATATTGTAGATATAAGAATGAATCCATACAAATTGTATACCAATACTGATAAATAGATAGATCTTTGATTACACAAATTTGACGATGAAGTACAAGGTGAAGTATCTGAAGCAATATCTCCAACAATGGACTAGGGTGAGGAATGACTCCCACCAAAACTGTAATTACAGAACAGGGAGAGTCTTGCACCTCTGAAACTACTAACAAAGACACAAATTCAACTGGAATTGCAAATAAACAAGAATTATAAACTCCACAACCATTACCTACGGTGACAGCCAACACCTTATAAAGGCCTCCAAGAAGTTTCTAGAAAGTTGCAATGGGCTAACATCATTTTATTTATTATTTTCGCCCCTTTATTTAATAATTAAATTTACTAATTAATTAAATAAGTCCTATAATATGATTTAAATTTTAGGACCATTTAATTAATTAATAATTAAGTCACTTTATTAACAATTTAGGACATTACAAAGGCCCCTGCTATGATGTCTACCTAGTGCCCATCGAGACCCACCACGACAGGATAGGTTGGTTGTGTACTCATTGCACTCCATGGCATGGAGGCTTGTTTTCGAGACATGTTCTACTGATTGTAAAGGGTGGGAGTTTCTTTTGATGAGGCAAGTACAACTAGAGATCGTGTGTTGCACTAGGAAGAGGGGCTAGGGGAGAACTGTCTGCCCATATCACAAAATCCTAGGAGCAGCTCGCCTAGTAGACTCAAATCACCACCACTCAGCTAGAGTATCGTGTGGCAGTAGAAGCCACCTAAGTTGAGCGAGAGTCCTAGTTGAGTGAGCGTGAGTGGACAACTAAGCAGCAAAAGGTGATGTTGATGGTCATGGAGGCTCATTTGCCTAAGAAGGAATAGGAGCATGAGGCTATGGCTTAGGAGTTGGAGCAGGCCAAGGGTGATCTCATGGAGACAGTGCTCATGGTGAAAGGGGTCAAGGGAATGTGAGCTTGTAGCAAAACGAGACTTAAAGATTTGTGTGGAGCATGGTAGATGCCTTCAACAACAACTCTCCACTCCCAGAGCGAACTCCATGCTGACATCCTCCACTCATCTAGGGTCGCCCCCTCATCCTCATCCTTCTCAGTAGTTTGTGTTGTGTTGTAAACACACACGTTCCATTGCGAATGGAGACCCTCACTTTTGCTTGGATAGCTTACCTTTTTTTCACCCTTTTAGTTTGGTAACATTTTCGTGGTCTTGGCCTTAGGGTGAGAAGGATTCCATTTTGTTTGTCAATCTAGGTGTTTGAAACGACAACAAGCGATGATATTGTGAAATTATGAATTGAATGATAACAATGCAAAATAAGAAAGTGAAAATTGAAAAAAAATTGTGAGGTGAAAGTTTGGAGTTGAAATTGGAAATTGGAAGTAATAAATGAGGTCTCAATTGAGATTGTAGGACTGCTTGCAATTCCGCTTGGTATTGCAAGCATCCCATCACATCTTGCTTCAAAATGTTAAGTTTTGAAGTTTTGTTCCAAAATGATGTATTCATTGGCAAATTCCATTAGAAAGGTTAAGAACCCTTGCAAATCCACATTAAAATGTTAATTTTCTTGCAATTATCAGACGTTAATCAAAAGACTTAAGTTACAAAATTGTAAGTATGGAAAGTACTAGGCATAGTTTTTGCTTCCAAATTATTGAAATGTTGGAATTCTTATAAGTTTTACATCAAAATGTTGAACCTTCCTAAAGCCTTGCAACTTATATCAAGAATGTGAAAAATACTCAAGTTTTGATTTGCAATGAAGAAGCCTTTGTAATCCTGTTGAAAATTCTTGCATCAGATCAAATTTCTGCCAAAGAAATTGTTGACCTCCCCATTTTCGCCAATGATTATTAACATTGCACTAAAAGTCGCCCTTGTTTGTCCAGGTGAAGGGCGAAAACCCGCTCTTGTCTGTCCAGATGAGCCTCTAATTTCCACTCCCTCAATCATAGGTTAATCCAGCCTAACATGCAATTTCTGCCCTCAATTGTCCGTCTCCACACCTATTTCCCGACCTATTAGTCTTGGAGGACATCAAATTTCCGCTCGAGGTGTAAGTATCAAAATCCCAAGTTCAAGGCAAGGAAAACATAAATAATTCAAGAAAAAAATTCAAGATCAAAGTACAAAATCCTCAAGAAAATGGAGGAAGGGAGTTCCAAGTGCAAAATGAAAAATCCAAGTTTCAAAGAGAAAAATTAGGCTCAAACAAAAAATTCTGCCTTTTTGGATGAAAATCCAGCTAAAACCATAATTTTTGCACTTATTTGGATGAAAGATGGTTGAATGATGATGATTGTGAAGATGGAAGATTTCACAAGACAAGGAACGATGATGAACAAGGAAGAACTCAAGATAAGATTCAAAGTTGAAGGACAAAATACAAGATGTATAAGGAAGGAGAAATCTATAAATGAGGAATGCTATTTTGAAACCCAATGTCAACACAAAGGTTGATAATGTCCAAGTCATTAAACAGGATCAAGGCAAGACATAAAGACGCCAAGAAGATAACAAGTCATCCAAGGAAAAAAATCCGAAGTGATAGTGATTACTATGAAGATGAAGAACATTTGTGAAGATGAAGCAATTTGGGAATATGAGCCATCACAATCAGCCAGAGGTCGAATAATGTTGAGTATTAAAAGATATTACTAGAGATGCAGGGACTTCTTTATGATGATGAAGTTGAATTGAAACAAAGTTGAAGAAAGAATAACACTTCGAGGATTGTGCAAGCTAAGGTGGCACCCACTCATCTTCAACCAATCAGAGGATTCCAAATCGACATGTCCAAGTTTATCCAATCAGACTCATTCACAAGTGGACATGTGGAAGGTATTTAATGTATTACCACAATGAATTTTCTCGTTGTCTCGTCCTCAAAAGGATACGTACTTAAAAGATTTGCAATCATCTTATTGGATGACATTAAATGTTTGTAAGTAGTGGTTGTAACAACCCTAATTAGGGTTTGTTTGGAATTATCTTGGCCGTTGATTTCAAATAAATTTGGGCCCTTCATTGTAATTGAGAGGTCTATTAATATTTATTTCCATGACTATAGTCTTCTTACCATGAAAGATATTGTGCCCAGGCTCACAATTCTAAAATTGGCATTAATAATATTATGTGCCAAAAATTATAGTAACGACAAACATGATAATTCACCTCAAGACAATTGAACTTATATGAGACTCTTTTATCAAGTTGGTCCTCCTTAATAATAGCAACAACAATATAAAGAGTCTTGTTTTATTGAGTCGAAGCCATACAAAGAGCCACACCCAAAACTTGCCAAAAATGAAGGATTACGACCACAAATACTATAGCATATGAAACCCACTAAGGCAATATAAACTTTTTATCATGAATACTTAGAAATGTAGAGAATATTCAAAATATAATCTCTCACATAGGAAATAGAAGCAAATGTTTATTTATGAACAATCCTTACAAATTTTGTCTTCGGATGAAGACTCACAAAATTTGTAGATAAACCCAATAGTGAAACATGTATTAGCTTCACTGTAATATCCCACATGAGGATATTGCCTCAATTTTGACTTTGGTTGTCAATTTTGAATGTTTGGTTTTGATTTGCAATTTTAAAATAAAAAATAAATATTTTGCTAGGCAAGATATAATAACATTGCAAATATAAAATATTCTAGAAATGAAATAGAGCTGCAATGATTCTTATTGAGAATTTATATAAATATTTACAATGCTTTTCATTAACCATTCATACCTGGAGGTCCTCAAGATTTTATTATGAAATCTGGAAATGTATGGCAGCAATGTATGAACCTGATTAATAATGGCTGCCAATGATAATCCACAGATCTGCAATGAATAAGCATCAAATATATACACAAACCCTTGATATTTCTTCACCAATAAACCCAATCATGGCCTCTGAGTAAAGCCATCGCCATTTGCACAATTCATTGGATATTACACCAATTCAAAGTGCTGAAATCTATGAAGAATTCCCAATTCTCCAAGCTGGAACTTCTGAAACCCTTGTCTGCAAATTCTCTTCACACAAATCAATAATATCAAATGCATATAATGAATTGCTTTTGCACAAAGCATTGCTTTTATAATAAAAGATATCTTCTTCAAGACACTAAAAGCAAATAGCTTCTCTCACACACTTTTCACTTAAATGCCCTTTGCTTTATACTTAGGCACATATTTGAATAATATAATTTATTAACTCCCTTTGGCTCAAAAAATGACATTTTCATCAATATCATGATATTTTGACACACAAGGTCATTGTTTCCTGTGCCCAAGATTTAAAACTTTTCAACCCAGTTCTAATGAGCTATGACACTAAAGTGACCAATATACAATACCAACAAAAATAACAACTTTAGCGTATTTAATTACATAATAATCGTAATTCACCCGTCTTGCAAAAATGACTGAAGAAGCATTAGAATCAAAATTTGACAGCACAAACGTGATCCTGATGAAGAAAGACAATGAATGAACTTGAGAGGGTGACTTACTAAAAATAGACGCTCCCTCCAAGATTCTTGGAGTCCGAACCGGAAGCCAAAAATACAAACTGAGAGCATCATTCAACTCCTCTAACTCATTTGAGCTCATCGGAACCATCCATTGACTTACTATAAATAGTAAGTCCCACCAAACGGAGCCATAACCCTCAACAGGGTTCTCTAATCACCAATATTAGCCTACAAGGACCCAGTAATAGGCTAAATCCATCCACTATCATGATCGTGCTTGAAAGGGGACATTACATTCACCTCCCGAAAGAGAATTTGGATTTCTGTCCAAATCTCTATATTCAAAGGGTTTTCGTCCTCAGATATTCACTTCGTTGAAGGAAATAAATTACATATCAATTTCAATAAACATCTGAACATGTCCAATACAATACAAAACCCTTCCTTATAAAGGACTCCAAGAAAAATTTAGAATATTAGGCTGACTTTAAGTTTAATCTTTTTGGAGAACTTTATTTAATAAAGTGACATTTAATAATATATATTTTTATCTAAGTTACTTTTAATTAAGTTAATTAAAATAAAGTCATCCTTTTAATATTTTATTTATGTGGACAACTTTAGAATAATTAATTTAATTAATCTATTTGTCAAATTTTTGGGGACATTACATATAAGTCATTAGAATTGCACATATAAATACAAACTGATAAATACAAATATGCATAGTAATTTGTTTATATAAATATGCAAATATCCTATCAATCCAAATCATTGATGACCAATTCTTCAATAAATCCTTCACCAAATCAGCACACATATGATTACCGGATGGCATCATGTCATGCCCATAATTCTACACGCAAAAACACACCAATTTTTTTTTTTTAAAGGTTATAAGTTTATATTTAAGGTTGACTGTCAAGTCTAGGACTTAAACCAATTTAATATTCATAGTCTATGTCGCAAGAGCATTAATCAAAGGGTTAAAAGAAATCTTCAATTCTATTGGCCGCTAGAGAGTTGCATAACCAAAGTTCGTAGACGAGTTGAAAGAACGGAACTAGATTTACATTCATACCTAGGTGATATTTCTAGGTTTTATCACAGTGGGTTCATAATAACCTCATGACACTATAAGTCCTAGTATGATAATCTTCTATAAAAGGATCATTTTGATATATAGTTGATTAACCCTACTGATCGAGTAAAAAGGAATCCCAATCATTTAAACTACGTATTCGAGGTAAACTAAACTTACCAAGAAAAGTAACATAATGGTCGAATTAATGGCCAATTTTGAGCCCTAGCTAAACAATAATTTAATTCAATATAGAAGCCAATTCATAAAAGAATTTTAGTTATACTTATAACATTTAATTAAGCCCAATGTCACCATCATAATTACATTAGGTCATTAAAAATAATTTGTTAGAACATGGTAAATATATATAAAAATGAATTTAATTAACAAGCTAAACAAATTTGTTGACATAAAATTGAATTACATTTAATTTAAAATCAGGACTACCAACGGTAAAATTTGCACGAGCTATAACCCTCATATAATTTAAAATTAATTATGAGCCAATTAAGAAAAACAATTAAATTAAGCTACTACCCAATTAATAAATTTAATTAGACAAAGAAAATGAATAAACTAAATATTAAATTAGTAATTATACTAATTAAAATTAAATAAGTATTAATTAACCCTCTCATAGGCAAGAGGGTTTTCATCCTTGAATCCAAATATGGAAGCCAAGAGAGGATTTCCGATACCAAGTGTTTTCTTCCATAAATCCACATATAGAAGCCAAGAGGGTTTTTGTTCACCAAATCTCCCACAACAAGGGTTTTCACCTTTGAATGCTTCAATCTCCAAAATGGGAGGAATCACTTTGACTCTCTATTGGAATATGTTTTTGCCTCCAAGTGTTTAATTTAAAACACTTCAAAATATTACATTGTGTTTTAAAAACACTACTTGAATATAATATTTAAGTTGCTTTTTTGAAAATAAAATGATTGGTCCCAACTTAAATATTATTTTTTCCCTTATTTTATCCCTTAACCTACAGGAATTAGAAATAGGCTATGGGTCCTCAATTAATTCTTTAAGTTCTGAAAATGGGACATGACACTTCCATCCCTTTTCAAAAATAGCAACTTTTACCACTTAAGTCATTTTTTTTAATGTTGAAATATCTTATACTTCCGAATTTTGCTGAATCCTCCAAACTTGAAACTTTTGCCGAAGGTTGTGAGACTTGCTGAACACACCATCTTTGACTAAATTAAATTTCCTTTCATTTTTAGACATTTTGAAATTGGAAATTTTGACTCCAAGTTGGATGCCATGATGTGTTTTTGTCAATCTTGACCATAGCCACACATGATTATTAACTATTTTCTTTTTCTACAGCTGTTTCCATTTCATCAGTGTTACCTGGAAACATGTTTCCACCCTAAATTCGCCCATTTTGGAAACGGAAACAGTTTCAAGGGCAGCGGGACGGCTGGAAATGTTTCCAAGCTGTCCCCAATGAAGCAAAATTTCGGAAACCATTCCGGAAACTCGGAAACAGTCAATGGCCATTTTGGAAACCATTGACTGTCCCTGGGACAGCTGGGGACAGCCAAGTTGTCCCTCGTCCGTCCCAGGGATGGATGACTGTTTCTGGCCGCTGTAACTTTATTTCATGACATTTTAAAAAATATATTTGCAATTTTTTTAGAAACTTTCAGAGATAAAATAACAACAGTAGCATCAACCCAAGAACAGAGTTTCTTAACTTTCAGACTACTGAACTTATTGCAGATTACAGACTGCTGAAATTATGATCAGGGGCATATGTATGTTTGCACGGATAGTTTCAGATTTTGATGTTTAAGTTTGTATGCAGAGTTGCAATTTGTAAATTGATAAGTAGAAACACTTTGGTTACATTTCAGAAAATGATATAGCACTTCAACATCCAAATATATGCAAAGATTTAATATGAGCAGGACAAAAACTTGTATTTGCTGAACTGTTTATTAACATACAGAGATATGATCTACAGGCTTGACCTTAATCCCTTCAGCTTTCTTAATGAGTCGTTAGTAGTAATTTTCTCCACTCCAAAGGCCATGTTCAGCATCCTATTAGTTTGCAATGCCTTCAAACCACACAGCCAAGTTTGAAATTTCAGATTTCCTCACACACGCACCCACACATATATATAGCCATTCCCTGCTCTGGGAAGAAACAAACGTCCTGGAAACCTGTTTCCCTATCCCCCCCTCCTGGAAACTCAGGGTAACATAGCATTTCATTCATTGCTAAGTAATATCACTTGTTATTTTGTTCAATAAGAAACAGCATATTCTACACTTCTCAGATATTATCCTTTTAAAAGGTCTGTTATGGATAACCTTTCTAGAAAACTGTTGTAGGTTAGTATAAAAAAGGTCTTCATTTCATAGATTTAAAGATGGGTTTAGAGGTTTTAGATAATGCTTTCCTGAATCAAGGCTTTTCTATTCATTGAAATTGTTACATGCTTGAACGGTGCAGGTCGAAAGCTTTCCTTATGACCCCGAACTAATGGTTTTTATGGATTATCGAGATTACATGAACCAAAAGAACGCTCAATGTGATTCCAATTTACCAACATTTTTGTATGCCATGCCATTATCACAGACACGAGTATTTTTTGAGGTATGTAATGATATAAACTGTAAACCTGCATGTCTAAGAATTGTAAAACCTCTGCTAACTCTGCTGGTAATGCGTTATGGTTTATGTTATTAGCATTCCTACTAGCATCAATGTTTATCATTTTTTAGCTTGCGGCTTTACATATGTTGAATAAACAGTTTTCAATCTTCAGGAGACTTGCTTGGCTTCAAGACCTGCCATGCCGTTTGAACCATTGAAGAAGAGATTGCAAGCACGCCTAAAAAGTATGGGAATACGCGTTTTACATTTATATGAAGAGGTAAACTAAATTAAGTTGAGACTAAGCATGCACTCAAACTACTCAGAAGACATTTATGTTGTGTTGGTGGAATCTGTCGTAGTTTTTCAAGTGATTTAGTTGGAACAAGTTTACTATTCACATGAAAACCAGATGTGTATGGTTTATAACATAAATTCATTGTAAACGATTTTTTAAAGCCGTTATAGAAAAAATAAAAAACAATAAATGTTTATTCGTGTCTATGACTACGAAGAACCTGCATTTCTTTTACCAAACTTCAATTGTACATTCCCAGTTAATTCATCTGCCAAATCCTCAGCACGTGGGTATGTTAAAAGTAAGATATAATCTATAGTCGTCTGAGTAAATTCAGGTCAGTGCTGTTGCATTTAAGAACCTTTCATCACAATGAAGTGTAAGTTGGCTTAGGCGTCAAGTCAATGTAGTAATTTGGATGTTATGAAATTGTAGCTAACCTTTTTCCTTGATTAAAGTTAATGTAATATTTATTTGAGATCCATAAAATACTTTATTTTTAATACATGGGCCAGTCTTGATGGAACTGCGTTTTTACTTGTAGTTGTATTGTATTTCTCTTAAGATTAAGTAATTCGAATGTGAAAATCAATATAATTAAGTGAAACCTATGTTGAATCGGTGCCTTATATTTAACTTCAATCAGCAGGAATGGTCTTATATCCCTGTTGGTGGTTCATTGCCAAATACAAGACAGAAGCACTTGGGCTTTGGTGCTGCAGCAAGCATGGTTCACCCTGCCACTGGTAAATTGAAAAGATTTCTTCCCACTTTTCCACTGTGAGACCATTTATCAGATGCAAATACAATCGGCTGATATCTTATTTAACTATTGTAGGCTATTCTGTTGTACGCTCTTTGTCAGAAGCTCCATCATATGCAGCAGCTATCGCAAGTGCTTTGAAGAATAGTGTTGGCAGTGAAGCTACAATGTTTTACCAAAAATGTACAACGGATGCAGCACTCAGGGGTGAATTTTTACAACTCATTTTCCATTCAGATGTTTGCCTCTTTCTCTATTTAAGCACTCACCCCTACACTTTTAAAATTTGATAGTGCTTATCTTTATAAAAGAGCTGTTCATGTAGTAAATATTCTATTACAAATGCAAGATTAATGATATTGTTCAAAAAATGAATAAAATCCTGCACAACTAAAGAAAAAAAGAGCATGCTGTTTATAATAGTAATATCAATCAGGTAATGAGTCAGAAATAAGTATGCAAGTTGTTCCATTTGAGTTATTTTTTGATTAGAGCATTGTGTAGCATAGTGCCTGGATTGAGTTGATAGTTTGTAAAATTGCAATTAAAAATGTTGTTGTAAATTTCGTTTTAGTGAAATTAATGATATCCCCATGAAAGATTTAAACATTTTAAAAAATAAAAGAAAATTATTTATTTTTATTAATGTAAGATTACTGAGTGATCTAATATTATTTGTAAGATTATTTAATGTAAGAAAGTTATTTATGATCTAATATACAAAAGTAAGATTACAATTAATTGAATGAAACTATTAATTACTGAGTGATGGGATAATGAAATGAAAGCTAAGATTGTAAAAATAATGATATGAAATGATTTAACTAATATACAAATGTTAGACAAAAATTTACATTTTATATACAAATGAATATAAATCACCCCAAAAATCCACAGTAAAGATTGTAAACTGCAAGTACGTATTGTCCAGTTTTAATTTGACTTTATTTTAGAGGAAGCTTCACTGTTTGATTCGAAGAACAATTCTAATGTACATCTGTTCCATCTTTTGTTGCATGTAAAGCTGCAAATTAAAACACTAACATTACTCATTGAACTTTTCTAGCTTGCAAGTTTTCCAAATTTCTAACAAGTTTTAGAACTATAATCTTAATATCATATATGGAGTGTTTTCATACTTTGTTTACTTAGTCTTTCTAATTAATTTTATCAGATTTCGACAATCCATTCCATTGTCTCTTAGTGCTTCTAGATTTGATTGTGTATATTTTTATTAGTGCTTCTGGATTTGATTGTGTACATTTTAAATAAAAATATACACAATCAAATTCAGAAGCACTAAGAGACAAGTCTTTCTAACTTTTACTTATTTATCTGTCAATACTCTTAGAGACTTTACCTTAATGTGTACTCTGTGCCAGATGTATTGATTAATTTAGCCTTTACCTTAATGTATAATTTGTGTTGTTTGTATTGATTAATTCAGACACAGCGTATTGATATTTGCATTTGCTAATGATGTAAAATAAAAAAGAAAAAGAAAAATTCTTTTAAATACTAATTTGATTGATTTTATTGTGGATGCTATCCATGGAGATGATGTGGAAAATGCCTTCTTGATTGGGTCAATGAATGGTAGTATTTGCAGATTTTTCTTGAATGTTTTGTCTCAAGGAAAGATATCATCCTTTCTTCCATTTTATTTGCAATATCACATGACTAAACTAAAAGTGTAAAATTGTGCATAAGAAATTTTAAGATTTGGAATATTTAAAAAATCCCGTAATCATGTACTTCCTTTGTGTTGTGGGGTTTTCACACCATCACCCCACTGCAAATGGGGACCCCCTTTTTTTGCTTTAGCTGTAGTTGTAGTGGTCTTTAGGGGTCTTGATAGCAGCAATTTTCATGTTAAAGCCTCTTATCTAGTCTAGGTTGCCAGAGAATTGGAAGGCCGAGATTTGGGTCTAGTTTGTCTCAGCCTTGTTAGGAAAGGGTTTTGGAGGGCTGAAAGCATCAAGTCTGATATCAAATTTTGTAATTCAGTCGCTAAACTTGTAGTCATTTTCAGCATTCACCCAAATTGTTTTTAGGCACATGGCAAGATAAAGAGGTGATGGAACTGAATGAAAATGGAGAGATGGGCAAAGTTAAAGATTTCAACACTTAGAAAAATTTCGGTCCTGGCTGAAATTACCCAAGCAAGAGTGAAATCCACCCCATCTTGAGTATTAATACCCATCATCATGAAAAATCCACTAACCCTCTAAATCGAGCTTAAGGCATAACTTGGTTTTAAACTTACAATTTTGGAGTGAAACAATGTGAAAAGGGGGGCAAATTTGAGAGTTATACACTTAGAAATCTTTGTGAAATAATTAAGAATAACCAAAGATAGGTGGAAGCCACCTCACCTTCGGTATTTTGTACCTAAGTAAAGGTGGAATCCACCCCATCTTGGGTAATTATACCCAAAACTCAGAGATTTATGTTAAGGAATATAAATCAGGAGATATTAAATGTAATGTGAGAATATGTTGTAGAATACAATTGCCTTGGTGATTGATTGATTCTACAAAATGTAACAACTATATATATTGAATCTGAAGGGTGTGAATATGAACAGACGTGACTCATCATATTAATGACTGTTCGTATTAACAATTTGAATAACCAATGATTATCAATTAATAAACAGGTCGTATATCCAACGACGGCAAGCTTAAGGAGACTAGACAGTCATGATAGTATCGTGACTGTCATATGCGAACAGTCACGATACTATCGTGACTGTGCGTATATGCCAGTCGTGCTATGTGACTTTACTCTCCGCCGATAAAACAGTCGATCCAATAAATAGTTGCATATTAATTATTATATAAACACGAACTCACAATATTTAACACTCCCTCTTGAGAGAGAGTTTAATAGAATTGTAGAACCTTTCATATCATGATATTTGGCCCAATCCAAGACATTTTAAAAATGTTGATCATGATAAGTTACTACACAGTAATAATGTAAATGTGAGGATGTCCGATCCTATCCGGGACAAACCCTTCCGGGAGTCGATCCTAACAATTTTATTACCCAACAAATAACATAAGCAACAAGATGTCCGGTCCTATCCGGGACAAACCCTTACGGGAGTCGATCTTGAAGCCTGGTTACTATTGACAAGATCGTCACCTTGACATAGTAACCTATATACATAGAAGATCGTCATCTTCACAAAGTTTGAAATATTTCAATATTTTATTCATGAATAAAAAAATGTACATTAATAATTACATTCATATTTTGATCAAACCAATTTTCCTTCTAAAGAAATCTGTCTTTACCTTTGCAAGAGGTTTAGTAAAGATATCTGCATTTTGTTCTTCAGTACTGATGTAGACCAATTTAATGATCTTCCTGTCTACCATATCTCTCACATAGTGATATGGAATTTCTGTGTTTTGACCGATTGTGAAAAACAGGATTTACAGAGAGCTTAATACAACTCTGATTATCACAATGAATAATAGTAGGTTCTAAGGATTTACCAAATAGGTCAAAAAACAATTTCCTTAACCATACTGCTTCTCGAGCTCCCATGGATGCAGCCATGTACTCAGCCTCTGTTGAACTTAGAGCAACTGCAGATTGTTTCCAACTAAACCAAGAAATCACTACAGAACCTAAACTGAAACAAACTCCTATGGTACTCTTACGATCTGAGGAACTTCCTGCCCAATCTGAATCTGAATAACCTTGAAGTTGGATTTCAATCTTGTCATATTTTAGGCCAAGTTCACTTGTTCCTTTTAAATATCTCAAAATGTGTTTGGCTGCCATTAGATGTATCTGCTTAGGTTCACACATGAAGTGACTTAATACATTGGTGGCATAGCAAATATCAGGACATGTGTTTACCAAAAACATGAGAGATCCAATTATTTGTCTGTAAAGTGTAAAGTCTGCAAGTTCTGAGTTTTCTGCTTCAACTTTTAATTTGTGAAGGTTTGTCTCCATAGGTGTAGCTAAAGGTCTACACTCTGTCATACCAAATCTATTCAGGATGTCAGAAATGTATTTCTTTTGACTTAGGAGAATGTGATCTTTCTTTTGAATAACTTCAAGTCCTAAGAAATAGTGAAGTAGGCCCATATCCTTCATGTCAAATTCAGCTATTAGATCCTTTTTGCATTTTTCAATAAGATAGTCTTCTCTTGTAATGAGTAAGTCATCGACATAGAGAACCAGAATTATCATGTCACCTTTTTCTATTTTGAAATATATATTAGGGTCTGCAGTATTTTTGGAGTACCCTATTTTGCTCAAGTATTTATCTATTCTTTCATACCAAGCTTTGGGAGCCTGCTTGAGTCCATAGAGTGCTTTCTTTAACTTGCATACATATTTATCTTTGTCATGTGTAGCGAACCCTTCCGATTGTTCAATGTAAACCTCTTCCTCAATTTTTCCATTTAGAAATGCGGTCTTAACATCCATCTGATGTACTTTCCATCCTTTGGAGGCTGCAATGGCAAGTATGGTTCTGATAGATGTGTAACGTGCTAGTGGAGCAAAGGTTTCTTCATAGTCAATGCCTGCCTTTTGAGAGAAACCTCTTGCAACAAACCGAGCTTTGTGTTTATCAATACTGCCATCAGGTGCATATTTGATTTTGAATAGCCATTTTGAAGATACAACTGACTTATGTTTAGGTCTAGGAACAATATCCCATACATCATTTTTCAGAATGGACTGATATTCTTCAACCATTGCTTCCCTCCAGGCTTGATCTGATAAAGCTTTCTCAACACTAACAGGTTCAGATTCAGAGAGTTCAGTTAGAAGTGCAGTGTAGCATTTTTGAGTTCTAGTTCTTTTGTTCTCTCTAGAAATTTGTGTTGGTTCCACATTGTTCTCTTCAAGCATTTTTCTAGCCCATAATGGTCTCTTTTTATTATTTTCATTATCTGAGCAAGAAGGTTCAAAGTCAGGGATTGTTGCTTCATTATTTATAGGTGTTGAATCCATGTTTGAATTGTTATCCTCCCTCTCATTCTCATTGAGGGCTCTCTATTAAAATCTGTAGAAACATTATCTTCATTTTCAGTAGATAGGAAGTTTTCTTCAAATTTAACATCTCTGCTTATTTCTATTGATTTCTGACCTGGTATATGTATACGGTATCCTTCAGAGTCCTCACTGTATCTAGAAAAATACCTTTCTTGCCAAAAGGTTCTAACTTCGTCCTTTTCTCTTTTGGTACATGTATGTATATTGGACAGCCAAACACCCTTAAGTGACTTAGGTCAGGTTTAACTCCTGTGAATACTTCTTCTGGTGTGGTGTTTTCTAGTATAGCATGAGGACATTTGTTTTGAATATAAACTGCAATGTTAGCGGCTTCTACCCAATATGATATGTGAATATTTTGGTCATGCATCATGGCCTTTGTTGCTTCAATGATGGTCTTGTTCTTCCTTTCTGCTACTCCATTCTGTTGAGGATTATAAGCTACAGTATACTCCCTCTTAATCCCAACAGATTTACAATAGTTTTTGAAATTTTCAGAGGTGAATTCCCCACCATTGTCTGATCTAAGAATTTTGATTTTCTTACCAGTTTGGTTTTCTACTAGTGCTTTAAGTTCTTGAAATTTGGCTAGAACCTCACTTGACTCTTTAAGTTTTAAGAAATATATCCATGATTTCCTTGAATAGTCATCCACAAAGATTAAGTAATATAGGGCACCAGAGAAGGAAGGTGTAGACATAGGACCACACACATCAGTATGGATAAGTTCTAAAATGTTATTTGACTTATGTTCACTTGGAGGAAAAGATCCTTTAATGTTCTTCCCTAATGCACATCCCTTACAAATGCTAGAGTGTTCAGATTTTAAGGGAGCTATGCCAGAGGTGATCTTAGACAATGTTGGAAGGGCACTATATCTAATATGGCCTAGTCTTTTGTGCCAAATCTCATTATTCTGATGAACATTGTGATTTAGGGCTACCTTTTGTTCATTACATAACTTGTACAAGCTACCTTCTTTGTTCCCTATATGAATGGCATTTTTTTATATTAGAATTTTTAGTCTAGAGAAAGACTTTGTCTTCATTGAAGGTTACCCTGTATCTTTGATCAGCTAGTCCAGAAATGGAGATTAAATTTCTCTTGATTCCTGGTACATACAAAACTTCTTTCAATTGTAGAGTTACTCCATCTCTTATCTTTAACAAACAGGTCCCAATTCCTTTTACCGGATAAGAGGAGTTGTCACCAATAGTTACCTCTTTTGAAGAGTTCCCTGAGAAGGTTTCAAATTGATCTCTAAATCCAGTGATGTGTCTGGATGCACCACTATGTATTATCCACGTACTTTTGTTAGAATTTAATTCACTTGCTAAAGCCAAGAAAAGGAGAGAAATTTCAGATTTTTTTACTTCCGCTAGGGCAGCTTGTATTTTTTGTTTTTCAGGGCAATATTTGTGAATATGTCCGTATTTGTCACATTTGTAACATTTTACCATGGAAAGATCCCTTTTATTGAATTGTTTCCCGTTTGATTGTCTGAATTTTCTCTTCCTTTTGTGAGATGTTTTCTTGTTGCTTTTAATGTGAAGAGCTTGTAATTCATTTCCATTATTAGACCCAATTCCTCTGGAGGCAAGCCTGGATTCCTCTTGGGTACAATCGTTCTTTAATTGCTCGAATTTAGGTAACGGTGGTCTGGTGCTTATACATTGAATGAAAGTTTCCCATGAGGTAGGTAAACCTTTGAGAGCAATTAGAGTGAGTTTAGAGTCTTCTACTGTATTTCCAATACAGAGCAGTTGGTCTCTTATTTCAGAGATTCTCAAAAAATAAGAAGTGATAGTTTCTTCTTTGTTCATTTTCATACTTAGAAGTTGACTTTTCAATGTTAACATTCTACTGGCATTGTTGATCTCAAATGTGTCTTGAATTATTTTAAACATTTCAAAAGCACTGGTAATTCTAGATATGCTAGGAAGAATTGAGTCTTTTACGGAATCAATGATAAGTTTTCTAGCTTTATTGTTTCTCCTTTTTCATGTTGTTTTCTCTGTCTCATCTTTGGGTATTTTAATATCTTTCTCTATATACTCTTCTAACTCAAGTTCCATAAGAAGAGAGACAAGCCGAGTTCTCCAGGATATAAAGTTTGAAGGACCTTCTAATCTTTCTTCCATTCTCATGCACTGAGCCATTTCTGAAAAATTAAACTCAACATTTTTATTTTATTTTTAAGAATATGCTCAACTACAGATTTTAGAATTTTATCTCCTTTTAATAATTTGGCTCTGATACCATGTTAAGGAATATAAATCAGGAGATATTAAATGTAATGTGAGAATATGCTATAGAATACAATTGCCTTGGTGATTGATTGATTCTACAAAATGTAACTATATATATTGAATCTAAAGGGTGTGAATATGAACAGACATGACTCATCATATTAATGACTGTTCGTATTAACAATTTGAATAACCAATGATTATCAATTAATAAACAGGTCATATATCCAACGACGACAAGCTGAAGGAGACCAGACAGTCATGATAGTATCGTGACTGTCATATGCGAACAGTCACGATACTATCGTGATTGTGCATATATGCCAGTTGCGCTATGTGACTTTACTCTCCGCCGATAAAATAGTCAATCCAATAAATAGTTGCATATTAATTATTATATAAACACGAACTCACAATATTTAACAATTTCCACCCTCCTCATTTTGTGAAATCCTTTGGTGCTTTTGAATTTGTTTGTGATTTGGCCAAGCTCAATGAAGAAGTAGCTGGTGGGCTGATAAATTTGACAAGTGGGACTGATGTTTTGACTAATTAATACCCAAACAAGAGTGGAATCCACTCTGTCTTGGGTAATCCTACCCAAAGCCATCAGATTTCTGCCCTATCACATTGGCATGGTTTGAAGTGGGCAGCAAATTGGAGAAAGAGGTGAAAGTCTTAGGAGCCACGAGTCTAATCAATTGTGCAAACGGGAGCAGATCTGAATATTTGACACTTAGAATTTTTCGGTGGGATGATAAAATTATACCCAAGTAAGGTGTAATGTCCCCTTTCTAAAATATGATTTAATAATAAATGATAAAAATAAACAAATAAATAATAAAAAATTATGATATAATTTATTATTTTATCTCTACATAATAATCAAAGGATAAAATATATTAATATAGTATGAATATAATAATATTAAACTTTATTTATATCAATATAATCACTTAATCAATATAATTGTATTAATAATCAATCTTTATAATTTATTAACAAATATATAATTAAATATTAATCCATATTAATATTTAATTAATCAATATAATTAATAATTACCAACCGATGATTAACAATATAATATATCTCTCATCGACTTCAAAATAAGAGTCGACGATACTAAGTCAATAACACTAATAAGCTGATGATAAACAAATTAATATTAATAGTCGACTTCAGCAATAATTAACATATGGTCAACTATGATCGGTAGAAGTAAGGTTATGTCTGCAGATAACATATATATACAGTTTAGAAATAAAGGATGGAAGAAGACAGGTAGAGCATACAACAGACGATCATAGGAGTGGAACATCTCCACTCAACCAGCAATCCACATACACAGAGAGAGTAAGGGAATAGTTGATGGGGATGGAAGAAATAAGAAACAACTATCATTGAACAAATAGACTAAGAATGATGCATATTCAATAATAGAAGAGTCCATACGCAATGGGATTGGAGGCATCGAAGATCGTAACAATATACACAACAATCGGTATATAGATCAAAGGAAATAAGGAAAGCCATTAAGTCTACGGTGTAACGGCTCCGCAGACTGTGAAGCCCAATCTTCACCTTCTATTTGTAAACGTCAGATTCCCTATCTTCCGCAGTTGCTATGAAGATGTTTGACCATGCAATGTAAAAGATATAGAACTGAGAGCTGCTGTGTAATTACTATCAAATTGTATTTTAATAAAAGAGATATGCCCTGCTTGTAAAGTGGATGTAATCCAGAATAGCTAGATGAACCACTATAATTTGTTTGTCTTTGTCTCTGTGTTTTAATCTGTTATTTTCTATTCTGTTTTAATTTATTTTTGTTTGCAATTTACTTTCATCAATTGGTATCAAAGCTAGTTAAGCTCGTTCGATTTTCTGGAAATCGGTGAGGATTTGCAGGCATCATGGATGATGCAGACAAATGGAAGATTGAAAAGTTTTCAGGGCAGAACTTCAGGTTATGGAAAGTGCAGATAGAATCTTTGCTTATCAAGCAGGATTTGCAACTCGCATTACTTGGAAAAACCAAGGGTAAAGGGTCTTTATCAGATGAAGACTGGCTGAAGATCTATCAGAAAGCAAAGGCAACGATTTTCTTATCTCTATCAAGCAATGTGCTCTTCAATGTTTTGACAGAGCCGACAACGAAAGAGCTGTGGGATAAGTTATCTTCATTATATGAGATAGCTTCAGCATCAAACAAAGTATTTATCATGAAAAAGTTATACAATCTAAAAATGAAATAAGGAGTGATATCGAATCATCTCAACGAGTTCAATACTTTAGTTACTCAGCTGACTTCGATTGGTATCCCATTAGATGATGAAATAAAGGCGATCCTATTATTATGCTCACTTCCAAACAGCTGGGAAGGCGTAGTAATGGCTGTGAGCACTTCAGTTGCAGCAAAGAGCAAGCTGAAATTTGATGAAGTTGCAGCCACACTACTTAGTGAAGACATGCGAAGGAAGCATTAAGAACCCTCTTCCGGTGATGCTCTAACAGCTATGAGCACAAGCAATAGAGGTCGAAGTCGTGAGAGAGGAAGAAACAATAATAACAATAATGGAAGAGGTAGATCAAATCATCACTCGAAATCGAGAGGAAGAAATGGCACTTGCTGGTTTTGTGGAAAATCTATGCACACAAAGAAGCAATGCTGGAAGTACAAAAAGCCTCAAAATAAAGTTATCAATGACGGCGTTAATGCTGCAACTGATGGAGCTTTGGTACTTGCAGCCGGCAACACAGATTCAGCCTCGTGGGTTCTCAATTCTGGTGCCTCATTTCATGCAACTCCATGTTGGAGTGCTTTCACAAATTACCATGAAGGTATGTTTGGCAAAGTTTTTCTTGGGGATAACAAAGAATGTGATATTGTCGACAAAGGGGATATTTTATTGTCGCTGAAAAATGGAAGTAAATGGATTCTAAAAGATGTTAGGCATGTTCCTACACTTAAGCGTAATCTGATTTCAGTTAGTCAGTTATATACACAAGGTTGTAATGTTAGCTTTGATCTAGCTTCTTGGAAAGTGTCCAAAGGTCAATTAATTTTAGCTAAAGGGCAGAAAACTGGAAGTTTATACACATTAGAATGTAATGGTGAAGTGGGAGCAGCCATGGCGGTTGCGGATAGCAATGCCGAACTTTGGCATAAGAGGCTCGGTCATATGAGCAAAATGGGTCTTGAAGTCATGCTTTGAAGAGACCAACTTCTAGGTCTTAAATCGGTTGATTTGGAACTGTGTGAGCATTGTCTTTATGGCAAGAAAAGTCGCACCAGCTTCGTAAGGACGGGTCATGAGAAGAAATCCTCTCCATTAGAGCTCATTCATTTCGATGTTTTTGGTCCTACGGAGGGAACCTCTATCGGTGGTGCTAACTATTTTGTCACATTTCTTGATGATTGCACTCGCAAAGTTTGGGTTTATATGTTGAATAAGAAATCAGAAGTTTTTTCAAAATTTAAAAGTTTTAAGGCTATGGTGGAAAATCAGATTGGAAGAAAGATAAAATGTTTACTAACGGACAATGGTGGTGAGTATTGCTCTTCGGAGTTTGACATTTTTTGCGCAGATCATGGTATTCAGAGGATTAAAACAATTCCTTATACACCTCAAGAAAATGGTGCAGCTGAGAGATTGAATCGAACTATTTTGGAGAGAGCTCGGTGTATGTTGTCTAATGCTGGTTTGGGGAAGGAATTTTGGGCAGAGGCATGTAATACAACGGTTTATTTAATAAACCGGGCTCCTTCGTCACGTTTGGATTTTGATATTCCGGAAGAGCAGTGGGCTGGTAAGAGAATTTCATTTTCTCATTTGCGTGTTTTTCGATGTGATGCATATGCTCACATTAATAAGGAGCAGAGAACAAAGTTGGATTTTAAATCCAAACGATGCGTATTCTTGGGGTACAGTGAAGATCAATTTGGTTTTCGGTTGTGGGATCGGGTCACTCACAAAGTGATTCGCAGCCGAGATGTTGTATTCAATGAAAAGTCATTATCCGGTTTGCCAGATCAGAACTCTTCTTCTAATAATTTTATTCAATATGATCTGTGTGATAATGGAAATCATAGGTAGAACATACCCCAGGTCACATTCCACCCATCTACATATATCCCCTTCAGCACTGCACAACACACTTCTTCCACAACTTCTCTATCTTGCCCAATACCACAGCAATCCCTTTCGTCTCCAACACCATTAGTGGTTCACACACAACCACTATTCCATGATAGCCCTGAGTTCACATTAGCTGGCCCTTACCATTGTGGTGAAAGAACAAAGCAGGTGGCTCTGCCTCACACGTCTCTCCAACAGCTGGCGCCAAATTCCATTTTACCCACTCCTCCCCATGCCAATACTCCATTGCATTCCCTGGTTACATCTCACGTGGAGAATGAACCGTGATTAGATGAAGGGCACAAGGAGACTCTGTTTTCCTAGCCTCCCCACACGCTAACTCCCCTGCCACAACCTGCAGAGACTTCCTTGCAGCCTGCAATGCCTCACGGAGACACCACACTCCAACGCGTGGACCAGTATATGAATACGCAACATATGGTGCTGCCTACACTCCTTCCTCCCTTGCGTGAGGATACTCCTCTCCTCCACAAGGCAACCTCTGCAGCCCGAGACTAGCAAGGAGAAAATTACGCAGTGCCAGACCAACATATTTGTCAAAATACAGAGGTTGAACATACAGAGGATTCTGAGTTTGCCCATCCTTCAGCCACTCATCAAAATATCCAGTTGAGGAGGCCTACTAGAGAAAGAAAGCGTCCAAGGAAATTTGATGATTATGAATTGTTATTTTCTTTGTGTTCTGATCAGGCAGAGCCACAAACATTTAAATAAGCATGTACTGATGTTAATTCAGTGTTCTGGATGGATGCCATGAAAGATGAAATGGATTCCCTACATACAAATCAGACATGGGATTTGGTTCCTCTTCCGCCAAACCGTAAAACTTTGAAAAATAAATGGGTCTATCGCATAAAAGAGGAAGATGGAGGATGAAAAAGATACAGGGCCAGATTGGTAGTGAAGGGATTCGCTCAATAAAAAGGTGTGGACTTCAATGAGATTTTTTCTCCAGTGGTTAAAATGCAAACTATTCGTTTGGTACTAGGCATGGCAGTAGCATGGGACCTTGAGCTTGAGCAACTCGATGTCAAAACAACATTTTTACATGGGGACATTGATGAAGAGTTATATATGGTGCAGCCGGAAGACTTTGTAAAGCAGGGGCAAGAGCATTTATATTGCAGATTAAAGAGGAGTCTATATGGGCTGAAGCAAGCCCCGTGCCAATGGTATTTAAAGTTTGATAACTTCATGAATCAACAAGGCTTTACTCGGTGCGAATCAAACCCATGTGTCTACTACAAAAGGCTTCCAACTGGTGAGTTTGTGATTCTGCTATTGTATGTTGATGATATGTTGACTGCTGGTAACAGTATGAGAGTCATTCATGAGTTGAAGACACATTTGGCTCTTCATTTTGCCATGAAAGATTTAGGGGCAGCAAAGAGGATTCTTGGGATGGATATAATCCGAGATAGACATAAGAGAGAAATTAAGTTATCTCAAGAAAAATACATTCTTAAAGTTTTAGAAAAATTTAATATGTCAAATGCAAAATCGGTTGCCACTCCATTGGCTGAGCACTTTCGATTGTCTTCTAAAATGTGTCCTTCCACTCAGGAAGAAAAACATGAGATGGCTGGTATTCCTTATTCTTCAGCAGTTGGGAGTTTAATGTACGCCATGGTTAGCACACATCCAGACATTGCTCATGCAGTGGGAGTTGTGAGTGGTTTTATGAGTAATCCAGGTAAAACTCATTGGCAAGCAGTTCAATGGACTCTTCTGTATTTGAGAGGCACTTCCTCTCATGTTTTATGTTTTAACAGTAAGGCCCCTTATATTTGCGGATATGCTGATTTTGATATGGCTGGAGATTTAGATACAAGGAGGTCGACAACAGGCTATGTGTTTACTTTTGCCGGGGCAGCGATTAGCTGGACTTCTCGGAAGCAACAAGTGGTTGCTCTTTCCTCTACCGAGGCTGAATACAGTTCTCTCACTGAGGGAGCCAAAGAGCTGATATGGTTACAACGATTGTTTGGAGAGTTGGGATTTAAACAATCCACATTTACTCTATTCTCTGACAGCAACAACACCATTCATTTGGCCAAAAATTCAGCTTTCCACAGTCGCACAAAGCATATAGAAACCAGATTTCACTTCATCCGTCATGCTCTTGAAGAGGGAAGACTACAGTTAGAGAAGATTGATACAAAGGTCAATCCGGCTAATGCATTCACCAAGGTTGTACCGCGAGACAAGTTCGAATTCTGTAGAACTTCTCTCGGCATTGTGACGACATAGCCATAAGCACCAAGTGGGGGATATCTCTGAGCAGCTCGCCTCGTAGCACTGATTGGACTTCAAGTGGGAGATTGTAACGGCTCTGCCATGTAACGGCTCCGCAGACTGTGAAGCCCAATCTTCACCTTTTGTTTGTAACTGTCAGATTCCCTGTCTTCCACAGTTGCTATGAAGATGTTTGACCATGCAATGTAAAAGATATAGAACTGAGAGCTGCTGTGTAATTACTATCAGACTGTATTTTAATAAAAGAGATATGCCCTGCTTGTAAAGTGGATGTAATCCAGAATAGCTGGATGAACCACTATAATTTGTGTGTCTGTCTTTGTGTTTTAATCTGTTATTTTCTATTCTGTTTTAATTTATTTTTGTCTGCACTTTACTTTCAACATACAGTACTTGCAGACGGTGATAAATGGTACTATACTCATATAAGATTCAGAACAATCATTCTTTATCTGGATACTCTAAGTCACAGGACAGGGCATAGAAGAGGAATATGGAATAGGAATATAGGTAGTGGGTATGAATCTGACTGAAGGGGATCGAATAGGAGATTTAAAAGATCATAAAAGAATAAGAAGAAAATCTGAATCATTGGCTGGCAATAAGTCTGTCAGCATATTATAAATACCTACAGCTTATAAAATTGAGGGCCAACGTATGGCTGCGGTAATAGGTTATATGCATTGTATAAGTTCATCTTAATTACTCTGAAATAGTCTATATATATAGGCATCTGTAATAATATTGAATCAAAGTTATTTATATTATATTTATATATATATATATACTAATAATCAGAATTATATATTTATGTTATATTTCAGCTGTGACTCTATATATATATATATATATATATATATAATGAAACAGAATTAAGTATATTTTATACTGTATAATGTACAGAAATATATATAATTAGCAAACATATATATGTAATATATGTACTTTTGAATGCTTATGAAGAATATACGTGAAAGTATACATCTGAAGTATGTTTTATAAATTATATATCTTAATATTCTACTGTATATAATTGAAATTCTATAATATATTTACTAAAGGATCTAGTATACTGGGGCTGTAAGAATTATCTAATATAAATAAATTATATATATATATAAAATTTATGTGTAGATATCTTACAGTTACTTCTCTTAATGAATTTACAAAACAATGATAACAAGCCTTATAGTATAATTGAATATATATGACTTGTTATTATCAAGTCTGACAGAGAAGTGCAGAGATATATTCAGGGAGAGGCCTGTGTAAATTCAGCCAATCAGTCATTTCCAAGATAGGTAGGGATCAGCAACCCCGAGTGCCTTGCAGACAAGTCCAAGAAAGGCTTAAGGGCTTGGATCTATAAAAACCTTGAGGGAAACTGTTGAGTTTGGTGTCAAAGCAACCGCTTACATCGTCAGCATTCTCCTAGACTGGAGTAATAACAAGGATAGCATGAACTACTCAATTTAAATATAGTTTTCATATACAATTGTTATCTTCAAGTGTATTAAAACATAGTTCCATTTATGCATAAACTAGTTGAACTTAGATAGGGACATTACATAAGGGTGGAATCCACCCCATCTTGGGTAATTCTACTCAAAGGCGCATGATTTCCCCCTTTAGTTTAGTCTTGGAGTTTATAACTAAGATCGAGTTACAAGGGAAAGGAGTGAGGTTTTTGAGTCAAAATCTGATTGGTGAAGTTGAGATAAGGCAGATTGTGGTTTAAAGTTGTACCCAAGAAGAGGTGGAATCCATTTCACCTTCGGGATTTTGAACCCAAGAAGAGGGGGAATCCACCTCACCTTCAGTATTTTGTACCCCCAAGAATTGACTTTTTCCACTCCAAGCAATTTGGCAAAAGATTTATGGCGGAATGCAAATTTGAAGAATGAATTGATTTACAAGAAAGACTAGTTGGAGTTTTGGAGTCAAACTCTTATCACATGGGCTGATTGGGCAAATTCGTGTTTAAAGTATTACCCAAGAGAGGGTGGAATCCCTCCTAGGTATTTTTTACCCAAAACCTTCACTTTTCCACCCAAGGTTTGGGCAGTCTAGGTCGGCCCTTCAGGAATTTCAAATTTTCTTATTTTGGAGGGAATTCAAATTTGATCAAAATTAAATGCAAGCATATCCAGGTCAGCCCCCATATTGAGGCAATTTGAATGAAATAAATAAAAAATTTCAACGCCAAGTCAGCCCAGCCTAGGAAGATGTGCTTGTTCAACTCCAAATCGCCTATAAAAGAAGGCTAGAGTCATTTCATTTTCACATCATTTCAAAACCAAATAGCTCTGCCATAAGCAACGATTTTCTTTACAAGTTTGGGCAACGAATTTAAATCCCTTTGGCAGCGAATCATAGTAAAGTCTAGCAGCGATCTGCCTTCTCCCAGTTAGCTGCGAATTGACTTCCAACAGGGCAGTGAATTTGTCTCCAAGTCTCAGTAAATTGTATCCTTGCTGTGTGGAAAACATCATAGACGGGGCGATTGAAGTGAAATCTGGTTATATTTATCATATTGTTTGTTTCCCATATTTTAGTATGGTTTTATCTCAAATTCTGCTCAGAAATAAAAAATTCTAGCTTCTAGCTTGAGATAAGCTATTTGTTAATCCATTCTTATGTTTCAGATCTCCTTCATTTTGTATCAATTTATTGTTTTTCCTCTCTTCATTTTGCAAGGTAAATTGGTTGGAGAGGAGGCTTGGAAGGCAAGGAGCGAGGGGGAAGACTTCATGTTCATGGCTTTCAAATGAGAAGAGAGAGGCAAGATCAAGTGGAGATTCAAGATTAAATTCAAGAGGGAGTTCAATCACATGAAGACTTCAAGAACAATCAGGAATTACATCAAGTTCATAAATGCAATCAAGTCTACAAATTCAAGATGCAAGATTCAAGACCAGCTATTGGAGGGTGAATTGAATTCAAGCCATGAGAAAATTCGAGAAGATGGAAGCAGTTTGAAAACATGGGCCATCACAGTCATCCTCCAAGAGCCAAAAGTTTTGGAAGAGTTAATCAAATTTAGAGAGCTAGACAATGTTGAGTATCAAGAGATATTTTCTCTTCACCAAGAAGATTGATCAAATTAACAAGATAAGGATGATTTGGTGGCAATTGGTTGTCTTCTCCAATCAAAAAATTCAAGTTGCAATCACAACATGCCAAGTGTCCTATTTTCTCATTGGTTGGAA
Source organism: Chamaecyparis obtusa (assembly GCA_027943335.1). NCBI lineage: Eukaryota > Viridiplantae > Streptophyta > Pinopsida > Cupressales > Cupressaceae > Chamaecyparis > Chamaecyparis obtusa. Next base: position 239,846 of record BSBK01000604.1, read on the forward strand.
AAGTCATTGTAATTTTCTTGTTGGCCCAACATTTGGTGCCTTCATGTAATTGGTCGTAAATTTGGAAACCCTAATTAAGGTTTCTAGGGATGAATATCGGCCCTTGATCTTGGTTCAATCTTGGCCCTTCATTGTAATTGGACATCTATAAAAGGCCAAGGCCTTCTCATTTGTAAATGGTTAGAAGGTTAGAAAATTAGAAGAGTAGTGGAGCTAGAAGCTAGGGATGTAGTAGTAGAATTGGAGTAGGCTAGCTAAGGAAGAGACTTGATCAAATTGTTGCTATGATGCTTTTAAAGTAATGGATAATTCATTGTTGGTTCGTCATGGTGAATTACTTAATATTGCTTTGAAGTGTTGCATGGTTTCCTCAATCTTTCACTTGGATTAGATTTCTTTTCATGTTGAAGTAGTTTAGTTGAATGAAAGTAATTGTGGATGTTCACTTGCATGACTCGAACAAATCTGGGCCACTATCCTCTTGCTGATTGTAAGTGTGCCTTGTGTGGTAAGCCGATGATTTAAAGCACCTAACTTCAATTGATATTTAATCTTTAGTTTGCATCCATTTGATGGGATTGAAGAGGAGGTATTAATTTGAAAACCATTCGAGTGTTCCTTAGAAGCTTTCTCTAGATGGGTGGAGTCGCTGGTGAGATTTCATCTAAGAGAGTCCAAGTCATCCATGATTCCTTGCATTCATAGTTAGGAGTAGAAGTATTCGAAGTAGCACAAGTCAAGTTTAAGTTGAAGTGGAAAAGTTTGAGATGAAAAATCATATGTTCATTGCACATTGTGAAGCCAAATCTTTAGAAGTGCAAGAGTTGATATCCATTGAATGAATAGCATAAGTCCCCTAAGTGATTACCAACAAATCACATTATTTCATTGAGCGAGTATCCACAATTGAAGGGAACCTTGAACTCATTTCATGATCTTACTTTGAAATCTTAGCATAAGAGATGGCCTTATATCAAGAGAGGATTGAGTAGTTGATGTTTCATCTTGAAACATTGAGTATTTGATTTTGCATGTTGTAGTGGAACAAAAGTCACATCAACAATGCGGAGATCACATTGTGAGTGTTTTAAATGAATTTACTTTATTACATCAGAGAAATATGAAAATTATATCAGCTTGACAAGAGGATTGCATGGAAACTCTCATTTTATAAAATTTGGAAAGTGAACATCAATCATTACACAAACAAACAAGCTTAGCTTTCACAAGCATAGCCAAGATTTGCTTGAAAAGCCTCACCTGCCACAGGTGACTAATGGCTGTGTTGGCTAGCAAAGTGTTTTAAAAATATCATTGAACTTAGAAGAGTCTCTAAAGAGAGGCCTTACCGAAAGGGAGTCAACACGCAAATAGCTAAATTCAATCGTGTGACCATGTCCACAATGTCATGGCAGAAATACACACCTAGAATACATTACCAATCAGCAACTCTCTTCCACATTGGATGCATGATTTCTGCTTTTGCAACCTTGTGTAGTATTGATTTAATTTCAAAATTTTGGTGAAAAACTTGTTACCGCTAGACTTCTCATATTAAAGAAGCCCTTGATTTCCAAATTGTTTGGCAGTGCCTTTACCTTCACAGTATAGGACCATTCATCTCTTGTTCAATAGTGAAGCAATAGCAGCATTGTTACTTGATCGTAAAGTACTTTCAAAACGTTTTGCATGTATTTTTTATTTTTAAGATTAGATTCTTATATTACATCTAAGGAACATGACAACTGTATCAACTTAAAAATAGGATTACATTTAAAGTCTCCTGTAAAGATAGAAAAGATACATATGAACCTGCATCATCAGAGACTATATATCCTCACAAAAGAAAACAATATCAACTTTCAGAAGCATGATCAGATTCTTCTTAAAAATCCTTAACTCACATAAGCTGAGTCAAGAACTACCCTAAAGAAAAGTAGCCTTACATCTTATCTTCCAAAACAAACAAATTGAAGACAACCAAATTGTCTTCCAAAGTATTTGTCAACTATCATTGAAGAGTCACTAGAGAGAAGTAATTGCCAAGAGGGGTGAAATACTTAAATTCGTCCTATAATCATGCGGATGCCGAAAAAGGATTGACAAAACTTCACCTGTAGAAGACATGACCATCTAGTTCCTCTTTACCACATAGGTTACTTAATGAAATTGCTACTCCAGCCTTTTGCAGTCTTGATAACTGCCGAACCTTGGTGAAGACTTAGCTACTCTGAGACTTTGCTTTTGGAATATTCCCTTGATTTGCAAATGTTTTGGCATTTCTTTGCCAATCATGTTTTAGGATCACTCATCCTTACTGCTTGTTCAACTGAAAAGAAATAGTAGCGGTGTGACTCATTAATTATATGTGTCTTTTGTCACATAGTTATAAAAGATCTTCTTGTCTCAAAAATTACAATTGCTTTGAATAAGTGTATGTGCCTTGAAGTGGTGACTTGGAAGACAGCTTTTAGGGATCATTTTGCAGATATTTTGAGGGCTGGTTTGCGTCCTGTTTAATTTGTGTGCTTGATTTTAATCATGGCAATCGTTCTTTTAATATATCTCATAAGTTCAAAAATCTCTAAATGAAAAGCACTTTTCTGCAAATATTTTGTCAGAAAAGAAAGGTAGGAGGACAAGCTGTCCATGCTGGATATCTGAAGTCCATATTGGCGTTAGCACATCACAGGGTCCCTCATTGTTGTTGAGATAGTTGCCTGTTGGCATTATCTATGATATCAAAGTCTGAAAGAAGCTCTAGCTTGAATTCTGTGAACAGCTTAAGTCCTGTACTGATTAAAATTTGTCATTGAGCATCACCAATCACAACCCTTGCCATTCATTTTCCCGCAACATTTTCTCCTTTATCCCTTAAAAGTGTGCCAGTCTCCCACACCAGCAAGGTAATTCTTTTAGTCTAGCCTTGCTTGGATTAAAGGAAGCATTCAAGCACTATTTTAAGTATTTTATAAGCATCTTGGGAGATGAGAAGGATGAATAAAAGATGCACCCAGCTGCTGAAAGTTTATCCGCAATATGAGATGAAATTACATCTCTTTTGCTTTTGGCTTTCTTTCTTGTGAATTCATTTTAAATAGAAATCATTTCATTGTACTTGGTTTTCTTTCATTTGTAGACCATTACTTTATTTTTTATGCTTTAATGTAAACTTCTACTTGTTTGTTATGCATCCCATACTATTTTTTAGTTCATCATGTAATCTATTTTTTTGTTGGTTTCTACAGCATGGGAAACTCTTTGGCCTCAAGAACGAAAGCGTCAACGAGCATTCTTCCTGTTTGGACTTGAATTGATTTTGCAACTAAATATTGATGGGACAAGGATGTTCTTTGAAACATTTTTCCAGTTGCCTGAGTGGTAAGGTTTCAACACAAGGTGGAGTTACATTTATGAGTTTTTACATGATATTACAAATTGAAATATTTACATGATATTGCGTGTATTTAAATAGCATGCAATGAAGATATTTTAATAGATGACTCGCTAGAAATCAATTCTTTTATTGAATCACATAACAGATGAAGGATTAGTAACAAAACTAAAATGGTAAACCCAAGAAGTCTAGTGCAAGGAAAATATCAGCCCATCATTTGTTAGTTTGAAAAGTGTTTTGATCTGCAATTAGTGGATATTTTATTACATAATTCACCAAACAGATCATATTCAAATTAAATGTGAATTGATTGATAAATATCCTCTTCATCATGTAGACTTTGGGAAAAGTGGTCCTTAAGTATGAAGTTTAGTGCTGTTAAGTTCAATTAACAATGGATGGAAGTATGTATCAACAACTATAGAGCATAAAACACACATAACAAGAAATTAAAGAACAGCAGACATAATTTGACACTGTTTTGTGTCTAGTAGGAAAGGCTTTCTACCTTTAACCTATTTAGAGTTGTCTATTATTAGAGACCCTAATCATTGTGTATGCAATTGCATGCTGCCTTGAACCAAGCACATCCATTTTGGTGAGATATTCGCGGATATAAGTGGGCACTTGTATGAAGGAAATGGGTTTTCAAAATTAGACTCACAGATTGCATTGTGTGGTGTGCACCTCAGTAATGGAATTTGTTTTCCATCTTCAAAGCTAGGGATACAATTGACAAGGGTGCACTTGTCTAAAAGAGAAATGTATTGTCTAGTGCGCACTTGATAAGGAAAAGTTAGGTGGACTTGTCATAAAGATTGATTCTCATTGACAAGTGCACACCTATTTAAGGAGCAATGATTTCAATTTTAAAAAAGTGAAATTGCATTGTTAGATGTGCACTTGAGAAAATGAAAATGAGCACTCAAAGTTTGAATTAGAAATGCACTGTATGCACACTTGAGAAGGGAAAAATAATACTGAAGGTTAGTTTTGAAATCACATACGTAAGTGTCCACTTGTATGAAGGAAATGGGTTTTCAAAATTATATTACAAATTGCATTGTGTGGTGTGCACCTCAATAATGGAATTTGTTTTCCATCTTCAAAGTTAAGGATACATTTCATAGGGGTAATATTGTGTAAAAGAGAAATTTTCAAGATAAAAAATGTTCAACATATAGAGAATTTTGGCCACCAACATGAATCAAAGAAAAGATGTATTGATCAGGGTGTGCTTGTATGAAGTAAAAGATAAATCAAAATTGATTTATTAGGCGCACACCTGATAAATGAGATTCAAGTTAGAAGGTTTTTAAAAAAAGCTGTATTGGCATGCATGAGATTGTACAATCCCCTATGGAATCTTGCCCAAATTTTCAACTTCTCACTCTGAGTTATTTTGTCAAACAGTTGGGGTGCAAACCATATATGTTTCTGATTTAAATGAGTAGGGTGAGTTTGCAAGCATGGAATGAAATATGTGCATTCACACTTTAAACAATACAGTTATGATTTTCAGAACACTAAGGCTGCATCAAAAAACACAGAGAAACATATGCAATCTTCATCTATCTCCTCATTTGCAAATTTCATATTAGGTGGTCTCATAGGAGGGTAACCAATCACCTCTTAATGTGAACTAAGATCAACACCAAACTGGAAGCCACACTCCATCTCAAGTCCTAAATCTTCTTTCAGATCCCACACCTTGCTATTTTGACCAAGTGCAATGCTACAACCAATAGTTGCCCCAACACCCAACACAGAAGGTAGATTATCATGAGCCATGTCAATGCCCATCTCAGAAAATGGGTTATCAACTGTAATGTCCCCTTTTTGGGATTACCCTATATTTTTCCCTAGAATCACAAATTCAATAAAAACATGGAACATAATAGAGATAGAGATATAAATTTAAACCAAGAATGTAAAAGAAAGATAGATCCTTGTTGAGATCCTACAATCATGTTACACAATTATTGAAGATACAATTCATAAAATCAATTATTACTACTAGGTGTAAAGAACATATATTCATAATCATCTTAATCATATAACATATACAATTTATTATTTGGGTTCAATCACTCGGATAAGGAGACATGATAGGGTGCCCAAAGTGATCCTCTACCCTAGGCCCAAGAGCGGATATGCCACCCCTCTTAGCCTTATGTGGCCTTCCGCTATCCATCCTTCATGAGGTGATGTACCTAGTGAAGAAGCTTGTATCTTCCCTCCCTATTCATGCCACCCTATTCGCCCTCCTATGATTGAGACTCCCTTTAATGCATCCAACAATCAACCAATGTAGAGGTTGGAGGGGAAACTACAATAGGGTGCCTGAAGCAATCCTCTACCCTAGGCCAAAGAATGGATATACCATCCCTCTGGCCTCTTGTGGCCTTGCGCCATCCATCCTTCATGAGGTGGTGTACCTAGTGAGGAAGCTTGTATCAGTTTCTCCCTCCTTGTATTTCCTCCCTCACCTCGCCATGATTAATTTGCTGCCATTTGATGAATAGACTGGAAATGCACATTATTGCTTATATCTAATATATATGATGTTACCTGTTAAATATATTATTTGAATTATTGCCTATATTAATATGTAAGGGATTGTGCATTTAAACATTATCTTGCTGCATATATCAAGCATACATGTTAAACACATATTCATGCATACCATAGTGGACAAGAATGCTAGTGCCTGCAATCAATAACAATTTCTGACCTCATCCTGATCACTGATATAATGTGTTGATCTGCTCTTATGAGCACCGATGCTTATTAGATCACCTTTTTTGATTTCTTGTCCCATTGTGGCCTCCCCCTATATATACCTTAATATCTCCATGAAGGTAGATGTCCATTAGGAAGTTGTTGTCTTCTCCTCATGGTGGAGGCATGACACTTAACATGGTTCGTTGTTCTCTGCTATAATTTAATTTTTTTCTGCTGCTAATAAGATCTGAATTTCATTCATTTTTCCGCTTATCTGCCCCTTTTCTCAAATGAAATGTCTTACCTTTATGTTTTTAAATGGAGGGAATCACAACTCTTCAACTAGCAAGAGACGGAAGTCTTCATGTTAGAGTTGCTAGAAACTCCTCTGTCCCTCCTTGGGCGCGCGTATCCCCATATCCAATTTGGAAACGTATCCAATACTGCCAGGATACACATCGAATATTGTACCCATGTCTGCCTTAAAAAACTTGATTTTCCAATTGTGCCAAATGATATGTGATTTTTTATTTTTTTAAAGATTTGACATAACTCTTCCCAAATTTAATTTTAAAAAATTTCATTAATGCAATTTAAAAAAAAAATTGGTATAAACAAAACCTGCACCAAATGAGAAAGACAAATAAAATGCTTTTTAGTTTTCTATTTCAGCAACCCATTTTTTGGGGTTATCTTCTAATGCAACTCTACTATTTTTTCATATAGTGAAGTGTTAAATTAACTTATAACTATTTATGTAGCATTTATTTGTTAATATTGCTTTTGAAGTAATGAAAATCTCCTCTAATAACTTAAAAAACTGTGTTAAATGTATGTGTATGTATTTTTTATTAATGTCGTATCCATATTGGGGATCTTGAAAAATGGTTGTATCCGTACCCAATACCATATCTGTATTTGTATCCGTATCCGTATCCATGCAACTTTGCGTCATGTTGTTGTTATTACTAATAAAGCACTGGTAACTGATTATTGGTCGGCCCTTAAAGTGTTTTGTGGTTTATATAACTAATTCCCACAGTGCCCTCTATAAAGGTTCTATTCTTCTTAATCAAGTTGGCCCTACTTAAATATTGCTGCTATTTATTGAATTTCCATTAATTATGTCATCTAAGGTTATTTGTAGGGTCGGTCTCCTTTGAGTTTCCATTGATTTATTGCCTTAATGTCATATATCAAAGCTATCTGTCTTATAGGGCAGGGGCACGACATTGACAGACACCAAGAATTGACTCTTCCAATCGTGATCATGCACAAAAAATGGACTACTGCTATGATGAATACTAAAATCAAAACCTTCATACATGTCATACACATGACAAAAAAGAGTTTACACATTAAACATCTTTTAAATATTAGTACAAATAAATAATTTGAGACTCAATCTCAATAATGACTTACATTTTCAACCATACCAAGTTTTTTCCTAAAGTGTTCAACTTTTACTCTGGGAGAGGCTTGGTGAGAATGTCTGTTGTCTGATCACTTGTACTAATATACTCCAACTAAATCACATTCCTTTCTACCATGTCTCTCACATAGTGATAAGGAATCTCAATGTGTTTTGATCTATCATGGAACACTGGATTCACTAAAAGCTTAATACAACTCTGATTATCATAGTGGATAGTAGTAGGATTCAGGGGCTCACCAAATAATCCCACAAGCAATTTCCGAAGCCATACTACTTATCTTGCTCCAATAGATGTTGCAATGTATTCGGCTTCCGTTGAGCTTTGTTTCACTGAAGACTATTTTCTGTTGATTTATGAGATCATAGCCGATCCTAAACTGAAGGCTTTTCCGATCGGTTACACTTCCAGCCCAATCTGAATCAGAGTATCCATGTAGATCTAGGTCTACACTTTTGTATTTAAGACCATATCCAATAGTACCTTGAAGGTATCTCAATATATGCTTTGCAGAAACAAGATGTATCTCCTTTGTTTCACACATAAACTGGCTTAGCGCATTTATTGCATAACATATATACGGTCTTGTGTTAACCAAGTACATCAATGATCCAATTATCTATCTATACAGAGTGGGATCTGCAAATTTTGATTCTGTTGTTGCTTCCTTCAATTTGTGTAAATTGGTTTCCATAGGTGTAGACATGGGTCTACCATCCAACATCCCAAACCTCTTCAAAATATCAATAGTATACTTTCCTTGATTGAGAGTGATACCATCTGATTTCTGCCAGACTTCCAACCCAAGGAAGTAATATAAAATGCCTAAGTCCTTATGTCAAACTCTGAGGCCAGGTCCTTTTTACATTGAGTGATAAGGTGATCTTCTCATGTGATTAGCAGGTCATCAACATATAAGATAAGTATTAACCTATTACCATTAATTACCTTAAAATAGAGGTTTGGATCTGCATCGGTCTTGGAAAAACCTAGTCCCACAAGATAGTGATCAATCCTCTCATACCAGGCTCTGGGAGCCTGTTTAAGTCCATATAGGCTTTGTTCAATTTGCATACATGTGAATCTGCATTATGTATCACAAAGCCTTCAGGTTTCTCTAAATAGACTTCTTCTTCAATGGTCTCATTCAAGAATGCAGTTTTCACATCCATTTGATGGATCTTCCAGCCTTTAGCTGTTGCAATAGCTATTAGTGCTCTAATAGAGGTGTACCGGGCAACAGGGGCAAATGTCTCTTCATAATCAATACCCTCCTTTTGTGAGAAACCTCTGACAACAAAACGAGCTTTGTGTTTCTCTATACTGCCGTCTGCAGCATGTTTCATTTTGAAGAGCCATTTGTAAGAGACAAAAAATTTCTCTTTTGGTCTTGTTACTATATCTCACACATCATTTTTCACAATGGACTGATACTCTTATGTCATAGCATCTTTCCATACTTGATGTTGGAGAGTTTTTGTAACACTAGTTGGTTCTGAAATAATGATCTCACTCATCAGGGCAACATAGCTGGAGAATTTGTGGGGTCTCTTACTTTCTCTAAAAGTTCCTTTGGGTGTTGCATAATTCTCTGCTTCCTCAATCATCTTTCTGGCCCAAAGTGGTCTCCTTTTTTTGTTGTTGGGTTCCTCTACTAGAGCAGGCTGATTTTCATTTATGGTTTCTTCAACAGACTCCCTCTGAATCTCAGGGGCAGGATCCTCCTCCATGTCTTTAGGAGAATCTTGAATTTCGATCTCATGAGAACTCTTGGATCTTTTGAAAGCATTTTCTTCCTCAAAGATGACATCTCTGCTGAGTTCAATTTGTTTCTGTCCAGGTATGTATATTCTGTAGGCTTTCGATGTTTCACTATAGCCCACAACTATCCCTTTCTTGCTAGTGGGTTCTAACTTAGACCTCTTTTCTTTAGGCACATGAATGTAGACAGGGCAGGCAAAAATCCGTAAATGACTTATATCAGGTTTTACATCGGTGAATGCTTCTTCGGGAATTTTGTTATCTAGATGTGAGTGGGGACATCTATTTTGAATGTAGACAGTTGTCCTAGAGGCTTCTACCCAAAATGAAGTTTCTATGTTTTGGTCTTACAACATTGCTCTAGAAGCTTCTATAATAGTTCTATTCTTTCTCTCAGCAACACCATTCTGTTGAGGATTGTAAGGTACTGTAAACTCCCTCTTAATCCCAACATTTACACAAAATTCCTTAAAGTTTTCTGAGGTGAATTCTTTCTCATTCTCAGTACTTTGATTTTCTTTTTGGTCCAATTTTTTGTAAGAGCTTTGAACTCCTTAAACCTTTTAAGGATTTCCTCCAACTCTTCACACTTAAGAAAATATATCCAGGTCTTTCTAGAAAAATCATCTACAAAGATTACATAATATAAGAATCCTCCCATGGAGGGTACAGACATATGTCCCCATAAGTCAAAGTGAACTAATTCTAATACATATTTAGTTTTACTAGAACTGTTTAGGAAAGTCCCCTTTGTATTCTTCCCTAGGGCACACCTTTTGCATGCTCCCTCATGGTTTTGTTTTATATTGAGCAACCTTGTCACCATTTTTTCTACTGAAGGTAGGGCACGAAAATGAATATGTCCTAGTCTTCGGTGCCAAATTTCATTTGAGTCAAAGGTCTCATGAATAAGGGCTTGATTTATGTCTATGCAAAGTTTGTAAAGACATCCTTGTCTTATTCCTATAGTTTTTGCTTTCTTTATGGTGGAGTTCTTTGGCCATGCCAGAACTTTTCCATCCATAAAGGTAACCCTATATCCTTTGTCTTCAAGAACAAAAATGGATACTAGGTTCCTTTTTATTCCTGGTACAAACAATACTCCAGTGAGTTGAAAAGAGATGTCAGACTTCAAATTTATAGTGCAAGTTCCAATCCCCTTTACTAGATAAGCTGAATCATCCCCAATAGTTACTTCTTCATTAATTTCTTCTACCATAGTATCTAAGTGTTCTTTGAATCCCGTGATGTGTCTTGATGATCCACTATCAATCACCTAGGTGTTGAGTTTGTTTGATACTTGGCTTGATAATGCTGAGTAGAAGACAAATTTCTCAAAATCATGTTCTATATTAGCCTTTCCAACTTTAGCAAAAGATACTTGTTGTTTTGTTCTATCAGGGCACTTGATTGCATAGTGTCCATACTGATCGCATTTGAAACATTGTATTTGGGAAATGTCTTTCCTCTTCTTGGACGATCCCTTTCCATAAGTATTCTTCTTTCTTTTGAAATTTTTCTTCTTACCTTTCTTGTGAGAATTTGTGTTTAATACATGAATATCCTCATCTATGGGTTTCTGATTGTTTCCTCTGGTCATCGGTCTAGATTCTTCTTGTAAGCAATATGTTCTCAACCTATCAAATTTAGGGAGTTTTAACCTTGCACTTATTCCTTGAATAAATGACTCCCATGAAGTTGGTAGGCCACCTAGAGCTATTAATGTTAACTCTTTTCTATCAATTTGATTTCCAACTGATGAGAGTTGATCTCTTAGTTCGGTGATTCTCATGAAATATGTAGTGATGGATTCTCCCTTGTTCATTTTTCCATGATTAAGTTGCCTCTTTAGAGAAAGGATTCCATTGGTGTTGTTTATTTCAAATGTGCTTTCAAGAGATTTAAATATTAGGTATACAATATCTTGTTTTGATAAGATAGGTACTATATGATCCCTAACTACATCTACTGTAAGTTTCATATCCTTTTCGTTATTCTTGATCCATTGGGTTTTCTCAGGACCATTCTCTGGTTCTGATTTATTTTCTTTCACAAATGAGTCTAATTTATTTTCTTTCAATATCATCATGATTCTAAATTTCCATGATGTAAAATTTGTTGCACCTTCAAGACGATCCTCCAAACTGATTACACTCGACATTATGAAGAGTGGAATGTGATTTCAATTTCAAGAGGGATAATATTTGAGTTTTGAGTAATCTTAACTCTCAAATTTAATCGGATCTTCCTTAGAAAAGCTCTGATACCATGTTAATGAAGATTAAATTTATTATTCATATTCTGATTACAACCTGCAAATAAGGTACAGAGATTAGTAAGAATTATATTCTGATAATTTTAAAAGACACAAATAGTTCAAATCTGAAAATAAATTTAATCTTCAATAACAACAACTAACCTGAAAGATCCCCAATCCCGGTGGCCTTGTAAATTACTGTTTGTTTCACAATATGAGACTTTGACCAGCGTTTGTACCTCTAAATGGACTTTGTTGAATTCTGATTTTTTTGGCTTTTTCTTGTTTTCAAGTTTTTTGGTGTTTTTGAAGATATATGCAAGTAAATGACAAATAACAAATAACTTCGAACTAGAAATGGTAAGTAGCATTCATATATTAAATTACTTAACAATCTAAGAATGATTCAATTCGTACCAAGCATAATATTCAGATTTTTGCATTCAAGGAATAAATATATCAAATGGATTTGTTGTTGTCCACAGAGAACTTGACGCCAGCTGTAGAAGTGTTTGGCAGTCACCAAAGATGAAGAACTTGCTGCCACAAACCCCTGTAATATCTCCAAACTGCAATACGTTGGCTGCTAAGAAGGAATGGCACCCAAAGCACAAGCCTGAGCTGTCTCTGGAAGAACGCCCAAACTGGAATAGGCTGGCCGCCCAGCTGAATAGGATATTTCCTTCTGATAAATGGTGCTATGAAGATTGTCAATCCTTGCCACAGAGAATAGCACTTCCCAATTCGAATACTGAATCACCAAATCCTTGTTGAGGTTTGCATCCCAACAATCCAGACTTACAGGTTTCGTCCCAAGCCTCTAAATTGCTCCACCCGCGCTCACACGTTTCAAATGTCAAAAGATAATTAGAAATTAGGTCTCCATCTCCTTATATCCCCTTCCAAGTGCAATTCGAACCCTAAAGGGAAATTACACTTTGCACTTTAAATAAAATATAATAAAATAACATTTTCCCAATTAAAGTCGTCCAAACTCTAGGAAAAACATTACTTTATCAAAATGTCATAATTCATGGCGCCAAATAGCCTCCAGATGGTGAAAATAGTTTATAATAATTCAAGACCTTTCCAACGAGCCTCCATACATAGGTATATGTGCCCAAATCCATCAGATATCCCCTTATTACTCCGAAATGGCTATATAAATAGCCTTATTATAAATTATTTAATTACCAACTTAGGAAATATTAAAATATTTCACTATATGCTTCTAAAAGCCCAAATCAACCAGATAATCACAAAACTATCCATGTCACCTGTCTGTGACTGATATTGGCCAAGGTGGTTCAATTGGCAGTCCCTTCCCTAAAATCTAGGGATGCTCCTAGAAACTAGGGAACTCATCTTGTCGTCCCGAAATTGAAACCATGGACTAGTCCTGAGGAACCTCGTATCTGGAAACTGCCACATCCTCCTAAATTTTAGGGAAACCTCCTAAAATCAAGGAACTGCTCCAAACTGGCCCAAAATTGCCTGAGATGCCTTGCCCGGCCATTGAAAATCTTGTGTGAGTCTCTGTCCAACATTGCTAGCCTACGAGACTCCCATGATAGGCTAACTCTCATGACTCTGAAAGTCGAACTAAGGAGGGACCATGACATAACCTTTCTTTACTTGATATGATTACAAGAATTCCCTTCTTCTTGTTAGATGATAGGATAGAAAACACAGACTGGAAAATTGTAACTCTCATTCATGGACAAGTCACAAAACCATAATTGATTGTATAGCTACAATAACATCATTCTTATGTTCTTCCCCAATTGAAGCAAGGAAATGGTGAAACATAGTGTGTATTAAATCATACAATTTCAATTCCAGCACAAGGTTACTCAATCTGATTCCTGCAAAAGTTTTGAAGTATGGTAACCCTTTTTGGCAAGTGAGGATTTTTAATATCACCAAGATTCCGGAAGCTATCCAATCAATTGCATTACCTCTTGCATTGTATTACTAGCATAAGGTACTAGAGGTGTTACAATCCTCATTATCTCACTTAAACAAGAAGTAACCATCACCTTAATCTCCTCATTTGAATGTCTCATCTGCTTGTGTTAACTCAAGGAAAGCATTTTAGAATAGAGCTATCCGTGTCAATTCGGAAGGTGTCTACTCTTCAAGGATTAAACATTCTTCCACCCTTTTAAGCATGTTCAAAGCATCATCCCTTGATTGAAATTGATTACTGAGTTTGGCACCTGTTTCAGAAAGTGATCTTTCCATTAATTTACTCTCCTTCATTTCCATTCTTCAATCTGAAAATCAATTCTCTAAGCCACCCAACAGGTTGGCAGGAAAAACTGTGCAGGAATACCACTGTAATCAGAAGCCCTGTTTGCTACCTAGTTTTTTTACTTCTTTCACCAACACGGCTAAGAAAGTATTTTTTCAAACAGTTTTCTTGCATTCTTTCTTTAGAGAGTTCTAATTTCCAAGTGTAATAACATTTGTTTGCAGGTTTGTGTACTTTGTGTATTGCATTTGGAAAGGTATCTTGATAAACAACTATAATGTCTTCCTCATTTCAAATCTGAAGTACTTATTGGATTAACATGATTATATAAACCCAAGATACAAGAAACAAGCAGCAGAAATCAACCCCGGAATGATCATTGATTGAAATACAATAATGGTTGTTACAGTTAGACCCAAAAATCAGTCCATTTAAACATTTGCAATATATTTTTTGACCTGATATAAATTTCATAATACTGAAACTAAATCCCCAATAGCAGCTCCAATTACAACAATCAGCACATTCCATGCAAGTACAGATCTGTAAAGAATATTCTTCTTCCATGTTGACACCAATCTAGAATCCAACAGTCCTTATATGTGCAGCTAGGGTCTCTGAAACTAAATGCCCGGTAGAATGAACTTCAATGAAGTTTCCCAGCAGGTTATGCTAATTTTCAGTCAACGAAAGATCCAATTGATCACCTACAAGTTGGAGTCTCCAAAGTTTAGCCTCATGTCCAACATACAATCTTGGAGTCGTCCAAAAGAAGGGATCTTATACCAACCTCTGCCAAAACCATCGCCTCATTCCTGGAACTGAAATACCAATAATATTTGTACAGATACTCCCAGCAATAACCATTGTTTTCTCCACCATTAATAAACAATCATCAAACACACAACTAACTGCTCATAAAGAAGTTTCAGGCATTGAAACAAGCAACTTCAAAAAACCTTGAAATCTTAGAAATTTGTCTTCAAAGAAGACCTCCTAAATTTGATAATCTTAACCTTAAATGCACAATGAATTACCTAAAAGATATCTCCAACAAATACAGCCAGAGCATACATTTCACTACTATAGTTAGTCTTCTTCAAGAGGGTTTTTGTCCTCGTGAAGGCTTAGATGGACCAAGTCCAAATCTACAAAACCACGCAAGGCTTTCTCAGTGAGATATCAGAAACAATAAACTCAACATACCAAATGAGCTCCCCATCCCCCTTTTTATAAGCTTTTAAAACCATTTAAAAATCACTTTGTTAATTCATTAAGTCTTTTAACTCCAAAAATGATTTAATTGACTCTTTAAATGTTTCTGGCACTTAAAGTAACTAATATGCATCTCAACATTTAAAACTTTTGGTTCTCTTTCCAACAAGCTAACATTGCGGTGCTTGATAAATTATTTCATTTAGAATGGGAAACTTTGTGAAATTAATCAAATATAGCTCAAGAATACACCCAATTACTCGCAATGGTTGAAATTCATTGAAATTGAAATTTGGCTACGTAGGAATGAACTTGATGATGAAAGATGATAAACAGATCTGTCTGAGTGACTGACCAAAAATAGACACTCCCTCCAAGACTCTTGGAGCTAAAGTCGGAAGCTGAAAATAATATCTGGAAGTACCATATGCCTCCCCTAAACCATCTGAGCCTTTGAACAAGCTGACATAAACCCAGAGAGTCAGCAACAAATGGACTGCTAGAGAACTTGAAAATGAGGAAATTACATCTTAAACAAGTTACATAATCATTATTATAATTGTATATATGTATTTAGGTCATCCTAGGAGTTATATTTAAGTATCTAAGTAGACCTAGGTGGTATCCAAGGCATAAATATGGAATCTATAGGAGGTATTTGTCAGTTATTATCATCATGTTGGGTATTGAGTTGTTATTGAGGACTATTGGAGGTTTTGTCTGCAAACTTGATTAGGAAGTTGCTCCCTCGAAGTGGCATATTATTATTAAGTATTTGCTGCATTTTTCTTATTATAATCTGCTGTATAATTTCAATTCTCATTTTTCCTATTATAAGCTGCGGAAATTGTCAGAAAGCATGGAAATTGAAATCTGACTGCACTAGTGTGATATTGATGATGAATAATGGGAAATGGAAACAATAGGGTGACTAATTATAAAAGGTTGACACACACTGATAAGGTCTGAGTCAACTGCTATGCTAGTGAAATGAAAAATGGGGACATTTCATGCCTTGAGTTGAAGAGCACATTAGCATTTTGCCCTACATGAATTCAAAAGAAGAATCCTTTAGTTTTATTTGGTTTGAACCGACTCCAGAAAACACTATATAGATTGTAAATAGCAATTACAAATTGTTTAGATTAGGTTAGTTTTTATTTATAGGGAGCTTTCCCTTCCAATTCAGAGAATGATTCTACTGCACATTTGTTCCATTTTGTATCATATTGAAAGGTGTGAATCAAAATGTCAATAGTATGATTTGAGGCAAAACATAGGCACTTTATGATTTTCAGGTATGCAAGCCCAGGCTTGATTGAAATTTAATATGGTGTTATATCATGGCAATAATTTTAGTTTAGCTTAGTTAGATCTTATGGAGCTATTTCTCCTAATTGAAACTGAGGCTTCAGCTCACAATGTTTCATTTTGTATTGTCTTGCAAAAGACAAATTAAAATACTGACAAAACATAACTGCTCTTATTAGTTGAGTTTTTTTTTTGTGCAGAAAAAATACCATAGCCATGCAACTTAATCAATTAATTTGTTCGTGCTCTTAAGAAGCAACTTTTACCAAGAAATAAATCTTTTTCTAGTATGATCTTAATAGCCAAAAATCGAAATTATGACATTCCTAAGTACATAAAAACGATTATACTACTTGGTTATGGGATGGTAAAATGATGTTTTCTTCAGGTAATGCTACATGCACGAAGACTACAGAGATCTCAATGCCCTTTTATACCCAAAATATGACTTACTATAGTCTAAAATTATTATCAGAAAAAAATACCCTTTTTCCGAATTTCCCGATGATGTATGTAGCCATGTGGTCAAGAAACGCATAGATCTGATTGAAGACTTTAAAATGATGAAATTAGTTTTAAGATAGAAAAACCAGCAAAACAGATGTTTCCTTCTTTGTTGTTTGTAATGCAGGTGAAGAGTAAATTATGTCTGCAAAGGATTTTCTACAAGAGTGCCAAAAATTAGAATTGATGCTTCTAGGAATGAAGTCCAGACCTGATATATAAAAGAGATTAATTTTAACTTTTGACATCAAAAAACCAGAATAGAAGAGATGTTTCCTTGATATATGCAATGCAAGTGAATAGCCAATATGTCTATATTTTAGAAGTGTGTCATAAAGCAAGTTTGATGCTTACATAAGACAATATTTTAAAAAATCAGAGAAAGAAGTGTTCCTGGTGGTTTTAAATTTTAAACTTTTATACAATGCAAACAATAGAGACAAATTACATAGTCAACTACTATGCTCAAATCTGATTATAATATTCTTATATATTGAAAACAGTTCTAACGTGCATCGAATAAAAAAGTAATGTTACAAATCTTAATGATGCAATATAAACGAACACACAAATATATTGAAAACAGTTCTAACGTGCATCGAATAAAAAAGTAATGTTACAAATCTTAATGATGCAATATAAACGAACACACAGATATATTGAAAACAGTTCTAAGGTGCATCGAATAAAAAAGCAGCGTTACCAGGAGACCCATCTCCTACCCCCTGAGACGCGTCTCGGAGACCTCCAGTACTGGAGACACGTCTCCAGGTACCAGAGATGTCCCCAAAAACGTCCTGATGCACGGGGTTTTTCTGGTTGCCGTCTTCAAAGTCTCCAGACCAACAATTGATGTTTCCCACCAAAAACATAGGGCATAAGGTGTTATAAAAACTCTTAAATCTTATCCACTATCATCACCCTTGTGACAATCAGTATTACTTATTTGTTAGTAATGATAATGATAGTCACTATAGTCTTCTAATCAATTTTCTCAATTGCCTCTCCAGAAAGACTCGTCAATGATGTACAATTATTCACTTTTCTTGTAGTTTCATGATTTACTAACAACTGTTCTTTTAAAGAGTTTACCAGAATGGTAATAAGAGATCTTTGCATAACATCAATTCAACTGTTGGAAAAAATGGAAGCCACTAAGTATGTCCAGCCTTGTCAAGTATCTTATAGGGACAAATACATGCAAACCTTCTCCACTATCAGAAGAACAATACAAAATTTCTCATAATCACACATCTCATATCCTTTGGCATGTGTATCAACATCAAACTATCAATATTTCTGAATTTCAATATGTAATGACAATCTAATATGAAATATATATTGTGAGTTTTGAACTCTTTCACTCTTCAACACAATGACTTTTGACTTTTGTGTATCTAAACTTAAAAGTTAATGTTAAAGTTTACCACTATTCTTATTTTCAAAGTTCTATGTCATGATATTTTCTAGAAATTATTAAATTATATTAAACAAAAATTGACATCTCCAAGTACCCCCGTCTCCTATTTTTGAAAATTACCCGTACCAGTACCGGTACCAGTCTCCAAAGTCTCCAAGTACCCCTGTCTCCTGGTAACCTTGTAAAAAAGTGATGTTACAAATCTTAATGATGCAATATAAACGAACACACAAGAATATGCAATCTTTCGGATGCTCAAGAAACGTGCCTATGACTGAAAACCCCAAACATGACAAGGCCAAACGATCATAAACCAAATGTTGGAATAAAGAAATACAAACTAATGCTAAGCAAACCATTGAATGAATTATTTCAGTGTCTCGAAATGCTTTTTATTTCTGAAACTAAGTGTAATCAAACCTCTACAATGCGATATCACACTCTTTTGATGAATTTAAGTAAAAGAGTTCCAATTTAAGTTGAATATAATTTTTATAACATGTTCAAATTAATGGACAGGATGTGGAAAGGATTCCTTGGGGCAAGGCTTTCTTCAATCGATCTTATTTGGTTTGCCCTGGTAATGTTTATCATGGCTCCAAATTACATGCGTTATTGTTTGGTAAAACATTTGATGTCAGATCCAAGTGGAGCAAAACTGATACGGACATATGTTGGCATTTAACATTGGCAGCACTGCCCATTGTATTAAATATTCCTTTTCTCGTCTCATATGCTTTTGTATTCGTTTTTGGTGTAAAACTATCCGTTGTTTCATAATCTTTAATTAGCTTCATTAGATCGTCAAAATCTTTTGGATACTTGATTGCAGTATTCTTTTTCATAGTTTGTTGTTTTTAATTTGAAAATCACGTCTACGATGAAAAATGAATTTCAACATTAGAGAGCTGCATGGCAAATTGTTCAGTCGTATGTCCATATATGCAATTTAAAGTCTGCATGGGAAATTGTTTTCAATGGGATCTTGATACATGCAAATTGCAGATAATATTTACGGCTGTCAGCAATTGCATAGTTTCTACCAATTGAGACATCGGGTGTGATTTGGATTGTGAAATGCTTCATATTGAAAGTAAAATCTAAAAGCAAATGTTAAAATCAGAGGAAAGTCGAAATGTACAGTCATATGACAAAACTGTGGTTAACAGTTACTGCATAACTTCAACCTCATTTTCATCTCTGACACCATCGCTGGTGCATGCACCCTTTAGAAACTAATTAAATCTAGAACTATTGTCTATTCGGTATAGCAAGTTAATAATAATTACTTCAGTAAAAGTTTATCCAGTATGTTGGACAGACACAGGCTCTATCCTCAACTGAGCATTCAAATAATAAACTCTGGCTACTATTTTGTTTGAAAGTCAGTTCTAAATTATGCATTTTATGAATTTAAAAACTGCATAGTAAGCAGCTGCATGGGATCATCCAAAATTAAAAATAGCTAGCAGTAAACAATTGCGCTATAAGCTAAATTCATTTGATCCTAGAAGCATTTGCCATTATTTTTTAAATTGGCCATGAATACATTTACAAAAGCTACCTGCATACACTTGTTTCTTCTACTGCAGAGAAAATGCTTGCTTACAATTCATTCTTTTACCATAGATAAGACTATCCTGATTCATTTGGTTTTTAACATGTAGCCTTTGAAATAAGGACAGGTCATCATTCACGATGGTGTAGAAGCCACCATTATTGTGACTACGATATTCATCAACTTTCTCTTTCCCTTCGTGCCTCTTTAGAGATGGTATGTTTTCTGGGTTTTTGACGACCAGCGGATCAAACCCATTCGTTTTATTGCCCTCCAAAAGGGAATGTTTTGATATTTCTCTCGCAAAGTTGAAAGAATTCGTTGATATAGATCGGTGAGTGTTTGCATTCATCCATAAAACCCTCTAGTATCAGCCATGTGCTCAAAAAAGGAGAGGAATATACACAAACAATCATGGAAACCTCCTATTCCATGATAAAAATGGAAGAACATTTTAGGGTCCCAACTTGTGCAACATGAAATTAGGAGTGAGCTCCTAAATTCTTATGATAGAAAGAAATTGTTACTTCGAATTTTTGTTACGGGGACAGTCAAAGGGGCCCAATTTCTAGAAGAGATAAGATCTTGTTTGGTGTGAATATTTTTACGAATAAATAGTATTTTTTAATGAATAATTGCAATAATTCTATTGGTTGGAATATATACTTATTTTCACAAAAACAGGGAGGAAGACACAAGGTCACTTACAGTTCATACAGGTAGTGCCTAGAAAGCTTGAAAACAAAAATAACAATAAAAGCTGCTAAGAAGCAAGTGCAATACCAGTGGGACGCAGAGGGGTCTTGGTCATCCAATTTGTTCCATACATCATCAAGGTTTGTGGTGACATCAAGAATGGACTCACCCCTTGTTTGTCTTAGCTTCTCTCCCCTCCTTGTCGTTACCTTCATTCCTCACTAATGAAATAGCTAGAGACATCCAAGGGAGCTACTTTGAGGAGTTTGGCCAACCACTACCATCACCAGCTGATGGCCAACCACTGCCACTACAAAAGCTAGTTCTACCCCACTTGAGGGCTACCCAGAGGCAGCACATCTAGGCATGGGCGAGGTAGAGGAACGTCGAGTCAAGCCACTCTTGCCACTAGAGTGGCAGTGAGCTGCTTGAGACCTATAGGAGATTGCAAGCATTGAGCGAAAACATTTCGGCCACACCTATAGTCATAAGGTAGAGAATGGTCATGTGAAGCAAAACTATCTAAGTGAACCCTAGCCAAAGTACACGGGGCATTACACCAATGATCCAGTAACTCTTGGAGGTGGGAAACCTCCAACACCACCTTGTTGGCTTGAACCCGGATCTAGAGCATGACATTTGAGAAAAGTAGAAGCTTTACTGAAAATAGAAACAATGGTATCAATAAAGTTGTGAGCAAAAGTAACAACATTCTTGTCTTTCCATAAGGAAAATAGAATTTTGACTTTAAAAGCATGCTAGATTTGGGTATACTTGAAAGGGATGCAAGGCTAATCTTCCAAAAGAGCCACATGCTAGGAAAAAGGTTCTGGTTGAAAGGGGTGAAAAAATTTATGAATCTAACTCCAAAGTCGTTGAGCATGACAACAAAATCAGAAGAGATGTTTGAAGGACTCAAATTGTCCATAAAATGAACAATGAGGGTTTAGAGCACCCATATGTTCAAGGCAAGAGCCCATAGGCAAGCCATGGAAAAGAATACACTAGGCAAAGTGGGCAAGCTTAGGCTCAATAATGACCAACCAAATGTTGTGAAATTGTGTTGCCAAACTAACAAAGGTGACAACAAATGCCACCATAAAGTTAAAGTGAGCAACATAGGAAGGTGTAAAACCAACCGTATCCCAATTGCAGTTTGTAATTGCAGAAAGCAATGTTGGGAAACCAATGTATGTCTTTCCACCAAGGTTTGGCTATTTCAATGTCACTCGCATGAATCAATCTAGCAGTAGAGTTGACATTGTTATGTCGAATGTCTCTTGATTTGGCCAATAGAGTTGGTATTGAATTTTCAAATCTTCCCAAGGGCGAAGATTCATAGTAGCTTAGGAAAACAAATTACAGGGAGTGCAGATGCTTTTTTTGGTGAAATCACAAGGGATGACCCCAAGGCAACCAAGCTAGAGCAAGTCCTTAGTTTTGAATAAGAAGAGACCACCATAGGTTGTATTGATTAAAGGATAACCCATCTTGAAAGCCAAAACCAACTCGCCAAAGTCAAGTCTTAACAACTTCCCAGGCACACCAAATGCTTTTGGCAACAAAAGTGCCCTCAATATGAACTGTGTCTTTCATGACTAAAAGAGATTGATAGTCAATCTCCTAAGCAAGCTGATTGGCCAAGAAACTTGAGGAAATGCAATGCCTAAGGAGAATTTTTCAAGCTTTGATCCTAGAATAGCACACACAATCCATCTAACACTCAGTGTCAACCCTTGCCACTAAGTGGAAACAAGCCCAAGGCTCCTGAGAGACAACAAAACTCCCAAGCAACATGGTGAAAACCCTTGTGGTCTTTCGAAGAGGCTCACAAAAAATAAAAAAGAAGCTTTTCTAGCTTCATATAGGAAGCCTTGAAAGGGGCCCAACAAGAAGAAGAATATATGAGTGATCACAAGAATTTTAGAGAAAATCTAAAATTTACCAGCCAATAAAAGTGGCTTGGTGTTCCAAGAAGAGAGCTTCTTCTCAATTTTGGCAAGGATTGCAATCCAATGTCAATCGGAGAAGCTTGAAAGGCAAAGGGAATGAGTAGAAATCGAAAGATTTCCCATGACTAGTCAATTTCCATCCATAGCTAAGAAGCCAAGGAGGTATGAGAAGAATGGGTTGTTGAATAACACTAAGTTTTATGTCATTAGATGGATGAACTAGCAGGCAAGCAAAAGGTTTCAAGGCATTGTAGAGCTTCATTGATCTTTTTCTCTTCAATAAGTGTAAGAAACACGTCATCCACAAAATTACCATTAACCAATTTGTTAGATGACTTAGGCAGGGCAATTCCTCTTACCCTCTAGAGGAGATAGAGTTTCATAACAAGTAACCAAATCCTTCAATAGGAAGAACATACAAAGACAAAGCAAGTGGAAACAATGGAGCCCAAAAGCTAGAGACTAGTAGCTATTAATGGTAATGCATGCAAACGCATCGACAAAAATCATTTAACAAACTACATAATGTTACGACCAAACCCTAGAGCACGAAGAATAGCCAAAATAAAGGGTCATTCGATGTGGTCATAAACCTTGGCAAAGTCAATTTTTAGAAAAATAGTTGTGTTTAGTGTCAGATCCATTCCATGTTTTCCCAAACTACAATGATATTGTTTGGGATGAACTTGGATCTAATGAAACCATTGCCTTGGTCGAATAATTTGGCATAGCTTATGACAAATCTTTAGAGCCAAAGCCTTGGAAATAATCTTATATGAAACATTAAGCAGTGTAATTGGTCGACAATATTAGAGTCTCTTAGTTTAGGTATGAATTTGATGCTTCCTTTATTGATCAATTTACCTAAAGACTAGTTGTGAAATAGATAGACCTTATGAAGGTCAAAACCACACCAAGGCCATAGGGCTTTGTAGAACTCGTAAGGGAAACCATCACACACTAACACTTTGTTATCAACCATCGGGTTGATAGCCTCTTTCAATATTATATTAAATTAGGGAGGGAATTAAATCAAACTTCCATGTCCAAGCTTGGGCTAAGAGTTTCTCCTCTTGCTAGGTTCATTTAATTGCTAAGGAAGTGCCTATGCATTATGAGTTGGGTTCTTATTGGTTGAGTTGTTCACTCTTGTTTCTTAAGTGGAGTCATTCTCATAGTTAGGGTCATTTCATTCTACCTATTGTGTAGCAGGGATGGTCAACATTCCCTTGAAGGCTTCCATCTCTTAGCAAGATGTTATGCTTGTGAATTTACCATTGGTTAGTATATCACCACTTATGAATCCACTGCCTAGAGTGTTGGTCTCCTTGGTCGAGAATGATCCTTTGGCCAAGTATGATGGGTGGGAGATTCTAGATTTGCTTGATGAACAATCCCAATGGGTGATGCTTTGTCATGATGATTGCGGAAGAGTTTCCAATGAAAAGAGTTCAAAGGTTGTCTCCACTATACATAATTATTATCCAATGTACAATTCAATGTTAGCAATGTTAATGTTTGTAGCTTCGGTCATATTATTCTAACCATGAAATCAAATGCATAAGTGGCCTATTGACCTTGAGCATTTGATCTATATCATTTTCTATATGCTGCTTTAAATTAATTGCTATGATTATGGTTATCATAAGGCATGATATATATATATATATATATATATATATATATATATATATATATATATATATATATATATATATATATATATATATATATATATATATATATATATATATATATATATATATAATCGAGTTTAATATAATAATAATTAACTAATCTCCATTGATTTACAAATCAACATGTTGTTGTACTATTATATCGATACACAATATGAATAATATAATATTGATACTCATTATCGATACATAGCATGTTCATAATTATTATATTAAACTCGATTATATATATATATATATATATATATATATATATATATATATATATATATATATATATATATATATATATATATATAAAGAGAGAGACTCTAAAATGTGAAGATCAACCGAAGGGGAGAGGACACAGAAACAATTATAATGCAAAGTCATTCAATTGACAATGTTGTAAACTGACATAAATGAATAAAACAAGTATTCTTTAAAACTAAAGAATATATATATATATATATATATATATATATATATATATATATATATATATATATATATATATATATAATTGAGTTTAATATAATAATTATTAACATGTTATGTATCGATAATGAGTATCAATATTATATTATTCATATTATGTATCGATATTATACTACAACATGTTGATTTGTAAATCGATGGAGATTAGTTTACATTGATTGGTCATTATCATGAGACATGTGTCACGTAGAGACATGTCTCCACACACTTATATATATATATATATATATATATATATATATATATATATATATATATATATATATATATATATATAGACCAAATCGGATATCTTGCAATGTACAAAAATCGATAAGTGCAAAGCAAGATACAACAGTAACATAAAACATATTACCACAGTTTTATATTAACTCATCATATCTCAACAACGTCATAGTATCATTGTTCAATATTGATTCATAAGGAATTAACATTGTCATTATACATATCATATTGATATCGATATAAAGATCATCACAGATCGATATAAATTCATATTGCTATATATATCCAAGTAATATTATTGTGATATTGTGATCAACATATCAAATAGAATATTGTTCAAATTTGCATATACATTTGGAGAACAGTGATTGAAATTAAAATTTCTATAACTTATAAATCTGATCAAAATTAACATGGTATCAAAGCTAGCTTAAGGAAGATCCGATCATATTTATAAGGAGAGTCAAACTAACTACCATTAAATTCTCTAGAATTTCATATTCATCAAAAAGGTGAATGGTGTTAGATTTGAGGACCGACTTGAAGGCGCTGCTAATTTTGTATCTTGGAAATTTAGAATCATGTTTTCTCTAAGATAACATGATTTGAACACATTTGTGGAGAATGCAATACATGTACTTGATGAAGACAATGAGAAACTCCTATGGACGAAAAACAACAAGGCTATGAAGATGTTAGTGGATGCGGTAAAGGATCACATAGTTTTAATTATCTCCAAATTAGATACAACATATCTAATGTTCACAACCTTAGAGAACATGTATGAAATAAATAACTCAAGCAGGGCTCTTGCTCTAAAGCAACTCTTCCGCCATGTCAAGATGAACAAGGGAGAAATCATGTCTTACTTCATGAGGATAATAGAGTAAAGAGATCAGCTATCCACCATTGACCACACAATTCATAGCAAGGAGTTAATGATGATGGCTCTCAACAGACTCCCTACATCTTGGGAAGCAGTCATTCAAGGGATAAGTGCTCGGTCTAAACTTGCTAAGTTTGATTGTTTAAAAACTGACAACATTCAAGAAGAGTCAAGGTTGATCACTAGAGGGATTGGTCTAAACTCCAACGATGAAGATATTCAACTTCTAAATTCTCATTCTCACAAGCAAGGTAAGAAAGGAAACTTCAGAAGGAAGAAAGGAAAAGACTCTAATGGAAAACGTTCATTCAAAAGGAGGGACATGTCTAAAGTGCAATGCTTTAGATGTCACAAATATGGTTATCTTGCAATGAAGTGTTCGGATAGACCTAAACCTCAAGCCTCCATTATTGAAGTTAGTAAGGCAAGCTCGGATAAGGACTCTAAAAGACTTTTATTTTATTCAGCCTTGTTTATTCAAGTGTCTACCAACCTTAATACTTGGGTCATAGGCAGTGGGGCATCTCCTCACATGACAAGATTCATAGAACACCTGGATACCTTGGTGGAAAATTCAGATGAGGAAGTTACTATTGGAGATGATTCCAACTACCATGTGAAAGGAATCTGAACTTGCACTATTCAACTAAAATCGGGCATCTCTCTTCAACTAACAGGTGTATTATTTGTACTGGGTATCAAGCGTAATTTGGTTTCCATTTCAGCCCTTGAAGACAAAGGATACCGAATTACCTTCATTGATGGTAAAGTTCTAGCATGGCCCAAGAATTCAAACATCAAGAAAACTCACACCATAGGAGTTTGACATGGATTCTTATACAAGCTTTGCACATCTCCTTCTCAAGCCTTAATTCAGGAATCTTCAAATACATGTGAGATTTAGCATAGAAGATTAGGGCATCTCAATTTTCGTGCTCTACCTTCAATCGACAAAATGGTGACAGGAATACCTAAAGTTAATCAAGAACATGAAAGAACTTGTAAAGGGTGTGCCTTGGGAAAGAACAAAAAAAGACACCTTTCATAGTAGTGAAAGTAGATTTAAAAATTTATTAGAAATTATTCATTCAGATTTATGTGGACCTGTGAAAGTAACCTCTTTAGGAGGATTTTTGTAGATGACTATTCTAGGAAAACATGGATATATTTTTTGAAATGTAAGGAGTCTGATGAAGTTCCTTATGAGGTTTAAGGAATTCAAGGCTCTAGTAGAAAATATGTCAAGTAAAAAAATCAAAATCTTGAGATCGAATAATGAGGGGGAATACATCTTTGATAACTTCAAAACCTTTTGTAATAATGTTGGGATTAAGAGGGAGTTTATTGTCCCTTACAACCCTCAACAAAATAGGGTGGCAGAAAGGAAAAATAAGACTATTGTAGAAGCATCCAAAGCCATGATGCATGACCAAAACCTTCATACATCTTTTGGGCTAAAACCTCTAGTACTGTTGTTTATATTCAAAATAGATGTCCTCACTCTCTTTGCGAAAACAAAACCACGAAAGAAGCATTTACAAGGATAAAACTTGACATAGGCCATTTGAGAATTTTTGGCTGTCTTGTTTACATTCACATGCCCAAAGAAAAGAGATCTAAACTAGAACCCTCAGGAAAAAAAAGGAATATTTGTTGGCTACATTGAAACATCTAAAGCCTATAAGATTTATATCCCTGGACAAAAATTAATTGAGCTAAGTAGGGATGTAATCTTTGAAGAAGATGTTGCATTCAAAAGATCCAAAGACATTAATGAAATAGATATTGAAGATCATGAGTCTCCTCAAAATATGGAATATGATCATGCTTCTGAGAATCAAAGGGAGACCCATGAACCTATGGAAGATGATAATCACAATGAACCTGTGGATTTTGCTAATGAGCCTAGAGACACTATTGTGAATCGAAAAAGACCTCTATGGGCAAGGAAAATGATTCAAGAGACTGAAAATTATGTAGCTCCAAAAGGAACCTTCAGGGAAAGCAAAAGACAGAATAGATATTTTAGTTATGTTGCACTTATGAGTGAAATCATCAAATCAGAACCTTCTAGTGTTGATGAAGCTTTCAAACATCAAGTTTGGAAAGATGCCATGATAGAGGAATACCAATCTATACTTAAGAACGATGTCTGAGACATTGTACCTAGACCAAAAGACAAATCAGTGGTTTTATCTAAATGACTTTTCAAAATCAAATATGTTGTAGATGGGAGTATTGAAAACTATAAAGCAAGGTTTGTTGCCAGAGGCTTTTCTCAAAAGGAGGGAATTGATTATGAAGAAACATTTGCTCCAGTTGCTCGATATACCTTCATTAGAGTTGTGATTGATATTTTCGTATCAAAATGATGGAAAATTCACCAAATGGATGTGAAGATTGCTTTTCTTAATGGCATAATAAAAGAGGAAGTGTACTTGGAGAAACTTCAAGGATTTGTAGCACATGGTAATGGTTCTCATGTTTTCAAATTAAAGAAGGCTCTATATGGTCGTAAACAGGCTCCTCAAGCCTGGTATGAGAGGATAGATCACTATCTTTTAGGATTGGGCTTCTCCAAGACTGATGCAGATCCGAATTTATACTTCAAGGTAATAAATGGTTACATGTTGATTCTCATTCTTTATGTTGATGACTTATTGATTATAGGAGAAGACCATCTCATTACTAAATGTATAAAAGACCTAGCATCAGAATTTGACATGAAAGATTTGGGTCTTCTACACTATTTTATTTTCTTGGTATAGAAGTGTGGCAGAAGGCTAATGGTATTACTCTAAATCAAAGAAAATACACTATTGACATTCTGAAAAGGTTCATAATGATGGATTGTAAACCTATGACTACTCCCATGGAGACAAACTTACATAAGTTAAAAGAAGCGGCAACAAACTCAGAATTAGTAGATTCCACTCTCTATCGGCAGATGATTGGGTCCTTGATGTACTTGGTCAACACTAGACCAGATATTTGTTATGCAATAAATGCACTCAGTCAGTTCATGTGTGAACCAAGACAATTACATCTAGTTTCAAAAAAATACATTCTTGGTATAGAAGTGTGGCAGAAGGCTAATGGTATTACTTTAAATCAAGAAAAATACATTACTGAAATTTTGAAAAGGTTCGGAATGATGGATTGTAAACCTATGACTACTCCCATGGAGACAAACTTACATAAGTTAAAAGAAGTGGCAACAAACTCAGAATTAGCATATTCCACTATCTATCAGCAGATGATTGGGTCCTTGATGTACTTGGTCAACACTAGACCAGATATTTGTTATGTAATAAATGCACTCAGTCAGTTCATGTGTGAACCAAGACAGTTACATCTAGTTTCAACAAAACACATTTCGAGATACCTGTGTGGCACAATTGGATATGGTTTAAGATATAATATATGTAGATCTAAATATGCATGGATATACTGACTTAGATTGGGCTGGAAGTATAGTTGATCGTAAAAGTACTTCGGGATGTTGCTTCATCTTAGGATCAGCCATGATCTATTGGTTTAGTAGGAAGCAATCTTCAGTTGCACAAAGTTCCCCAAAAGCTGAGTACATTGCAGCATCTATGGGAGCTCGAGAAGCTGTATGGTTAAGGAAACTTCTTGTAGGATTGTTTGGACAATCCTTGAATCCCACTATCATTCACCGTGACAACCATAGTTGTATAAAGATTTTAGTGAATCTTGTGTTCCATGACAGATCAAAGCACATAGAAATTCCCTACCATTATGTTAGAGACATGGTGGAGAGAAATGTTATCCAGTTGAGATATATTAGTACAGGTGAACAAATAGCAGACATTCTCACCAAGCCTCTATCCAAGACAAAAGGTGGAACACTTTAGAGGTAATCTTGGTATGATAGAAATGTAATTTTATCTGAGATTGAGTCTTAGCAATATTTATTTGTTGTGCTAATATATTCTAAATATGTTTAATGTGCAAACTCTTTTATTGTCATGTGTGCAACTCCATGACTTGATGGGCCCTAGTGAACATTAAGAGGTGACGATTTTTCAATGATGAACACTTGTACTTCTAGTTGTTATTGTAAGGTGACGACTTTATAATAGTTAAACCATGCTATCATGATGGATATCATGTGACTTGATATCTATGGACATGTCATGATAGTTAATATCTCTTAAGTAATATTAACTCAATGGTGGATATCATGAGAATTGATATCTATGGATAGCTACAATGAGTTATATCATTGAGATATTCATGGT
Organism: Chamaecyparis obtusa; assembly: GCA_027943335.1. Classification (NCBI taxonomy): domain Eukaryota; kingdom Viridiplantae; phylum Streptophyta; class Pinopsida; order Cupressales; family Cupressaceae; genus Chamaecyparis; species Chamaecyparis obtusa. The sequence continues at coordinate 269,878 of BSBK01000604.1, forward strand.
GGATATTATGTGACATAATATCCGTGGATATGCCATGAACAAATATTCTTATGGTAGGCATCACGTGACTTGATGTCTATGCACATACCATAATGGATATTTTGAGTATGGTGAATATCATGTGACTTGATATTTGTGGGCATGTCATTACTCTTAATATCACCATGAGGTGATATCATTTATGGTGGATATCATGAGACTTGATATCCGTGGATATGCCACAACTCCTAATATCACAATGAGGTGATATCTCTCTCATCCTCCCTAGCTAAGATGGAGTGTTAATGTTTGTAGCTTTGGTCGGATTATTCTTACCAATCAAATCAAATGCATAAGTGGCCTATCGGCCTTGATCATTTGATTTTATCCTTTTCTGTATACTGCTCTAAATTAATTGCTATGATTATGGTTATCATAATGCATGATTAAAATGAGTAAATTAATTATATATATATATATATATATATATATATATATATATATATATATATATATATATATATATATATATCGATAATGAGTATCGATATTCTACTACAGCAGCATGTCGATTTGTGAATCGATGGAGATTAGTTTACGTTGATCGGTCATTATCATGAGACTTGTCTCACGTAGAGACATGTCTCCACACACACACACACACACATATAGACCAAATCGGATATCTTGCAATGTATAGAAATTGATAAGTGCAAAGCAAGATACAACAGTGACATAAAACATATTACCATAGTTTGATATTAACTCATCATATCTCAATAGCTTCATAGTATCATTGTTCAATATTGATTCATAAGGAATTAATATTGTCATTATACATATCATATTGATATTGATATAAAGATCATCGTAGGTCGATATAAATTCATATTGAATTTATATTGATATATATATCCAAGTAATATTATTGTGATATTGTGATCAACATATCAAATAGAATATTGTTCAAATCTACATATAACCTATAAAATGGATCAAAATTAACAAGCAATGCTTCTTTTCTTATTCTTAAAATAATTTACAAACATGATTACACACTATATTGACTAACATTCATCTTAGCAAACTCTGGTATTGTGAATTCTAATTATAAAATCACAATGCATACCTTGCTAAAAATACATATCCTAGTGACTCTTTACAATCTATTGAAAGTAATTTATTACAATAATTGATTGATAAAATATAATGCCATTTTGAACTAATATAGTTGTAGACACTAAAAGTTCATGTGTGTCTTTAGCTACATTTCTACTAATTTTATTATTCAATTAGATTAACACCTTTCTTATGATTCAACATTCATTTTCCCTCTTCCTCTAAATAGTATTAATTATTTAATTATTCTAACATTTTCTCTATCTCTAATTAAATAATTTTATATTATTTTATTAGTTCCCTTTTTCCTCTTTTTCTTGTCAATTGATCCATCTAATTTTCTTCTTTTTCCTTATGATTAAATAATTACCTCTTAACTATTTAATTGCTAAATGCCTAAATATGTTTATTTAGTTACATATTTGAATGTGGTTGAAAATAAATAAATTTTATTTATTTAGTTTAATCTCCACTTATTTCTCCTCTCCACTTCAAGCATTTTTCTCTCCACTTAACACCACCTCTCACTCCTTTCCTCTACTTTAGGAATGGCAACCTTGGTGTCCACATCCCTTCCTCTCATCTTGATCATCAATCCTCTTCCTCATTCTCCGCCATTGATTGAAAGCTTGAATGCTTAAATACGATTTTCATTCTCATTTGAATCAACCACAGCTCTGAAATTGCAATAAATTCAATCGTTTGAGCTTTTATGCAAATACTGCACAACCAAATCTGAAAGCAACAAGCATTCAATTCATGCACTTGATAAGGACAGTGGAGATAATTTAAAATGGGTGTTGCTCTTGTATAATTTTATGTTCAATTTTGTAATTTATTGCATCGAATTTTGTTCTTCATTGGGTAGATTAGATCTTTAGCATAAACCTGAGGGTCGATGCATGTTCTTGATTTTTTATCTCGTAATTTGGCATATGCCCGGTGGAACTCACATCCCTGATACTGACGAATTTCGTGAGAAATTGTTTTGACTTTATGAAGTTACAGAGTATTGCGGTGCATTTGATAGGTTCTGCACCGCATCCAAGATATTCTACAACGCATCTGAAGAGTTTTGTGATGCAATTGCTTTCTTTGGAATGTATTTGTGTGTAATCTTGTTCATTTCTTAGAAATCTTGCAACATGTGTTAGGTAGATTTAATAACACATTTGTCTGATTTGAATCTATTTCAATTTCTCACATAGCAATTGCGGTTATTTTAATATGCATGCAATTTAGATCTCTAGATTTTTTTACAAACCCTAATCTGTGTCAGATAAATCAATGCATTTGTCAGGTTCTCTACCACAATTGATTTGTGTAGTGACACATCTAAATTGAATTCCATAGTGTAGTAGTTGTACTTTGCACCTCAATCGAGGAGTTTTGTCTGGCATCGTACTAAATTTCGATGCAATCGACTAGTAAAATAGGATAGGTATAAAGTTGTTTCAATCATTTCATGCATTTTGATTAACCTAGATAAGGGTTTTGTGTTATTGATCCATATGTGCAGCTACTTTAGTGAACGTTGGGAGAAGATTATATCGTAATATGCTAATATGTTTGTTGTAGAACTTCAATAGTAGACATTGATCATCAAACCATGTGAGTTTGTATTTTTGTTACGTAGCTCACATTTCAATTTAACCTTGTTTGTTGCATATTGTGGGATTGCACCTATTTGTGTTATCTTGGGTTATTTTGTGTATCCTCTCCCCTCACGTGAAGAGAAACATACATTAGCCTTTTCAATTTTTAGTAGGAGGTCTATTTGGGGATTTCATCATCCCAGAGTTCGATCTCAACCATGTTCCCCAATGGGGTATATAAAGGAGGGAGAGCAAAAGTTGTACTTCAACGAGTGGTTAGTGTTGTTTGGAGTCGAGCCACATGATCCTCTATCCATCCAAACTTGTTTGGTTAGGAGAGTGTGTCAGTACCTCCCAATCTTAGGCTATTATAGATAGTCTCTTTGTTCATAGTTATCCCCTACTTTACACCTATATTTATTAGAAGTCTAAGAGTGATCAATCATTGCTTAGTGTCATGCAAGTGGTGTAGATCATACCCCAAAGTTTCTCAATATGTACTCCCTTGAATTGAGATAAAAATTTGTGGGTTTGGCTTTTCTAGCCTCTTGGTGAGAGAAGAAAGGTGAGCCCTTGTGCTACCGGACCTCTAGCTATCCTCTCTCAAAAGATATCATGGGGCATTGGCACTTGCACTATGACCCTGCGTTAAGTTTACACACCTATTTGAATAATTAGGTTGTGCATGTTTGCAAGTGTATGCATTTTTTCTTATATTACTGATGTTATTGGCCTTTTTGCCTTGGCCTAATTCCTTGAAGTTAAGATTTATAACAACTACTATGGTTTTTACTCTTTTTTGTGTGTATTCTCACTTAAAAACTAAATAGTCACGAAATTGTCCTTAACGAAAACTAATTTGAAATACAATTAGTAGAAACAAATCAAAATTACACATCTAAGATATTTTGTAATGCAATTTTATAAATAAATAAATTAAAATAAAAAATCTCGAGAAACTAGAGCTACACAACTAATAAATTTTCCATCACAACTATGAACTTTAGCAACGGATTTGTAAGCAATATTTTGTCATGCAGTTAAGATTTTTTGTATCACATTGTAATTTGTAATACCACAATTAAAATATTTGAGCACACATTTGTGTTTGTACTAAAAACATTAATATCCTTGATGTAGTTGAATGAGAAATTGGGGTCTACAATCTAAGTCCAAACTTCAAACATCATACCTAGTTAACATAGTAGTTTGAGATAGAGACCTTAGACATGTTGAATTTCGTGGTTTAAGCTTTCACTTTTCCCATTCTTGCATTGTTTAGCTTAGAAACATATCCTTATATTAAACTTGCATTCAAGCATTTGCCCAACATCATAACCAACAACCTTAGCATTTCAAAATTAGTAATCAAATTACATCTTGACTGAACCTTACTTATCCCTCAACTGCCTTGACCTCACATCATTTCATCATCCTACAAATAGTTGGACCTAAAAATCATCAATCTAGTTTAGGTTTGACTCTTATCAACCATCATCTTGATCATTGCCCTTTTAAGGTCTAGACTTTCCTTGTGATCACTTTGGTTTACCATCATAGAATCAACATTCACCATCTTTTAAAATCCAAATTCGAAAAACTATAGCATAAATTCATATTTCATTTCCAAGCATTCCTTAAAATCAAAAAGTCTTAAAACATAACATAGATTCAAATTTCATTTCCAAGCATTATTTAAAATAAAAAAATCAAAACTAAAAAATGCCTTAAGCATCCATTAGCATATTAGGTCTTTCAAAACAATGTTACAAAACAAAGGAAAACAAATGGATCCTATAGTTGATCCTACTTTTAACTCCACTAGCACAATGTAGTTTGGGTTATCCTCAAGTTCACAACCAGCACCACAACAGGGAATTACAATACCACCCTCTAATAATGAGTTCTCTTTAACAAGTATTAAACAAAATATAACTTAAGAGGAAATTGACAATGTTTCACAAGATCTTGAATGTTAAAAATAATGGAAGCAATTTTGTTCACAGATCTCAATAGATATTTCTTATTGCTTGCACAACGTGGAGCTAGGCTCCTTGCAAGTTTTGACCTTTCAACTATAATGGAACCAAAATCCCTAATGTCACATTTGAAAATATGGGTTCCACTAATATAATACCTCCATCAAAATTAGGTCATCCAAAACCGACAAGCGAACATTCCACCTCCTAGCTCTCTACAACAAACAAACTCAAACTTCATTTCGCAAACACCAAATGAAAAACCAAAACACCAACACTTACATTAGACCAAACCATAACTTGACTGATATTTTTAACCTCCAACATAGCAATAAAGTGTGTTTTCCACAAACACATATATCCCTCAACACAACATACTACCGTATTGACATTCCAAATTCATGGTTGCACTTAATCCAAACCAAACATTTTCACTTGTACAGTAGGAAAAGGGAAGAAATGCAAAGGGGTAGATTACTCCTTTTCAAACTTGCGCATTTGGAAGGAAGATGTCTCAATAGGCTCAAGTAGGCCTAAGCATTAAATGAGACTAAGATCCTTCGCTAAATATGTAAATCGTGAAATGGGGAGAGGGAAAATGAATATGATGATGCAATATATAAGGCTAACTGGAAAATATAGACAAATCGGGATAATACAGATTGATAAATAACTGCAACAAACTTGAAATGGGATCTAAACTGCAGAACTGACACGTGGTGTAAATCTGAGTAGGAAATGCAGGACAAAATGGTTTTCACTATGTTCCTAGTTTTTTTGGTTGAAAATTGCCAGGTTGCTCTGTCAGATCTTCATCTTCCCGTAAAAGTTCCAACGTTTATGCCACTTGTCCTTGCATGTAGAAAAATGAAGAAGAAGGTTGTGGAAAGGGGTTTGCTTTGGTCAAACCCCTTTTTTAGGAATCAATCTTGAAAATGTAATGAATTTTTTCATAAAGGAAAGACTTGATATGAAATAGAAGCTATATCTGAATTGTAAATTGCCTTATACCTTGATGGTGCAATACCTCTTTGGATGTGATCACAAATGTTAATGCAATAGCTTGAATTCCACAAAAACCTAAAAGGAAATCATGAAATATAAGCCTTGTGTACTGGATGTTGTAGTTTGTCACAATGCTTGATGGAGAATAAGAATGATTTTAAGACTTGAAGACTTGGATGCTTGGATGCAAAATTGTAGAAGAGAGCTTGAAATCCAAATTGTTTGATGATAAAATGAGGAGAGATAGGGTGTTTATATACCTTTCAAACACTTCGGGATTCAAAATCAAGCCAAGTTGACCACGGGACCTAATCTCCTACCAAAACCTTGACAAGGGCTTTGGGCTAGATTTAAGCCATTTTAGGTGGGAACATAATGTTTCAAATGTTATGTTCCCAAGAAAATGAGCCCAAATTTGAACTAGGTGTTGGGATGATAGGGTAGATATCAAATTAGGTGGTACAACTAATTTTGAGGTCAGGAAGAAGTACAAAGGCCACAAATGGTAATATAGGGCCCATGTAAGCCAATAAATGATTGAAGAGGAGAAATAATAAAGGAGCACACTTAGAAATAAGGGCTTACCTCAAGTTTTGAATAAATTGAATTAGCACTAGACTTATAACATTAATTTAAAGGTTCGATGAACATTAGGAGATTGTGAAATCAATGTTGGAACCCATACATACTAAAATGGGTCTAAAATGAGCATCTAATTATAGATGCTAACTTTTTAGTATGGTACGCCTCCACTTTAGCGGGAGGACGAGTTCACCTCATGTTCACAGTATAGTAGAAGAAAGAGGGAGAAAGATAAAGATCAAGATCATGGGCAAGCTACAAAGAGATAAGACATCACTAAGTTTAAGGATATAAGCTCTCAAGCCAAGGAACTTAACTCATATGACCATGTGCAAGGACACAAAACAAAAATAAAAGCCTAAAGCTTGTGAAGATTCCAAGTCAACTAGTTAAAGAGACCTCAATAAAGAAAATATCTCAACTGCTAGCATCATGCTCAAAAAGCTATTGAAAAAGAACAAGTGGTCACATGGAAAGAGCGAGAACGCACATGAAAGATAAGACAAGACTCCATGATCTAATCTACAAGAAAAGTGTGTTATGTTATGGAATCATAAAGGAGAGAAAATGACAACCATGGATGACAAAGGCTAGCCAGTTGTGTGGTGCTAGGTGATCCATGAGAGGGAGAAGAAAGAGGGAGAAGAGGAGGAAACGGTCTAACAAATTGAGTTATGCTAGTTCCACCCATCAAAGAGAATGTAAAGAGGAAGTTGATAGTCTAGCTCATGCTAGTCAACTCATGAAATTCTATGCAAATGGGAGGTTGAATGGTCTAGCAAATTGTGTTATGCTAGTCAACCCATGAAAAGGATAGGTCAAATGGTCTAGAAAATCGGGTTATGCTAGTCAACCAATCCTAAAAATGTATACAAAGGAGAGGTCAAATGGGCTAGCAAGTTGTGTTATGCTAGTTTAGCCAATCGTAAGGATAACCAAGAAAAGTATTGTATCCATAGAAATCCGCCAAAAATGTACAAAGGAGAGTGATTTGGCCCTAGAAAATTGTATTATGCTAGTGTCCTCTACCTGAAATGTTTGAATAATCATAATATTTTCAAGAAAGGAGGCTATATATGTCCCCCATTAAGATGGAAAAATAGGGTTGTTTTGACATCTTAAGGAAAAGAGAAACAAGGATAAAGCACCTTTAACAACAAAGTATCCGGCAAGCAACACTCAATCCAATCCAAAGAGGTCACAACTCTTATGAGGTCAAGTAAGGGACAAATGCAAATAGATACCATGCAACAAGTGTAAAGGGGTCCTTTAGAAGGATGTTGAAAAGAGGATGAAGAAAATGTGAAAATCGTCATTGATCAATAGAAGGGAATAATTCACACCTTCCCCATATTTAGGTAAAGGGATTCTTGAGGAAGGATGACACACTTCTAGCCCCAAAGTAAGGGCTTTGTTTTCCATGAATATCCAATTGCGAAAAAATAAGAGGTTATGATCAACGATACATACCTCATTTATAAGAGAGAATCCCTAATGTAACAAATAATTCTATGTAAGATTGGATATCACATGATAAAAATAATGCCACTTAACCAAGGGAAAATGGATCCTTAGAAAGGATGAGAGATTGACATACTACCCTTGCCTCCCAAGTATAGAGACAAGAATAAGATTAAGGAGGAACTATTATGTCACTCACAAAGTATGATTGCACCTAAAATTGTACCACTGTGAATGACAATAAACCCCCAATGGGGAGGCTAACAATGTCACAGTGTGGAGAAATATAATAGGAACTTAAATGTTATTCAAAGTGATCATAATTGAAAATTAACTCATTGTGACATGTTATGTGAATGATGTCATAATAAATGAATTTCTAAATTTTGTAACAAAAAGCTTGACATTCATTAGTAGGGTGGTCATGATATCAATGATAGATGCAAAAAGGAAGATTCACAAGGTTTTGACTATGTTTATTTCGTTTAGGTCGAGTAATCAACTTAGCATGAAGAAGGTTAGGCCAAATGATTTTTTATTAAAGCTAGGTATAGAAGAAATATTAGATGATAAAGGAGGGGATGTTGACAAAGGAGGGGGTTTGAGATTGAATGTTTCCATAGGTTTCTCATGAGTCTCTAAGCTTTATTGCACATGTCCTAAACTATGTTGAATATTATGATTTGAATTGTTAGGAGAATCGGGTTGAACAAATGAGACAATTGGCCCTTTAAAGATTCTCGTCTTAAGATTAGGAACTTTTTATTCGCCCACGAAAGATAGTGTAAAGTCTAATGTTCCCCAATCATCTTCTAAAAGAGAAGGAATATCTTTAGGAGGGGAGATATTTTTTGTTGAAATGGTGTACAAATGGATGGATAATCAAATTCAACTTCTGGGAAACTTTGCAATTTATCATCAGCGACAAGAGTATACATGATATTGTTATTGATGAACTTCACTTTGTGATGAAGTGTTGAAGGAATAGCTTGCATGGCATGTAGCCATGGTCATCCTAAGACAATATTATAATTAAGAGCATCATGCATGACATGAATAGGAATAGGTAAAGTGATAGGACCTACTTTTACAGGTATAGTGATAATATTGAAGGTTTGTTTAGCAAAATTGTTAAATCCCCAGATAGGAATGGAATCATGTTGAATTGATGAAGTATCCACCTTAATTTTATGTAAAAAATTAGTGCTACACACATTAATACCAAATCCATTATCAATTAAAGTTCTTCGAATAAGATTACCATTGATAAAGACAACAACAGTAAGAGAATTGTTGTATCTTTGGTTGTTGTTGGATCTAGTTCTTAGGATGTTGTTGGCCCTATTACGGCTAGCCCTATTTCTAGCACTTTTTCTCATGTTTTTGCCCTCTCAATTAAGGGTGTTGGGAATCTAATACCAAATTCATTTGTTTGGTAGGATGTTGCTGCTAAGGTGGAGGAGGGTTGGTTTACGGTGAAAGAAAAAAATGTAAGAAATCTTTCCCTCCTTCGATATGACCCTTTATTCCCACAAGAGCAAGACTAAAGAAAAATATTAAGGTTCTTTGTTTGTGGTTTCCTAGGTTGGAGTTCTCTCTAGTTTTGTCTTTAGTTTGTGGTTACATGTTGGTTTTTGTGCAACGGTTATCATGGTATGGTATTTCTTGTAATATATTTTCTGTTCATTGATGGTAAAGGGTTTTGGGACCCTTCAAAACCTAGTTTATATTTAATCAAAAATAACCATAAGAGAATTATATTGATCTTGAATTTTATTAGAAGGTGACTCCTCTTGATAAAACATAATTTGAACTCTATTATTGGTCGCATTCATGCATTATAATATAGAAGTTATATTAGTTTGCACAGGAGGTGAGACAACCATGTTTCACAAGGCTTGTTATAATGCTTCATGGTATGTAAGTGAGGTTTGAAAAAGTTCCCAAAGGGAGATCTTGGCAGGAGTAGCACAGAGTTGCTCTACTATATTAAATTCTTTTCCAAGATTTTGAGGATGACAGGGTTCAGGAGGATGCGTTGGTTGAGAAGTAGAAAGAGGAGGAACAACTGAACTTGTAGGTTAAATCTATTATTTCATCTATGATATGTACGATAAGCTGCATGATAATCAAGTTTTTTAGCACCTTTCACCACAATGACTAGTTTATTTTGAAGTGGAGGGGTATCTTGATGAAGATGGACAACGACCTTATGCTTTTCACTACCCAAAATATTGACAACATTGACTTGGCAAGGTTCTTGATTCTTTGAGGTTTTACCTTTAGAAGGGAGAGCATCAAGGAAAGTGGTAATGGTATTATCCTCTTCTTCCAAGGTATCCTCATTAGTAATACAATCTTTAGAATGGGGATTAGGTATTTCCATCAATGCCCCGTCTCTAAAAGGGATGTCAAATGAAGGTAAGGTGATATTAAGAAAAATATTTATAATGTCCTCTTGTTGCTTCAAATATCCTCATAAAGTGGGTACATTTTATGAGAAGGGTCAATATCATGCATGAACGGGTCATGTCTAGAGGGAATAGAAGAAATGTCAACCACACTATCATCTTCTTTTATCAAGGTTTCTTTGTGAGGGAGAGAATAATCAATATCATTTTCTAGTGGCTCATCCCAAATAGGGAGATAATTGATAGTAGAAATAGAGAAAAGCTTAGTAGAGAGATAATCATAGCTCACTAAACCTTCATTCCTAAAGGGGGAGTCATGGAAATGAATAAAAAAGAAGGTATCACAAGGGTAATTAACAAATTTCACCAACGCATTCCCATGCGGGAGGCACATATCAAGAGAAGAGTTAACATCAATCTTCAACACTTCTCCCAAAAGAGAGAGATTATTGAGAGAATATTAAAAGAATCTTCTTGTGCTAATATGTCCTCATGGATAGGAGGGTCGTTAGGAGAGGGATAAAGTGATAGAAGGGAGGCTAAACCACTATCACCTCTAGGAAATATATGCATTATAAAACTAATCTAATTGAAAACAATATGAAAACATGCATGAAACAATATGAAATTTTTATTTTGTCTTTAATATTTTTTTATCAATGCAAATGCATAAACAATAAATGAAAAGAGTACTTACATAAACAATAAATGAAAAGGGTGCTTACTAATTAGATGTAAACCAAAATATATCTAGACATCTAAATCAGAATGGAAATGTTATGAGTTGGATTCACCAAAAATGTACAATAGAAAAAGGGAAGCAATGCAAAGGAGAATATTACTCTTTTTCAAACTTCCAAATTTGGAAGGAAGATGTCCCAATAGGATCAAGTAGGTCTAAACATCGATTGGGACAATGATCCTTCACTAAATATGTAAATTGTGAAATGGGGAGATGGAAAATGGATATGATGATGCAATATAGAAGGCTAAATAGGTAAATATAGATAAATTGAGAAAATGCAGATTGATAAATAACAATCTGAAACCTGAAATGACTTGAAACAAGATCCATACTACAAAACTTCCTTGTGGTGTAAATATGAGTAGAAAATGAAGGGAATAGAACATTTGAAATATTTTTTTCTTGGGAAAAAAAAGTTATTGTCATGTTCCCAATGTTTTTGGCTAAAAATTGTAGGGTTTCTCTGTTAGATCCCGATATGCCCGCAAATGTTTTAACAATTGCACCACATGTTCCTGCACATATAAAAATGGATAAGATGGGTATGGAAAGGGGTTTTCCTTGGTCAAACCCTTGTTTTAGGAATCAACCTTGAAACTATAATGAAATTGCAAAAAAGAAAGTTTTGTTGATATGAAATAGATGCTAGGTGTACACACTCAAATGGTGCACTTCTCTAAGTCATTATATCCAAGGGAATCCATGAAGAGGAAACCTTAGAAAGTGACGTAGAGCTCTTTATGTATGGAGTTGCAAGATTATTTAAAATTTTCTCTCAGCTAGAGCTATTAAGCTAATGACCTTGCTAGTCAACCACACAATGAGAGATTCAAATGAAGACAAGGGCAAGAATGCCAATATCTCCAAGAATCACTATGAAATGCAAATGCAGGCTAGATTAAGATGAATATGCAAGCTAGAAATGAGAGGAGCAAGCTAAGCTATAGAAATGAAAGTACAAGCTATGCTATGAAAAGGAAAGTACAAGTATTACCAAGCCTTCCTAATTAAACTAGATGAGTTACTCTAAAGCTTAAAGGAAACTAAGCTAAATATGAAGCTATGAATGTCATGATAATGCAAGAAATGAAACTATGATAGCATGTAGATGCAAAAGCCAAGAATGCTCCAAATCTTCAAAAAGCTCCAAAGTTACCTAGAAAACCTCCAGCATAACATTAGTATTCAAAAATGCATATGAAAATGAAAAAGAGGGCTCTCTTTTTATAAGAAATGAGAAAGAATGGACCATGGAGATTAAGAGGCAAAAGATTTAATCAACGGTGGAGCATCAAAGAGGAGCAATCCATGTGCACAAATATCCTCCAATGAGAAAATAAGAGTTGACTTTTGTGTCCATATGAGACAAAAAGTACTTTTTCTTTTTTTATAAAATAGGAATAATGTTTTATTTGTGCAACTTAGGATAAGAGGAAAGGTGGGGGCTTTTTATTTATTAAAAGGGGAGGAAATTCCTTTTAAATAAATAAAGACTTAGGATAAAATGGTTAGCCCAAGGCAAATAATCGAAAATGATAAAATAGGACTTGATCAAGGAAATTGATATAATTGATAAAATATTGATTCAGGGATTTGATAAATTGTTGAATGGGGGCCCAAAGTCTAGGTGACCATTTTAGGGTGCATACATTTGCCCCTCTTTGACTAATGTGTGATCATTTTGGGAACATATGCAGTCAAAGAAGAATTGAAATGTGAGATCGATTTCGGATCACAAAACAATCTAGACGTGTGATCATTCTGGGAACACGCCAGGACAAAAATAAACCAGCTGAAAGACAAGACCAACACCATTGCTGTTAAGTGATAGTCAAGTCTCAAAATAAGAGATAAGAATCAAAAGACAAGATGAAAACCGTTGTTGTTGGGTGATAATCAAGTCTCAAAATAAGAATCTCAAGCTGAACTGAATGATAAAGTTGAATCAAAGATTAAAGCTGATAGGTACTGCCCCCTCAGAATCGAAATTGAAATCAGGTAGAGGAGAACAACAAACTGATAAACTTGATCAAAGCACTAGAAATCATGATCGAAGAGGTGAAGCATGATAGGATAACCATCAAGCAGTGAAGACATGCCCCAGTTTGACTAGGTTTGACCTTAGAGAGACAAAGCGGATTAAAATGAATGAAAGACTAGAAGTTTTGAAAGAGATGGGGGGGAAGAAATGAAGATGTCCCAGCGAAGATTGAAGGATCAAGCCTCAAATGGTCAGCCAACTGCGCAGAAGAAGGGGAAAAATTTGAAATGCGATTTCGACTATCAAGATGAACTCGGATTTCGATTTCAATCCTGAAATGAATAGAAAATGATGTGATATGAAAGACAAGAAGTGAAAGACATGATTGGGAAGAAGAGAAAGGTGAGCGTAGTTGACCGATAGGTCCATGAAAGATGAAAAAGGAGAGCTCTTTCCATATGCAAGATGCAAAACTAACTATCATGAACCTAAAAAATGCAAGCTACTATGAAAAGTGGTTGACTTGCAAAGTCACAATGCTACTAGACATCTAATAATCATCATCGAGCGTTATTGGTAGTATCGCAAGATCATACAATACACACTAGTATGACTATGGGTATATGAATATGATCTATATCAGATATAATGTGAAAATCTCACCTAGGCACCAAAGACATGTAGGTCAAGATGACTAGTGCAGTGAGATTAGGTAAGTTTAGTATAGCGAGATTATGCTGGCATCAGGACATAAGAAAGTCAAGATGGCTATAAGCATGCACTTGCATAAAATAGTCAAGGATAATACGTTGTAAATCCTAGGTGTCAAGTGGATCAAGCATAAATGCTAATGACAATTAGGACCAACAAAATATACCCACAAGCAGAAAAAGCAATAAAACATGTCCTCATGTCCTCAATCTTCTAGCTATGCATCATCGAAAACTATCATAGGGAGAGAACATTCATTAAAGAAATCATCATAGACAACACACAAAGAAAACAAAGTCAAACAAGTCAAGTCAAGTGTTTAAATGCGTGTGTGTAGGTCATAGAATCAAACTTTGAGTATCGCATTTGCCAGTGAGAGATATCATATCATGCTAGACTGTGGGTAAGATATCTGATAAGTGTTGAAAAATACTCGACGCTAGGAAAGTGTTAAAAAACATAGTTGGGGAGGTGTTGAAAAACACCATTTGCAAGAATGTCCTAAAGACCAATGCATCTTAGAGACCAAAGCTAACATAGTTATGCCCCCTAGACAAAGACAAAAGACCTATTCCAAACCAAGGCAACAAGGTCAAGGCATGATGGAGAGAGGCTAAGTGTTGAGGACGGATGCTAAAAGACAAGGGTGCGAAGGCCTCAAGTAGCACCTGTTTCTAGGTTTTCACCACTTGAAGATTTTTTAATTTTTTAATTTTTTTGTATTTTTGCTACCAAGGTGCCTATTTTGAGGTTTTCACCAAGGCACTTTTTCTATTTTTTTGAATTTTTTGATTTTTTTGTATTTTTTTAAGACTTTATATGCTTTTTAGGATTTTTTCAGCATCATATATGAATTTTTTTAAAAAATTTTCAGGATCAATAAGATATGTACAAAGGATGCCCCTAGACAGAATAGGCATCAAACTCCCAAGAAAGATCACATCGTGTAGTCCTAATGTCTAGCAAGGTGGAGGACAAGAAGGATTAGTAAGTTGGTGGAAGAGATGAAGAGAATGAAGGAGAATGAAGGAGAATTAAGGGAAGAAATTCTCAAAGGCAAACTCCTCAAGAGTACCCAAGCTAGGGAAAAATTGTCATGTAAAACACATTTGGACAAGCAATGAAAGGTCAGCATAGGATAAGTCATAAAAGCGTAATGCAAAAGAAGGAAAGGATGCAGTCCAAAGGAGTAGACATGTCAAGAGGCTTCATAGCATTGTATTTTACTCTTTTTTATTAGATCAAGACGAAAGGGGAAAAGGATAGCAAAAGGATAGAATGAATGGAGGAAAATAAATATGAAGGCTAAACATGAATGGAATGAAAGAAAGATCATCACAAGATAGCTCACAAGATAGCCAAATGTTTGTGTATATGTCAACATTGTCAAGATCAAAAAGAGAAGATGGAATGGATGAAATATGTAGAATAACTACGCATGATGCCTGATTGCTAGGTTTTCATCACGGTACTTATCCTAGGCGCCACAAGGGAGTGGTTTTCACCATAGAATGAATTTATTTCTCTTTAATTTTGCTACCAAGGCGCCTGTTTCCAGGTTTCCACCAAGGCACATTTTCAATTTTTTATTCTTTCTTTTTTTCTTTTTTCTTTTTTGTTTTCTTTTTGAATTTTTCTATTTTTTGAATTTTTTATTTTTTTTGGAAGAAGGCAAGCTTTTTAGATAATGATCCTTAAAAGGATAAACCATGATATGCCAAGGATTCAAAATGATATGCTCAAAGATGCTGATAGGGAAAGGAAGATGGAAGAGAAAAATGGAGGATAAGGTTTTATGTAAAGCGAGTGAGGTTGGAAGATAGGAGGAATAGGCAAATGAGGAAAAATGATAAAAGGTAGAAGGATAATGAATGGAAGGATTGTGAAAGGGTAGACGGAAAGGAAGGCAAGATCAACATCAACACACACCTTGAAGGGTGGTGAGAGGGTGGAGGAAATGTGAATGAAGGAATACGAGAAGGAATATGACAAATGTTTAGCAGAGGTTGCGGTTCAGGCACATGGAATTGAAGATCATTTTTGGAAGAAGATGAAGTGGAAGCCTTTGGAAGCTTGAATGTCAACTTCACTTTTTGTTCAATATTAGACTCTTTCAAGAGAGACTTTGGAATCCATATAGTCTTAGGCTTTTTATTTCTTTTTAATGATTTAGAGAGAATATCTTCAATGATGAATTTTGGAACCCATACTTGTCTTGTAGTTTTCTTCTTAGATATCTCTTTGGACTTTATGCCTCCATGTCGATTAGAGGAGACATGGTGATCTTATTTTTTTATGGATTCTTGTATTTCTTCTTTTTCTTGTATTGAACATTCAATTCAAGTTACTTTCAAAAGACTTGGGACTTGTAGAAAAAGGAGGATATGACTGGTTTAGATGGGTGGGTGGATGAAAAGGATTCAAGGGTGTGCATCTATGTTGATCTTGAGGAAATATAGGAGATGGAGGGATGTAAGGACCCAAGATGGATGAAAAATTAGGAGAGCTAGGAGGGGAAAGTGAAGGGACATAAGGGCCCAAGATGGAAGGAAGACATGAAGGCCTTAGTATTAGTGGAGGAGGTCCAAGGATAGATGTGGAAGATACAAAATGATAATCAATAAGCTCATCATCATCTATATAACAACCAAAGACATCAGCATCTTTAGAGTGAGCATTAGGATTTGCAATAGGATCATGAACATCTTGAATAGGAGCAACTTCTTTGATAGGATTATTTGGAGCTTGCAAAGACTTAGGAAGAGTAGAAAGTGGAAGCGAACATGGAGTGGTAGAACAAGAAGATGGAAGACTTTGATCTTGACAAGGAGCTTTGGATAGCATAAGCGTATCATTTTTTTCTTGATTTTCAATAGGCTTAACATTGGAAGTAACAACACCATTTTTAATAACCTTAATGGAAGTATCATCTTTGGAAAGCGCAAGTGTAGTAAGGTTATTTTGATTTTCAATAAGCTCAACGGTGTAAGTAGTAGCTTGATCTTTCTTAGGAGATGGTGGAATGAATGTGGAAGAGCATAGAGGATCAAAAGAACCATGAAGCGGATCAGAGATGTCATGAAAAGGATTGGATGACATGGAGGGTTCTTGATCTTGATCTTTTTTTATATTCTTTTCTTCATCATTTTTAGAGTCCTCTTGACATGGAACCACTTCTAAGGACGAGGAATCATGTTGGAATTGCATGGAAGATTTTGGAATAGATGGTGAAGGACTAGCTGAAGTAGGCATTATAGCGCATAAAGGATTAGGCTCTTTAGGTTTAACATTATTGAAAGTATTTTCAGCCAAGTGAAGGTTAGCTTGAGCTTCTTTAAGAGGTAGCCCTTGAGGATAACTATAGGGAACTGCATGAAAAGTATTAGGATCTTTGTTGGATGAAGGATTTGTGAAAGATTTGGAAGACTCGGAAGCTTTAGGAAATGTATGGGTATTGGAGGAAGTAGGGGATGGAAGGAAACCATCACAAGACAAAGGTCCATCATTAACATAATCTTTCTTGAGAGTGCAATCTTTATCTTCAGCATGAATGTTCTTAAAGGAATGATTCTTATAATATTTACATTTCAAATCAGCGCAGTACATTTTATATTCCTCAATAGACGTAGATGGATCATCATCAAGGTATTGTTCACAAAACTCATCAAAGTCTCTTTCGAAATCAGAATCATATGGATCACCATCATGATCTATCCAATAGGATGACCCTTTAGTAAGCATGAGCACACGATGAGGACTCTTAGGAATAGAGGTTTCATTGGTATGACTATATGGTTCATCATCATAGTCATCATAATAGCCATCATAGTCATCAAAGGTGGGTGTGTCACTCTTCATGGGAGAGGTATCACAAGGATTACTATATTGCTCATATTGAGGAGTAAGACTCTTGGGTGAAGTAGAAGAGGAATGAGATTGTGAAGAAGAGGAAAGTGAAGACCTAGTGAAGGAAGAAGACTTGGATAATGAATAATGCAAATAATGTCTAGAAGAATCATGGCGAGACTTGGAAGATGAAGAATTCGAATGGTGTCTAGAAGAGTTATGATAAGACTTGGAAGGTGAGGAATTTGAATGAGAAGACTTAAATAACAAAGAATGTTTGGAAGAAGGAGATCATGATATGATCATGTGTATGATCCTAGCAAAGGCATCTGATTCAATCATCTTTTCTTTTATTTTTGCTTTAATTTTGTCACCCATGAGATATCCAAAAGGACTATTAGAGGAATAAAACTCTTCGAATTGAGAAATGAGTTCTAGATCATCTATTCTCAAGAGAGGTTCCATAACAAGGTAGTTGAAATTCATGGTTGTAGAAGAGAAGGAATCAAGCATGGAAGAAATGAATAGAAGAGATGAAATAGAAGAAGGTAGACTAGATAATAAGAGGAAAATAATCAAGAAGACATGAAGAGTTTAGGAAGAAGCATGAAGAAAGAAGAGAAAGGATGGAAATGGGAGACTAGGAAGACATGGAAGAAGCGGAAGAAAGAAGACTAAGAGTCATTTTTTGCAATTTGATGCCATTGAAATTCATCTGGATATTGAGCAACATGTCATAGCACTTAAGATCTGATCTAGACTGACCAAGGAAGATTGGACATAACAGGGCAGCAAATTGATTCTGTGCGATAGTTTCCAGGCTAACAGGGTGACAGTTTCAGACCAAGCGATACTTCACGTTAAGCAGGGCGATAATTTCCAGGCAACCCGGGCAATACTTTCCAGGCAAGCGGGTTGATAGTCTTCTAGTGGCGAACTATTGCGTGATATTTTCCAGGATAGAGAGCGATACTATTCCAAGGTCGTACAACTCTTTGATGAGTGAAGTACAAAATCTCAGTTTTAAGGGCAATTTGATCCAAATTTCAATTTAAGGGTTGGTCTTTTCGACCTCAATGACAAATGACAGCAGTCAATTGATAGGTTTGCAAATAGTAGGTGATCAAACATGTCTTCAAACACTTGAAATAAGGGCAAAAGCAACCTTGCCAAGACAAGCAATTGTGATATCAAAATTGAAAAACTTCTATGAGCACTACCGAGATGTTGAATATGCAAGAACATTTACACAGGTATATCACAACGAGAACACTTCAAGCACTTTTTAGCCTAAAAAGACAATGGCTCAATACTTAACAACTTGGCCCACACTTGATGTCCCATCGCCTCACACAAAGTGGTTACCCACAATAGGTGTTGGCTTTGTCATGGAAGTGTCAATGGCACAACCAAAGGAACACAGATGGTGAGTAATCTTGGGGTGATCCGGGTTATTCCACTTGGATCAATCCTTGCACCAAGAAGCTAAGCGGTGAAATAGGGTGGCCTCTATCTATGGTTCTTAGTAAGGGCTTTCATTCGTATTACCCCTCTTGCTCCCAAAATGGACTCCTTACTTTGCGGCAAGTAACGGACCTCGCGGCCTCAAGAGTACCTTAAGCATTCTTGCTCAATATTTTCCTCATGATCACAATCCCACAAGTACTCACATCAAGCAAAGACAATCACTACGTCTACCAAAGTTTTGTGTCCTTGATAGCCTTGAGTTTATAGTGGGTTGGAATAGCCGGCAATAAGCTTGTCCCCACTTGGGTCATTCCTCTTGATTGCTCAAGAGCAGGCCCGCTAAAAGATTCTAAAGATCTAAACAAAGAGTGGATCAACTTATAAGATTCAAAGTTTTTGTTTCACCACAAAGGTGGAGAGCATACTCCCCTATCTCAAAGCTTTCTCCCAAACACACCAAGCAAATGTTCAATTACCCTCTTGCTTTCAAAATCCAAAGATGGGTCAAGATTTTTTAGTTCACCACAAGGGTGAAGAGCATACTTCTCCTACCACCCAAATATTCCTACGACAAGATATTATGTTCGTATGAAATGAAACAACTAGTAATTGCCACACTTGAAAATGAAATAAACAACAAGCACTTGATTGGGTTTTTATGCTTTGGGAAGCCCTACAAAAACCGTTAGTAGCCCTTGTGCATTTGAAGCTTTGACATGCATTCTTTTGGCAAAATATTTCAAGCAATGAGAGCACCTACAAGCACAACTTGTTAGCCCCGCAATGGTTAGCACATCAAAAATCAAATAATCTGCAAGGAAAATAGCTGATCAAATGGAACAATTTGAAAATGAAACCAACATGGTTGGATTAGGCTTGGAAAAAGCTTTCCAATGATATATCACACTTAAATTTTTGACACCGTATGTGAAAATTTCTAAAAAATGGGTGTCAGTTTTTTAGAGTGGCACGAATTTCAAAAAAATAAAAAAACCCAAAAAACAACCCAATATCAGGTACAGGTGACAATACAGTCACCAAAATTTTCGTGCGACACTTCTCTATATACGGGGGTGATAGTTTATCTCCGTGCAACAGTTCGCTGACCTGCAGGCAATAATTTATACTAAACAGTGCGATATTATTTGTCAAATAGTGCGACACTTTTAACTGGTAAAATGTTGCCCTGCTATACAAGAAACTGTCGCATGACACTAAAAAACTTTCGTACGACACTCTGAGATAGAAAAATAAAGAGCCAAAAATGATGCTAAACTATGACGAATTTTTTTTGAAAATGCATGAAATGAAGGACAAAACAATAATGCTCTGCCCCACGGTGGGTGCCAAAAATGTACACACTCAAATGGTGCACTTCTCTAAGTCATTATATCCAAGGGAATCCATGAAGAGGAAACCTTAGAAAGCGACGTAGAGCTCTTTATGTATGGAATTGCAAGATTATTTAAAATTTGCTCTCAGCTAGAGCTATTAAGCTAATGACCTTGCTAGTCAATCACACAATGAGAGATTCAAATGAAGACAAGGGCAAGAATGCTAATATCTCCAAGAATCACTATGAAATGTAAATGCAAGCTAGATTAAGATGAATATGCAAGCTAGAAATGAGAGGAGCAAGCTAAGCTATAGAAATGAAAGTACAAGCTATGCTATGAAAAGGAAAGTACAAGTATTACCAAGCCTTCCTAATTAAACTAGATGAGTTACTCTAAAGCTTAAAGGAAACTAAGCTAAATATGAAGCTATGAATGTCATGATAATGCAAGAAATGAAACTATGATAGCATGTAGATGCAAAAGCCAAGAATGCTCCAAATCTTCAAAAAGCTCCAAAGTTACCTAGAAAACCTACAGCATAACATTAGTATTCAAAAATGCATATGAAAATGAAGAAGAGGGCTCTCTTTTTATAAGAAATGAGAAAGAATGGACCATGGAGATTAAGAGGCAAAAGATTTAATCAACGGTGGAGCATCAAAGAGGAGCAATCCATGTGCACAAATATCCTCCAATGAGAAAATAAGAGTTGACTTTTGTTTCCATATGAGACAAAAAATACTTTTTTTTTTTTATAAAATAGGAATAATGTTTTATTTGTGCAACTTAGGATAAGAGGAAAGGTGGGGGCTTTTTATTTATTAAAAGGGGAGGAAATTCCTTTTAAATAAATAAAGACTTAGGATAAAATGGTTAGCCTAAGGCAAATAATCGAAAATGATAAAATAAGACTTGATCAAGGAAATTGATATAATTGATAAAATGTTGATTTTTGAAAATATTGATTCAGGGATTTGATAATTGCTAAATGGGGGCCCAAAGTCTAGGCGACCATTTTAGGGTGCATACACTAGGTCTAAATCATAAATCACCTCATACCTTGATGGTACAATGCCTCTTTGGATATGATCACAAATTTTAATTCAATAGATTGAATTCCACAAAAACCCAAAAGGAAATCATGAAAGATAAGCCTTGTTAAATGGATTTTGGAGTTTGCCACGATGCTTGATGAAGAAGAAAAATGCTTTGAAAACTTGAAGACTTGGATGCTTAAAGACCTTGAGGATACTTGGATACAAAATTGTAGAAGAGAGCTTGAAATCTAAATTGATCTATGATCAAATAAGGAGAGATGGGGTGTTTATATACCTCTCAAATACTCTACAATTCAAAATTAAACTAGGTCAACCAAGAGACCTAATCTCCCACCAAAACACCGACATAGGGCTCCAAGCTAAATTTGAGCCATTTTAGGTGGGAACATAACATTTCAAATGTTATGTTCTTGGGAACATAATGTTATAAATGTTATGTTCCTAGAAAAATGTGCACAAATTTGAACTGAGTGTTGGGATGATAGGGTAGATGCCAGATAAGGAGGCACAACTGATTTTGAGGTTAAGAAGAAATACAAAGGCTTAAAATGGTAACATAGGGCCCATGTAGGGTAATAAATGATTGAAGAGGAGAAATAGTAAAGGATCACCCTTATCAATGTGAGAACCTATACATACTAAAATGGGGCCAAAATAAGTATCTAATTATAGATGTTAACATTTTAGGATAGTAGAACTCAACTTTAACACCCATGGCACTTACTTGAACATGTTTAAGTAAAACATCCCCCCTTTCAACCAAACACTAAACTATCAAAACATAAACCCGGTCATAGATCCTACACAAAAACAAACCTACAATCTCCAAACAAATAAATGTTCATCAATCACCAAAAAAAATATTAGGTCAACAAATGCAAATATCTCAACAATAAATGACAAGCTTGCAAGTTAGTGGGCTTAAAAATACATACACACTTGAGGACATACGTCCTTACCCCTTTCATACGAGCTTATACATGCCAAATTTTTCCCACAATTTAAAAATAAAATTGAGAAATACAAGGGGAAAGGAGATCCTAGAGATCATATCAAGGAATTTTATATATCTCATCATGAGGTTTCTTATAATGACACATATTTAATGTGCCTCTTCCCATGTAATCTTGGGGGATAAGCTATGGAATGGTTCACTCATTTACCTCATGACATAAGGACTTGGAATGAATCAGTTGATAAATTCATTATATATTTCTCCTACAAAATTCATCACAAAATATGTATGACAAACTAATGTAATACAAAATAGAAAAATGAAATTTTTTTTTCTTCATTCCTGCAAATATGTAGAAACCTTGTAAGTAAACATCCTTGTATGTACCTAAATAACAATTTGTTCAAGTCTTCATACATAATCTTAATTAATTGATGATATTTCATCTCTATATCCAATGCTTAAACGCATTTGATAAAGTCATTAAAAAGGGTATCCACATTAAGAATACTCTTATTGCTAAAGGATTTGTAAAAAAATTCAAAGAAACCAACAACAACCCAAGCACATCAAATTACAAATCCAAATTTTGGTCACAAATGATAGCATTGTAGGCGCAAAAATGGTAAACAAGGCTCAACCTATTATTGATCTTGAAGGACCTTCCACATCAAATCTATAAAAGTTAAACAATAACCAATCACAAAGTTATGAACAATCAACAAACACAATTCAAAACAACACAATGTAGTCCTCTAAGGACTAACAATAATCCAAGACAAGAATACACACCCCTATGGGAACCAATTAAATTATCTTTGAAGAATCTTATACAATCAAACATTATCCAAATTCCAAAAGTAAAACATTATGAATCGGGGCCTTTTGAACCATCCTGGTGGAATGAAAATGATTTCTATGAATACCACAAGACCAAGGGACATAAAACTTATGTGTTTCAAACCTAACAATTTCATCCAAGATCTCATAGTCTAGGGAGATTTAGTGATCAATAATCCTTATGGGTATTTTAGCACTTTTCCTATTATATTTAATGATCTCCTACAGAACCATGGGCAATGCGAAGCCTCCAGTTCAAAGACAATTCCAACTACACTATTTTTTCCTATGAGTGTATATAAAATCATATCTAAGAGGCCAATAATAATTTCCCCAACCATAACCATCAAGAATAAGAGTATTGGGTGTGTGGTAACTACCCACGAATCCAAAGTGACTCGGTAAGGAGTCAATTCCAAATCTAATTTAACAAACCAATATAATGATTTGGATCATTTAGAAAGGATTCATGTTGATATATCCATTCCTAAGCTATTATGTATATCTCCTACTCATGAGGCTATCTTAGAAAATGATCTACATGATTCATCATCAACTAGTTTCAGGCCATGGTAGGACACATTTCTACTACCACCATGTGACATTCACAAAGCATGATTTCCCTTCACACAAACCCAACCAAAATGATCCCCTCTACCTCGAAGTCTTCACTCATAAACATATAATTAGATGAGCCTTATAAATGGAAGACATGAGCCTAAATATTTGTACTTTAAAATTGGTTAGCACTTTAGGATTCTTCGAGGGGTGCATTGTTACATCACAAATCATTTTCATAAGGTCCTATGGTGATGTAGAATGCCCTTTCAAGGATGTTAACACTCTTCCTATCAACGCTAGCCTAGCAGTTGAGAATACATTATGTAAACTCTTGGAACTAGACCTTCCATATAACCTTCCTCCTTATTCATCCATGGATTCATGCTAAAAAGGTTGTCCCTTCCACATACCATTAATGCTTTAGATTCCCTTCTAATGGAGTTGAAAATACTATATCAAGAGATCCCAATCTTTTCCAATATTGAAGTAATTCGAGAGGGACTCCTGAGTTCCAAATACCTATCAATAGAGAACCTTCATTTCGTAATTCATGTCACTAGATTGATCATGCATCGTTGTCCAAATCCTTCATTTCATTCACATATTTTTCTAAGACTATGGTCCAGGTTCAAGACAAAGGATGTGGTGAGCATAGAATTGTTGACTCAAATTGTATTGGCAAGTTGTCTGCTTCACCTAAATTGTATAGAAATGTTATGATGGCCACATTGGCCAAGGGTTACAAAAGCAATAAATCATGGAACCTTTGAAACCTAAAAGCCTACATAAGAACAAGGGACTAGGGTATCCATTATTGAAATTAGATCCTTCTAGTACGAAATTTCTTTTAGGTGAAAATGTTAATGCTTTTGATGGTATTGATAAATATGATGATGATAGTGAGACAGACTCTAGTGAGTTGGAATGACTAATGAAATCCTCTAAGAATAGATATACTAATGACAATATTTTGATTCAAAACTTTTGGGACCCTAATTATTCCTCAATATTTACTTTAACTTCTATATCTCTATCCTTTACAAAAACTCATAATAACTTACTCTTAGTCCACACACAACTTATACATTAGGATCAATAAGGATCGTCGAGCTTGGATAACTTTGATAACCATGAAGCTATTGTTGAGTCTATGGAACTTCAAGGGGGTATACCTGAGACAATCATAAATTTGGATTCATTGTAGATCTCAATGTTACTGCTTACTTTTGGGATTCTACTCCACCTTCTAGTCACAAATCTGAAAAAATTAAAAAGAACAAGTCTCTAGGAAATAATTGAAAGGCCCCTTTAGACCAAGGTAATGTAAAATTATAGGACATATCTGTTGGCAAGTTGGCTATACTGGTGTATATGACTTAGTATAGTGTTTTCATTATGGTAACAAAGTCATATAATAGTTTGGAGTCAGCGCACTTGATGAGAAGATCAAAAATCGGCTAAGTGTTGAAGATTGGATAGTATACACAGTACCTGAAGCTCAAAGCATCAGCGCACATGCATACGATCAAGTTATGGTATGCACCCTAGAAGATAAGTTGATTATACTATATTCATGCTTATTCTATGAGTGCATGATCAGATATGCAAGTATGCCAAAGTTACAGACAGTTGAAGTTACACAGCCAATGTGTGCCAGAGAAGAACAGAGTAAGCAGCCGACTATTAGCATTTTGATTTGTGGTTATATTCTAATATTATAAAGGATATGTGCCTATTGTAATTAGGTTGTCGATATATAAATATGTTTTTTTGTAAACACGCTTGAGCCAATTCAATTGGAAGCGTTGTATGTAATCGGTTAAAGGGCTGACCTAGTTGTTTGTCTTGTATGCGCATATAAATATGAGATGCGCCCATTGTAACAAGTATGGAAGTTGATAAAGAGTTGTGATAAGAAGAGAAGAAGTATGCGAAGATTCTATAAGATGTATTAGAGCTTTGCAAGAGGTCAAAGCATCAGTGCATCAAAGGAACTGATCAGACAAGCAATGTCACAGTGACAGTTCATCCAGTACATATAGTGTGTATCTGAGATCAGAAGGTTGTAGCCTTCACCACTTGAGTAGTGAGCTCGAGGATAGTGTGTCCACTCCCCTAATAGGGACTATTGTAAAAGACTCCTAACAGGGTTTGACCCTTGACAAGGTCTACTGTACTTAATATATTGTAAAGAAAATCCTAACAGGGTTAAGGATCTTCTAACAAGGATCATAAAACACTAGTACAGAATATTAGTGGGTGTCAATTCCCACCGAGGTTTTTACCTATTTGGGTTTCCCCGTAACCATATTGGTGTTATTTTTTGATTTCATGTTTCATGTTTATGTGGATGTTCATTTCAATACTTAAGCATTTAAGTTCATTTTAAAGATTAATTGAAAAGATAAAATATAGTGAACACTGATTCACCCCCCCCTCTTAGTGTTCCCATTCCTAACAATTGGTATCAGAGCTCTGGTCCTTAGCAAAGAAGTTTAACCACTTGAGGAGATCATGGACAAAGCATAAATGAAACATCTGAAAATAAATCTTGAAGCTTCTCTTGAAGACCTGGACAAATCTAAAAGAGAAATTGAAGAACTAAAAGAAAAACTTAGTGATGCTCAATTAGTCATCAAAAGGCTAAGAAAGGATTTGAAAGAATGCTCTACCAGTTATCTAGGGACAATAGTCAAGAAGTTGAATGAAGAAAATACATCCTTGAAAGAACAGCTTGAAGAATTTGATGATAAGTTGACTAACAATCTGGAAGTCTATGATGAACAGATCAAAGAGAACCTTCAACTGAATGAAGAATTGAGGCAAGCAAACATGGAAATCTTGGAGCTAAGGAACAACAAAGAAAGCTTGGAATCTGAATTGAAAGATGCTAAGAATCACATTGATAAATTACACACCAGTTCTAATTTGATAGAATCTCAGTTATATGCAATAAGAGCTAAAGGAGATACTAGCTGCATTGGATACAATGAAGCACAAAATCATATTGACAATATGCAAGAAAGAATGAAAGCACCAGAAGGCACCTCAGATGCTAAGGAGATTGGAAGTCACAATAAGGATCATATTGAACCACCTAAGAATGAGTGCAAGCCAGTAGACTTCACTTGTTATGCATGTAACAAGCATGGACACATAGCAAGGAATTGTACAAAGGTAAGACCTTTCAATGGTTACTGTTATTCATGCAATAAATTTGTTCATAGAGCTATGAATTGCAAGACAATTCAAAAGAACAAGACTCAGCATAATCAAAGAAATTAGAATTAGTCAAATGTAAGAAGTTCTTAGAATGTTACATGTCAGATATGTAACTATAATGGTCACTCAGCTAGACAATGTAAGATAGTGACTCATGTTAATGCATTGAGGAATATAAGGCCTCCAGTCATTTGTCACTCCTGTAACAAGGCTAGACACATCTCAAAGTTTTGTAGCTCAAGGACGCAAGGTCAAGAAAGCCCTAAAAAACCCAAAAAATTAGTTTTGGATCTCGAAGGAGAAGTCAATTTTGTGAAAGCTTCAGAGGATGCGAGCTTGATTTGGTCAAAAGAAAAGGACAAGGTTGATGAGTATGTATTGGATGCATCCACAGTGGACGCACCCTCTACATCTGGATGAATGGCCCTTAGGGTCATAGGGGGAGCTAATTTAGCTCTAGCATCCTGTGTGGCTGGTATACTCACTCTTAGAGTATGCGCCTTTGGACTTAAGCTTTTCGAGACTAGCAAAACCTATGTGCAAAAGTGTACTAGCTGATTGTTTGCAGAATGGAAGATAGAAAATTTCAAGTGACAGCCTAGTTTACGCGGCAAGCATTAATGGTAGATTTTCCACTTTAAAGTACATAGAAGTTTGAAGATCTCTCATTGCATTCGAATTGAGAGCGATTGGAGAGCAGAAGATCCCTAGCATTTGATTAAGAAGGATTGCAGTTTGATTCATCAAGTGATTTTTTGTGCATTTGATTGGGTGAGGAAACCCTAGTTCATCTCGTCAATTCAAGAAGTCTTCAAGATCATTTGGAAAGTGATATCCAAGTAAGTGATGGCTACTCCTATAGTATTTGATGTTATGGAGAAGAAAATATATGTGTTTAATAGGCATCCATTTAAATCAACACTTGATGACCTAGAAAGGGCATTCTCCCGCACACCTATTGGCGTTATGCATGTCGAGGACATTAGGGCATACATTCACTATAAGAAAGAACCAGTAGGATTGGATAGATTAAGAGCGCACATGGAAACTATGTTAAAACTAGACAAAATCTTCATGGATGAGTATGCACAGTGGAACAATCACCCTATAGTAGAGTATGCTTCAGCATATGAGTTCTATGAATCAGAATGGATTAAGATTCTACTAAGCATGATTCATGATGACCTATTTTGGATAGGTGAAGTGTCCGTCAGAATTACTGGTGACCTAATTCATGAGATGACATGCCTCTCAAGGACAGGCGTTGTCCTTCCAGTGGGAAAAGATGTGACGAAGATTATTGAACAGACTTTCAAATGAAGAAGTGATAGGCATGGTATGACTATCAAGCCTATTGAGCAAGATGACATCAAATTGATGTCTATGATACTTGGATATAGGTTTCAACACACTAGCAGGGTAAACAGTGTGGTTGCGGCCACAATTCTTGCAGCCATAAGAATTGTAAATGAGAATGGAGAGTTCAACCTGTGTGAAATCTTGCCCACATAGCTAATTGACAACATCAAGGATTTCAAGCATGATAGGACCAAGATATTCAGATTTGGGTCTTTGATCATATACATGTACTTTCATATTGTTGGAAAGGTATTTGATTTGTATCTAGACAAATCCTTTCCCACAATGCCATAGATATCTCTCAAGGCATGTACTGAGATCACTTTGAAGGACTACATGACACTAAAGTTGAAGACATTCAGGGTTAAAATGCAGATGAGGTACAGGATACCAGAGAACATTGTTGAGAAATACAAGGATACTATTTGCTTCATGGTTGAGACTGACACAACATGCATGGAGGCAGTTGAACCAAGAACCAAGTGGATTCATCCACTAGGATATGAAGTGGAAGAGCCTATTCTAGAAGCATACACACAAGTATTTCTTTCATCCCCCAAAGACCCTAATGAGCCAAGATGGGGAACCTATGTAGAGAAAACAAGAGAAGTTGATGCAGTCTTGAACAGTGCAGAAACTAAAAGGAAGGTTGCCAAAGTCACCTCAGAGATCTTGAGAATTCATGGAGTGTCTCAAGAAGACCTAGACAAAGCAAGGGAACAAAAGATTGCTTTGGAAATTGAGAGTGCAACAACAACAATGACTGAATTAGATGATCCTAAGTTGAAGAAGGTGAAGATAGAAAAATTTGATGATCAGAAGGGTAAAACTATTGTTGCTCCTTCTGCGCCCAAGGAAAACATTGACCTTACTGCTCCTCCTGAGTATAAGGCAATGCCTAAGAGGAAGAAAGAGATTAGCATCGGTCATCCATCCTTGAGAGTAACAAGGAATAGAAAGAACTCACAAGCACCTCTTGAAGTAAGTTTCAAACCTAGTCTCAGTGTGCTAAGTGCAAGAATAATTGATGAAGGTGAAATTAATCAAGTAGAAAAGTTATATGAGAAATACAGTAAGATTGACAAATCGGAGATACACAAAATGATTGTCAAACACATGTTGAAGTTCAAGAAGACAGTCTTGGAACTAAAGACCATGATTCCTGATAATGTATGGAATATCCTAGAATTCCAAAAGAGACAAGCTATTGAAGAAGATCTAAGGATAAGGGAAAAGATTCTAGATGATACCCTTCCAATATGTTCCTTAGAAGAGAAATCCTTTTTGTTATACTTGGTGAAGCCACATCTTAGAACTAAGTCAAGGAATTTACACATTATGGACAAGAACTATGAATTAGTTGCAAAGGAAATAGAGAAAGCCTTTGAGAAGGTCTTTATGAATAGGCACATGTATCCATCTACTGCGCCTACAGCAAAAGTACCTACAATGGTTGCCAAAGAGTCAAAGACCATCAATGTACAATCTATAGGTCCACAGGATTCCACACATATAGTTAATACATCCACAGAGGCAGAGAAGACTACGCCCATGACAGAGACAATTAAGGATGATTCTATCTTTATTGACAATGTGAAAGTTACTAGGGCGGCCACAAACATGGATCTGGAAAAGTTTGAAGAGGCATTTGTAAGCACTCAAGAAGCTAAGAACTTGTGTAGTAACACTCCTCCCACTCATCAAGAAGAAATATTGATTGAGGATATATCAGATGAAAAGAAAGAAGAAGAAAAGATGGAAGAAAAGAAAGAAGGAAAAGAAAAAGAAATAGCAAAAGAAGTAGAGAGAAATGAACCATCAGCTGAAGTGATCAAGGTAAAAGAGGAAGTTATGGATAGTACTCCTATCACTCCACTTCCCTCAATAGCATTTTTGTCAAGTTTGAAACCTGACACAACCAGTTTGGATTCATGGGGAGAAGAAGACCTGATTAAGTTCAGCGTCTTAGCTATGGAAAAGGCCAAGGAGAAACAAGTGATGAGGAATCCCCTCCTTGTAGAGTCAGTGAACATCTTGAACAACTTGTTACCAGCAGACAATAAAGTGTCTAAGGTACACTCCATTGATGATGTGAGTACAGTCATCTCACAGTTTAAGAGCAATTTCTCTAGCCTAGAAGAATCTACATCCCTAGTTGCAGAAGAGAAACATTTGAAGAAGAGGCTCAGTGAATTGGTTAGCAACTATGCACTTGACTTGAGCTCACTAAAGACTGGTCAAGCATCCTTGAAGGAGTTTGCAGCAAAGGGCAGAAAGATTATTTCTGATTGTATGAACCAAGACAAGTTGACTAGTGATCTATACAAAAAGATACAAGAGGCTAAAGCTATAATAGATAGCATAAGGAAATCATTGGAAGATCCATTAGTTAATGTGAACATGTGCAATAATGTCTACCAAGGACAGATAAAAAAGATAGAGAAGGCAGAAAAGGAGATGTCCAAGATAAGGGCTAGGCAGACTCAGCGAAGGAATGCTCTTGCGCCCTCATTAGACATACTTAATCAGAATATCAAGGAGATCGATGCCACCATGGTGACATATGATCAAGGTCCTAGTAGATCTGGAGAAGATGGAGAAGATACAATATGCATTATGCACCCATCTACAGATTGTAAATTCACTGATCACATTTTGGAAGAAGGAGATCCAAAACCTGCTGATAGCATATCCGGATGTTTTATCATAGTAAGTAGTTGTATATACAGTTTTGAAGTACCTTTTTCATTAATGTCAAAGGGGGAGTATGTATAGAATATGGTTATAGATACGTATAAGGAGATATAAGATAGGAAGTTATGTATAGGGAGATATAAGACAAAGGTTTTTTGTATTAAGGAACAGTTAGCAACTTGGCCATATTCCTTTGTTGCCATTAATGACAAACGGGGAGATTGTTGGAAAGTTGGATATACTAGTGTATATGACTTAGTATAGTGTTTTCATTATGGAAACAAATTCATATAGTAGTTTGGAGTCAGCGCACTTGATGAGAAGATCATAAATCGACTAAGTGTTGAAGACTAGACAATATACAGAGTACCTAAAGCTCAAAGCATCAGCGCACATGCATACGACCGAGTTATGGTATGTGCCCTAGAAGATAAGTTTATTATACTATATTCATGCTTATTCTATGAGTGCATGATCAGAAATGCAAGTATGCCAAAGTTATAGATAGTTGAAGTTACATAGCCAGTGTGTGCCAGAGAAGAACAAAGTAAGCAGGGGACTGTTAGCATTTTGATTTGCGGTTATATTCTAATGTTGTAAAGGCTAGAGCCTATTGTAATTAGGTTTCTAACATGTAAATATGTTTTTTTCTAAACACGCTTGATCCAATTCAATAGGAAGCATTGTATGTAATCGGTTAAAGGGCCGACCTAGTTGTTTGTCTTGAATGTGCATATAAATATGAGATGCACCCATTGTAACAAGTATGGAATTTGTTAAAGAGTTGTGATAGGAAGAGAAGAAGTATGTGAAGATTATATAAGATTTATTAGATCTTTGAAAGAGGTCAAAGCATCAGCACATCAAAGGAACTAATCAGACAAGCAGTGTCACAGTGACAGTTCATCCAACAGATATAGTGTGTATCTGAGATCAGAAGGTTGTAGCCTTCACCACTTGAGCAGTGAGCTCTAGGAAAGTGCATCCACTCCCCTAACATGGACTATTGTAAAAGACTCCTAACAGGGTCCGACCCTTGACAAGGTCTAATGTACTTAATACATTGTAAAGAAAATCCTAACAGGGTTAAGGATCTTCTAACATGGATCATAAAACACTAGTACAAAATATTAGTGGGTGTCAATTTCCACTGGGGTTTTTACCTATTTGGGTTTCCCCATAACCATATTGGTGTTATGTGTTGATTTCATGTTTCATGTTTATGTGGATGTTCATTTTAGTGCTTAAGCATTTAAGTTCAATTTAAAGATTAAGTGAAAAGATAAAATATAGTGAACACTGATTCACCCCCCCCTCTCAGTGTTCCCATTCCTAACAATATCCAATGGAAAAAACATCTTTGTGGCACTCAAGGATGGAAGGTTGGATACATTCCCCACAAACCAAGAGAGATCCCCACTTTTAATATAGAAAATCAATATCAGTACGGTTGAAAATCCAAGGAGCAAGCACTTAGTGACTTCCCTTAGAAAAGACGAGAATGCAAATTTTATCAAATTCTTCTATAGAGTGAAACATAAAATTTTCTTGGTCTTATGTTGATATTCTTGGGCTATATCTTGAACTAGTCCATCATTTACCTCTATATTCAAGTGCAAAGCCTATAAAGAAAAAGCTAAGTAAAATGTATCCTTAGGTTTCTTTATTGATCAAAGTTGAGCCAAAAACAATTAGATGTTGGCTTCACCAAACCCATAGATTATGTTGAATGGATATCAAATCTAGAGAAAAGAATGCCCCAAAGATGACTTTCTCTTTCTTAACGTTGATATCATAGTGGATTTTACAACTAGATATAATATGTCAATATGGATGGATTTTCTAGCTTCAATCAAATAAAAATTGCTATTGTAGATCAACATAAAATAACTTGCATATGTCCTTGGGGTACCTACTACTAGAATGCAATGTGTTTTGATCTTAGAATGATGTAATAACTTATCAAAGAGCTATAACAAGAATTTCTCGCAATACGATGTATGGATTGATGGAGGATAATGTGGATGATTTTTTATTTAATTTACTCACACGAGACCTCCACCTCAATGTTTTAGTTGTGATCTTCACCAAGCTAGAGCAATATAAAGTCAAATTAAATCATAATAAATGTGTCTTTGGAGTCACTTCTTGAGAAATTTTGGATATATTTTGTTCCATAGTGGTATTGAAGAAAATCCTATAAAATTCAAAGCTATC
The DNA here is from genome assembly GCA_027943335.1 of Chamaecyparis obtusa. Classification (NCBI taxonomy): domain Eukaryota; kingdom Viridiplantae; phylum Streptophyta; class Pinopsida; order Cupressales; family Cupressaceae; genus Chamaecyparis; species Chamaecyparis obtusa. Next base: position 303,002 of record BSBK01000604.1, read on the forward strand.
ATAGATATGCCCCCACCATTAGTTATGTATTTTATAGGAGAAACTAAGTCCATATACACATTCATTACACATTTAGGAAATAAATGTCACCCTTTCCAACATTTTCTTCAAAAGGATATTCCATTCAAATGGACTAATTGGTGTCAGCAAGATTTTTAAAAACATAAGGACTATAATTTATCACCGCCAATCTTGATGCCACCTATTGAAGGAAAACCATTGATTATATACATATAAACTATTACATCAACATTAGGATCTCTCCTTACTCAACACGATAAAGAAGGAAAAGAGAGTCATATACTATATGATTCATACACTAGTGGGTATGAGCTTAATTACACTCCTATTGAGTGTACATGTCTTTTTTTTTACTTTTACAAAAGCTTCAACATTACATGCTAAATCATCAAAACAATCTCATAGAAAAAATAGATCCTCTCAAGATATATCCTTAGCTAAGTATATCTCTATGGTAGATTGGAAAAATGGGTGATTATTCTAAGAAAATTTTACATCAAATATACTGATGTAAAGGCAATAAGGGGACATGTAATAGAATATCAACTAGAAAACATTTCCACAATGGCAGATCTTCTACCAAATTTACCTAATGAATCAGTATTCACAATGTTAACAACTACATAGTGGAAAATGTGTTTTGATGAGTCTTTTACCTAACATGGTTTAAGAGATGGAATTATTTTCCTCATGCCAAAAGGGGAAGAAATTCCTAGGTCTTGCAAGTTGGATTTTCCATGCACAAACAATATTGCTAAATATGAGGCTTAAATTACATGACTTAGGAAAACTATCAAATGAAAAATAAAAATTATTCATGTCTATGGGGATTCTTAGTTGGTCGTGTGCTATATTATTGATGATTATGAGATAAAATATGGGAAACTTGTGCCTTGAAAGGGAATGGTAGATGATTTTAAGCAATAATTATATAACATCATTTTTTTAGTAGGCCCCTAGAATTATAAACAAATCAACTAATGCCATGGAAACCATTGGATCTCTACTTGACATGTCTCATAATATACAACAATGTGAATTCTTGGTGTAAAAACTGTATACAACTAAATGTATCTTCATAGAATTAATGTTAATCATCAACAATAAATGAAATAGTAACTAAATTACAACCACAATTGAGCAACTATTAGCTAATATCAATGACTAATTCAGCATCCTATGGCTCTCTAACTAGAATGTTAATGAAGTAAGCTCTCAGCAAGCTCTCACTAATGACAGTTCTAGAATGAGAATTGATTGAAATAAACAATGCTAAAGCTAACAATTATCAATGTAAATGCTAAAATGCTCTTAAATGCTCTTCTAAACTCAAATTGCAAGAGGTTTGATGCAATTCTCAGATAGGTGGTTGATGAATTATGAAGGATTTTAGCCTTCCTTTTATAGATTTTCCCAATGTGAGGGGGTGTAGTTGTGTTTGATCATGGTTGAGTTGGGGTTAAGTCTTTGGTTCCACCCTTTGAAGACTAAGAAAATTTTGTGTCCTCAAAGCTTGGGACAAGTAGACAAGATGGATGGCTAAGATTCTCTCTCACTTTGAGTGATTGAGATTCAATTTGGCTTGATCCATGTGAATGCCTTTCCTTTAATCTCATTGGTTGATTGATTTTCCTCTCTTTTTGGTTTGTTGAGAGTAATTGATTTTTATTAATTGATTTAATTGATTTATTTTAGCCATGTACCCCTTGAATGGGTTGAATTTAATTTAATCCAAGACTATACAATTAATTGAATTAATTGTATTTTGATTTGATTTCACTTGATTAAAGTGCTCTCAATTTTGATTGATATTGAATTAAGACTTGATTTTAATTTTGATTGGCTAATTGTGCATTGTGATTCAATTGATTGAATTATTTCCTTGATTTACTTTGATTTGACTTGATTTTCTTTGAATTATTGTTAAATTGTCTTTGTCCATTTTTAGGTGATTACAAAAACTTTTGATTCCCGCCCTACATTTTCTCACGTCTGAGATTGTGTTTGAAATTGTTGGTCCTAATTCACCCTAGTATAAATACATCTATAAATATCTTCATGACCATGTTCTCCCCCCAACTTTCCAAAAGACCAATGTGAGACCTTTATATGACAAGTCTCTTGATATTCTATCATTGGTGATACCTTATATCGATGTAGTCTAGATAGTACTCTTCTTATATGTCTTGACCTTGAATAAGCACAAAAGGACTTACACAAAGTACATGATGGTAAATACAAATATCATTCCAACGGTTTGACCTTAGCCAAAAAAATCATTATAACTAGATACTATTATCCCACTATGAAGCAAGATGCTTATCACTTTGTTAAGAAATATTATCATTTTTAGATTCACAATGAACTTATTCATGCACCACCACAAGAGCTTCATCTTTTTAATTATGTATGTCCCTTCTCCCAGTGGGGACTACACCTCCTAGGAAAGATCCATCCCACCTTTGGTAGATAATGGTCAACCTTTCAAGAATCATTTTGTTTATGCTACTCCCTACTACCCAAAAATAAATGATCAATTTGATGTGTCTAGCAAAATCATCACTAAAATCCTACAGATTATGTTGGTCGAGATTGTAATATCCAATTAAACATGTTCTTATGGACTTATTACACAATATTTTTCACTTTTTCAGGTGCCACACCTTATTCCCTAGTTTTTGGTTCCAAATCCATCTTTCCTCTTTAGGTGGAGTTACCATTATTGAGGGTTTCCATGCATCACTTGATTGATGATGAAGAATATAGAGTGTCCAGACTACATGAACTAGATTTATTGCATGAGAGATGTCAAGCTGTACTAGTCTATCTCCAAGCCTATCAAAATCATATTTATCATAACTACAACAAGATATTTTGAGTTCAAATTCTTGATATTGGTGACTTGATTCTCCAAGAAAATAAAAAAAAGTTAGCTTGACAAAGAGAAGCCAAGAAATTTTGAGCCTAATTGGTTGGGTCCTTTCATCATCACTACAAGATATTGATCCAACACATATCAAATTTCTACTCCTGAAGTTGAACCACTTCATGAGCCCATCAATAACATGTACTTTCATAACTATTACACATTACCCTCAGAGAATCCCCTTCAATAATAAAAAATATTAGAAATTTGAAAAATTAAAAGCCAAAATAGTTGAAAATGTCAAAAATACATAAAGGAAAAGAAAAAATCCAAAAAACTGTCACATTGATGATAACTTGACAAACATGTGTTTTGTGTGACATCAAAAAATTTAGAAATTAAGATAAATATTTCTCCTATCGTGAAAACCACTTTGACGGTGCTTGGGGTAAGTACAATGATGAAAACCTAGCTAACATGTGTCATGTTTAGTAGGTATTTTCTCTTCCATCTACCATCATTCTATATAGTTTTTGTTGGCAATACGTGTTTCCATTAATGTCAACTTGAATTTTGTTTGTTGATGTCAACTTGATGACCTATCATACTTGTAGATAGGTGGATTCATATAGTTGGAGAGGCTAATAAATGGTGTGAGATTATCATGGTTGAAAGGGATATTTGAGAGAGATGGTTTGACACAGTTAATAACATGGGATCGACATGATTGAAGGTATCCAAGTCAGTCCAAAATACTAGCAAATGTATCCATGGTAGCATGACAAACTGAATGTATGGTACACACTTTGTTAAGCTTGTTAGACATGCTTTATGCTTTGATTGTGGGATGCAATTACATTGATGTCAACATTATCAAGGAGCTAGTTGATTGATATTTAAGTCCAAATCCATACTTTTGTTTTGTGAGAAAGTTGTCTAAGGGTCAAACATTGTATTTTTTATATGTTTTCTGCTCTGTATTTTGGTTCACATTCCTCTACCTTTCATACCTTGTCCTTGTATTTCTATAGTTTATCTTATCAATCCCCAAGGAATCTAGTTCTAGTGTTTCATTGTTATACTTAGGAAGCATCGAGAGGGGGGGGGGGGTGAATCGGTGCAACAGTGTTCTTTAGATTTAGTAACCATTTGTTAAACTTAAGTTCATCGATAAAAGAAAGTACACAACAAAATAAGCACACAAATAATCATAACACCATAATTTTTTTTTGAGGAAAACCCTATTAAGGAAAAAAACCCGGTGGGGATGATACCCACAATTATCTCACTACTGTTGTAATAAGTACAATGTTAAAGGTATAAGTACATATGAGAGGAATGCACATGCATTCAAGATTATAGCCTAGAGCTTACAAATCAATTACAAAACATAGATCTGGCCCTCAGTCAAGTTCACCAATCATATACAAATTACAATATAGAGAGGATTTATAGTCCCAAAATTGAACTGGCTAGTGGCATCAATAATGCCTATACATTTCCAATGAAGCTTAGAAAATCATACACTGCCAATTTTCATATCAATATAACTCTCACACCATCATAAAACACTCATACCCTTCGCAACCAAAACTTGATCTTATATATGAGATCATAAGCCCAAGAACATAAATTTGTCGACCCAAAATAGGATAACATAACAGGTGCAATCCTTCATGCTAAGAATCAATCAAAACATTATATCAAAGCTTGATAACCAAGTAAATTATTCTCTGATGTTGGCTCAATCATAATTAATCACCAAAACAATTCTCCAAACTGATTATCCAAGTGTACTTTGATGGATCATACTAATCTGTTATGTTCCAGCCTAAAACTATCAACCTGATATTCATCAGTGAATATCTCATGCATACCAAAACTTCATATTTTGTGAAGATCAGATTATATTTATTAGGGTGGCTACTTGTATACTCTACCATCACGAGATATAACTCTCTAACATTTGTTCGTACCAAACTGATCTATCCAACTATGTTTTGTTTTGTTTTTGGTACTTAGACAATTCATACATCAAATCCTCTGATAAACTATCTCAACTAAAATATGACTAAGATTGATGAATGTAGTTGTCATCATTGAAAACATATCATGCACTATAGATTGACTATTTCCAACAATCTCCCCCGTTTTCATTGATGGCAATCTTAGTGAAAAATGACTAAGTGTCCATCCCAAAATGCCAAGCCACAAAACTTTCCAAAAATTGAAGCTCCCCCTAAGATAAGTATCTCTCCAAAAAAAATTTATCTTATCTCTCCCCCTTTGAAATCAATGGAAAAGGCGGGGCCAAAAAACCAAAAATCTCTACCAAAATCCTATACTATCCGCTTGAATATATACAAGTTATAAGTGTGTACTTACAAAAATTTGAACACATCTGAGAAGTTGTCCTTCAAATCTATCCAATCTGCATTCCATGACTTCCTCAGACTATCCAAAATCTGAATCTTCCCACATATTTGATAAATTGATTCCTCGGCATGTATAATGTTTGGTGGGGAAGGTGTCTTTCTTGTTCTTTTTGCATCTTCTAAACTTCTCTGTAAAATGTCCAACTTAAGAACTATTAGGTTCCTTAAGTTAAAGAATCTCCCAAGCATTCTCTTCCTTTCCACTTCTAAAACCATTATCTTATCATTTATTTTGACAGCTTCCTTCATATGATCAGAAGCAAAATCCTTTGATGAATCAAAGGCTTTTGCCTTATCTACCAATAATTTCTCATTATCCTTCAAAATTTTATCAATATCAGAAACATGAATGAAAGGACGGGTACATAATTGCAAAATATTACTACCATCCTTGATAGCATCTTTAATCTGATTAATTCTATCATCCTGTTGGTGCAATTAAATATTCCTAATTACACTTTACTTGATCTTACTTAGGATAATGCATTTCATAGTAGTTTGTCATTGAGACACCTAGGAGTTTGCACCTCAATTAAGCACATGGTGTAGGAAAAATTCCACTTTAGGTGTGAGATCCACCTTTAGTGCACATATCACATTATCATCCTCATCCTATGGCACCTACTTCATTGCATAATGGAGGATGATCCACATTTGGTGGACATGTGATTAGACCTAGCATAGGTGATAGCTTATCAGCTCCTTATCATCCTCTCTTATCGCCTTTCCTATATAACAAGGCCTATTATGTACATTTTAATCAATTCATTGAATCAATTCAATCATCAATCATTGCATCATTAATACAAGTATGTTCTTGTTCATATCATCTCTCTTGCATTTTTGCTATTCTTTAACCTCTATATCCTTGGTTCAATCTATGCTATTTGCAAATTCTTACATGGTATCAAATCCATTGGAGCATTTTGATTAGCCTATTTGGAGAGATCTTGGTGCAAGCATTGGAGGTCCATATCTCATATTTGAAGACCAACATGTTGTGGAAGCATCTTGGGTCAGATTTGACTTCACCATTACGTCTGAGAGGTTGTTTTAGTTAAAATCGACTATAAACTCACCCATATTCAGTGAAAGTGTAAATCAAGGCAAAAAAAATTTGCAAATCAAGTCATACGGCCCGATTTACATCTCTACGATACGATTTCAAAAAAATACATATATTTTTTATTATGTTTTAGATTTTTTTTTCTCTGCAAAATTTGTTTCAGAGTTAGTACGGCCCCTGCATTTATTATCGGGTACCGGGGAATATTCTGCACATAAGATTTTATGTCACTAGTACAAACCGTCAGTCAAGCCCGGTCGGCTGAGCATCCTGCAACCCAACCCGCCTCAGTAGAGCACAAACCGAGCCCAAGCCTGGCTTGGTTCTTTGTTTCATATTTTGTGGGGTTGGATGAAAAAATAGGGTTAACACCCTTATCTTGCTACATGTGGGACTAATCGTCGACAAGCAAAGTTCACTACGACAAAATTTGCCAACAAGCTCACCTACCTGATGTGTTCACCATGGACCAAGCCCGAGCCCAAGAACCAAGCCCAGAGCCTGATCTCTATTATTTTTTATAATCCCCAGGCATATGCGTATAAAAATGGGCTTCAAGCCCTACACACAGCAAATGTGGGATTAATATCCCACCCTCAGCCACACCCCACGCTACTCCGCCCGAGTGGCCAGATCCTCTGCCCTGCCACACCCAGTCAATGCTCTCAGTTGTGCCATGTGTTGCCACATAATCAGATAGGCTCCCTCTCGTATTGTGCCACGTGCATCTTGTAAGTGGGCCTCCTAGCCACCTCAGCATCGCATCACCAGTCCACGCAACGCAATCAGTTGCAGACACGCCACAATGCAATCAGCTATAGTATGACATCATCAACTAGACCTTCCATGTCATTGTACGGACATACCACATTAGCTACCACGTCATTTAGGGGGCCAAATTTTTTGCCACGTCAACCGACTACGAGCCTAAAATTGGCATTCGTCCAATCGTCAAATAGGGCAGACTGGCGATTTTCCATGATGGTCATACGACCGTCAAATTTAACATAGTGAATTGTTGACGTCAACAAGGGTTTGAAAATTTTTGCCTTCACCATTGGAGTTTTTGAATTTGTAGTCTAACTTAAAGGGGCCATAACTTGCTCATTTTTACTCCTTTTCTTGAGCATTTTTTAAATTTGGGGTAAAATTTCCTAAAGATTCCAGTGGTGGCATTATTTTTTCAATTTGGTGTGTAGATTTTCATGACTATTCATGTTTGTTCCTCATTTATGAAACTTCCAGGGTTTCGTTTGGGCACATACGGTAACATTTTGAGGTGAATTGTTTTTTGAAAGTGCATGATTTTTCATCTACTTTCCAGATCTTCAATTATATCTTAGTGATTTGGGGTGGAAATGTCACTTTCAGAACTAGGTCATTTTGGGGCTATATTTGCACTTGGTTAATCCTTGGATTTCATTTTTCTAATTTTCATCAGTCATTTGAAAGATTTATCAATAGTTATTAGTCATTATTTGGTTATATTATTGATAATTCAAAGGTCAAAATCCTCACTCCATATAACTACTATGAATGGAAAGAATCTTTATGTGATCATTTATTGAGTATTGGATTGCTTAGAATGACTCTTGGGCAGGATCAAGAACCAGCTACAGGTGTTGCAAAAAGGAGAAAATGGTTTGATCTAAGGGATAAAGCACTTGGCTCTCTTAGATCATCCATCTCTTGCTATTTTCTCTTTCATATTGCATCTTGCACACATCCTCATGATGCTTGGGTCATATTGGAAGGACTCTTTGGTAAACTTGATAGAATGATAAAATTCAGATTAGAGAATGAGCTCATAGGTCTAAATCTTAGTGATTTTGACAATATTCGAGACTTTTTCTCTAAGTTTAATTCTATTAGATTGAATATTTCTACTTGTGGCATTACTAAAGGGGATGAACAATTGATGTTTTATATTCTTTCCAAGCTAGGTCCTGAATATTATATCTTTGTTTCTATATTCTATACTACTATGGATGCTCTTGGTAGTGCATACAAATTGTCTTCTCTTGGTGAATTTGTAGCTCAACTCACAAGGGAACAAGAAAATTTGTCACACATGGATCAATTGAAGACTTCAACACATCATGCATTGATTGCAAATTAATCTATTTCAAAGGCTTCTAATGGAAAAGGAAAGAAGCAACATAAGGATCCTAAGCCTCATGAAAAGTTTAATGAATATCCTTCACAATCTACTTCTAAATCCAAGTCCTCTTCAAGAGAGGAATCGTCTAGAAGAAAGAGAGATAAGTGTGCATATTGTAAAAGGCTAGGACATGATGAGCATAAGTGTTTTCACAAGAAGATTGATGATCTAACCCACATTATTCAAAAGCACAATATTAAGTTTCCCTCATCAATGTATACTCCTTCATCTACACATTTGGAAGCTTCCACATCTACATCATCATCCAAAGATAAAGGTAAAGGAAAAGAACTTTTGGCTTCCACACATCCTGAGAAAGGTAAATGGATTCTTGATTCAGGGTCATCACATCATATGGCATCTTCTATGGATATGTTTTCCTCTATTGAGCCTTGTAATTCTCCTATTATTTTTATGGGTAACAACACACACATGAGAGTTTGTGGGAAAGGTTCTATTCCTATGGGAGATGGTACATTTAATTATGTTCTTTGTGTACCATCATTGACCACTAATCTCCTTTAAATTTACCAAATTACATGTAGGGACACAAGGTAAAATTATTGACCATACATAGCTAAAGTATTTGTCGACCATACATCACGCTTGTATTCTTTTTCACATTTTTTTGATGATGATGATGATATTCATGATGTACACATCCCTTTGCCAAGGGATAATTATGTATGTGAGGATAACTTTGGACACTTGAATCATTTTTTTATTGAGATAAGTGTTGAGTTTCCTACTCCTGCTTCTTCAGACATGGGCTCTAATATTCATCGGGATGATCATAGTGCTACAGATCTTGTAGAATGTGATGACTACTTGGATACCTTTTCAGAATTTGTTTATTCTCATGATGCAGATTTGGGAGACATACCTAAGGGGTTTTCTCATCTCTTTGATGATAGCATCATAGTTAGAGATACTTCTTCACCTTATTTGGATATTGGTATTCATGCTTCTTCTTCTTCACTATATTTGTCACATGATAAGATAGATTCTTTGAACTTGGAGAGACATATTCAGTCTTCAAAGATTCATACATGGAGACCTTCATCTTCTTCATACTTCCATTTTCACATGGATTGGCTTCTTCATCATTTTATGTGTCCATTTCTTCCTAAGGGGAGACATGTTTCTTGTAGGCATTGGTTAATCTTTTGTTTGCAGGTACTCTTCATCAACATGGGAGATTCTTCATTATGGGGGGGATATCATGTCTCCAACTATCCTTCTTATCGGGGGTAATTATTTGTATATACATGATTTTTGTAGTTCTTGGGGGGTCTTGAGTACTCCATCCATCCATGCATATTATGTTTTCTTCTCTCTTTTTGGGGGAGATTTTTTCCCATGAGGTTTTCCCTCTTTCTCCACTTTATGAGATTTTTTGCATTTCATGTATTGCATTGAATATTGTACATGGGTACCTAACATGGCCTAGTAGTCAGGACCCATCTTGCATTGTGAGTTTAAGTGCATTCCCTTAAGTTTCACTTAAGGCAGGGTGTTGGTGTAATTAAATATTCCTAATTACACTTTACGTAATCTTACTTAAGATAATGCATTGCATAGTAGTTTTTCATTGAGACACCTAGGAGTTTGCACCTCAATTAAGCACATGGTGTAGAAGTTCCACTTTAGGTGTGAGATCCACCTTCAGTGCACATATCACATTATCATCCTCATCCTATGGCACATACTTCATTTCATAATGGAGGATGATCCACATTTGGTGGACATGTGATTACACCTAGCATAGGTGATAGCTTATCAACTCCTTATCATTCTCTCTTATCTCCTTTCATATATAAGTAGGCCTATTATGTATATTTTAATCAATTCATTGGATCAATTCAATCATCAATCATTAATACAAGTCTATTCTTGCTCATATCATCTCTCTTGCATTTGTTCTATTCTTTAACCTCTAGATCCTCGGTTCAATATTTGCTATTTGCAAATACTTACACATCCAAATATTTTTTTTCCTGACTAATCAAACAACATAAATGATGAAATCTTTTTGAAACAAACTCCTTATGAATTTTATCTTCAATTGCCTTCTCCAAAGTCTCAAAGTGCACGTCAAATTTATTCAGAAGTTCCTCTAATTGATCATGTGTAGAATTACCTTGGTTGATCTAAATATTTGGTAATACCTTTGTGAGCACATCAACTGCCTTGGATAGTAATATTTCTTCCTTCTCCTTCTTGCTCAATGATTTGGAAATATATTTGGCTTGAGATAATGTTTCAATTCTCCTTAACTCATCTTATTCCATATTCTCTAGATCAATTGGACCATGTAAATCAAATGATTCAATGGATTCAAGTGAATCTCTTGCCAATAATGCTTCCAATTTACTATAAGATGGACCAGTTCCTATTTGAGCTTGCTTCTCAATCTCTCCAAACTTTTCTTCTTCCCTTATTTTCTCTTGCATAATAGGTTTTTCATTGGCTCTTTCATCTTCTCCTCTGGTAACCTTTGTATCCATAACATGAACATCATCAATATGTTTATGTGTCTCCTTTACTAGTTTAGCTTCAATCTTAACTGGTTTGTTTGTTGAGTCTTATTTTCCTAACATTATCTCTCTTAATTCTTCCTTTGTGATTATGTTTTCTTGATCAGTGAAGCGTTCCTTTTCATTTTCTTCATCATCATGTACATCAAGAGTAACTAGTACTCTTCCAATAAAAACATATGGTTCTTTAACAATCTAGAAAAGAATTTTTCATTAACAAATTGTTTGTCTTCCCTTCTCTTAGTCTTAGGCTCCTTCTTTGGAAAGTTGTCTCTCACTTCCAAAAATATTTTTTGATAATGTCATCGGTTTCTTCAATAACTTGATCTACCTTACCGTTTATCAACATTTTGACTCTCCTTTTTGTCTTTAGTATCTTCTTAACTGCTTCAAGTAATTCTTTAATTTCTTCAGTTTCAATTATATGGAATATCTTAGCTATGGATGCTTCCCTTAGTATCTTATCTTACTCCAAATTTTTTAATCTCCTCTCTTCCAAATTACCATATAAATGATCAGGTATCTGATCCTTTATTTCAACCAATGTTCTATCGAATATGTTTAAATGAGTAATTACACCTTGTTCCAATCTACTTCTCTCAACTTCATCGAATATATGATAGTACTTCTTTAATTCAACTAAAAGACCATGATTGAAAACTTTATTCAAGATCTTGTCAACATCATTCTCGCCTTTTCCTACGATCATAGGCATCTCCTTCATAATTCTTTTCATAGTAGATCCTTCAGTCGTCATCTTTTTCTTTGATTGATTAGACTTTATAGAAGAATCATCATCATATTCCTTGCTCCTCTTTTTCTTCAAACAGATACTCTTTTGCTTTGACCTTCTTCTCACAAGCTCAAATTGTGCCTTCTCAAACTTTAGTCTGAATGCCTTTGGTGAAGAAGTAGACTTCTTCACATGAGGTGTAGATGATATCCTGGTTGAACTCCTTGTATTTCTTGGCATAGAGATAGGTGGAGGAGGAGTTTCCTCCTTATCCACAATAATAGGTGTAGATTCTACCTCAACTTTCTCTTTCTCTCATTTTTCCTTCCTTAAATCTATCATTTGTTCCTTTGTGATTCTGGCCTTCTCTACAATGTTATCCACAAATTTTCTTATATTTCTAACTCTTGCTTTCTTTGTCATCTCACTCTGTAACTTTTGATACTTCTCAAAGTAATTCCAAACCTTTCTGCCTTCAGATCAATTAGATTATTCATCATTTCTTCAACATATTGATCAACCAGTTCTGGAATGACCTTGTAGCCCCTCAGTTGAATCCATATAGTCCCCGGTTCTACTTCTTCTATACAGCATTGGTCTATTTCCACCATGAAGCATATTAAATCAGCATAATTTTCAACTATACTCTTTGGTATTCTTTCCCTCTTTTACATTTTCTTTTGAAATATCTTAAAATGTCTTAAAATAATTGCATTTATCTCATCCTTTTTCTGTCTCTGGTAGAAGTTTGAGATTTGAAGTGCTATAGGGATGTCCTTCTGCCATGAAATGTTCATAACTCTTGGAAATAAATTCATTAGATAAAAGAGCATATGAACTATTAGGGAACCATATTTGAATATTTGAGACTTATCTTTGTTGATCTTCTATGAGTTTTCCAACAATTACTTCTACAAGATCTCACAAATGTCAAATTGCATGTCTTCCTTTAGAATCTGGTAAGCAATGTGAATAATTGTAGCTGAAATTGAGTTCAATCTTCTACTATGGTATACTTTTTAGCCAAGTATCATTGATGCAAATTTAACATCTGTTTGAACAATATCATTCATGGTCATGGTCCTCCTATCCCATCTGGATTTAGTCAACTTCTCAACAACTTTATGCTTTAAAGACTTAAGTGTTGGTTCCTCTCTGACAACACTGAATCTGGTGATCTCATGTATTAATTCCTTAGTAATATTTATTGGGTTTTTTTTAGCCAAAAGAATTGATCACGTATTCTTCTTATCACTATGTTAATCTATTCTAGTTCATCAAACATGACAAAGTCTTTGTATTGCGCTAGGTTAATTTTATTCACCTTCTGAAATTCATCCTTTAATGCATCATTCTCACACATAGAGCTATACTAATCAACGATGTCATAATCTCCTAATTCTTCCATCTTGCAGTGGATATATGAACAAAAATCCTCATCATGTAAAACTTCATGGGCACATGAAAAAATAAGCCTTTTGGATCATCTTCCATAAACTTGTAAGGGTGCATCTTAAATCCATAACAAGGTTTCTCAAGCACATTCACAATTTGTAGGGTATCCATATCTATACCGATGAATTTGATAAGATTTTACAAAGATAAATACATTTTACTTTGTTTTAGGGTTTGCACTTGAATCCATTCAGTTATCTCAAATTGTTGTTTGATCTCTTTATGCTCAGGTTCACACTTGATCTCCAGATATAAAAGTGACAAATGAAGTCTACAAATGCCTTTTTATCTTGAAATTCAATCTGATTTTCACAATAAATATCATTCATACCCTAACTCTCCAAAAAGATGCTATAGCTAGTGAACTGTAAATCTCCCTACGATCATCTATATGATCATGAAAATTCTTGCAAGAAAAAAAACACATCTCTAATGTCATTTTGTAACTAAATCTTCCATCGCAATCCTTATAACTGCTTCAATTCACAGGGTGTCAAAGAATTTTTTGATGAAATCTCCCCCTTAGGTCTTATAACCTAATTTTTTGATGATGAAGGATCCACACCAGAAAATGGTGTGATTTGTCTAGAGGCATTAATCTATTCTTTCTTATTCCATGACTTCTTCATTTCCTTTCGGGTTTCATCAACTAACATGCTCTTCTTTCCTTTGTGATCAGAACCATTATTATATTTTCCTACATTGTTAGATCTTCAATACCAAGAAATGTATCCTTCTTAAAATTAAAACATGTTTTATTTATGTTTCTATTGCTATTATTCCTCATGTTGTTTCTTCCAACCGAGTCATTCATTCTCATCCTAGAATTGTTAAGTCTACAATTTCTAGCTATATGACTAGAATTATTGCATTTGTATTGAATTCACATACCTCTGATTTACTAAGCTTGTCCTCAATATGCATTAGTTTTTTGTGTGCCTGAGGTTTTTGCATTTGAAATAGGTAATGTTCTTCCAATTCATAGGATTTTTCACTTTGGTTCTACAATCATTTGATATGTGTCCATACTTGTGACAGATGAAACAATAGGCTAAAAAAGATGTAGAGGATGTATTCCTCTGGCATTCCCTTTCCATGTGACTAAATTTATTGCATGTGAAACATCTTCCATTGAATATCTACCTTTTAGATGAATCCTTAGGTTTCTTAGTTTGAGTTTCTTTGATAGTTTTAGAACATTATCCCTGTTCATATCCCAAATCTTGCTTTTCACCATGTGGTTTTTTATTTTCAATTTGTTCATCAAGATTTGCAATGCTAGATCTGAACTTTTCTTGAATCTCTAGCCTCAGCTAGATCTTTTCTTAGTATCTCATTAACTCTTTCCAATTCTTTCTCATTATGTTTAGATTCTTCAAGGTAAATCTACAACTATCCAAATTTTCCATTCAGCTTGTAATATTCTTCAGTTTTAGCCTTCAAGAATTTTTCAAGTATCTTCTTCGCTTCCATTTCTTCAGTCATCTTAATTGTCATGGCTTCCATTTTATTCTTTAGGTTGTCTCTTTATTTCATAATCAGAACATATTCTTTAGGTTTTTTCTCTCCCTCATATATACATTCATTTTTTTCTGTGATAACTGATCTATAAGTTCTTTCATTTTGTCTCTAGATTTCTTTAATTTCTCTTTCATATTATCAATGAATTTATCAAAACTTTTGAATTTTTCTTCTAGATCAAGGATGTGAGTATTAGACTTGTCTAGATCTCCAAGTGTATTCAAAATATTTTTTTCAGCACTCTTAGATGCTTCCATCATAACCTTCTTCAAGTTGTTAAACTTTCTCCAAGGAACTAAGCTCTGATACCAATTGTTAGACTTAGGAAGCACCGAGAGGGGGGTGAATCAGTGCAACAGTGTTCTTTAGATTTCTTAACCAATTTTTAAACTTAAGTTCACTAATAAAAGAAAGAAGACTTAACAAAATAAGAACACACAGAGTCATAACATCATGATTTATTTTTGAGGAAAACCTTGTTATGGGAAAAACCCCGGTGGGGATGATACCCACAATTATCTCACTACTACAGTAATAAGTACCATGTTAAAGGTATAAGTACATATGAGATGAATGCACATGCATTTAGGATTAAATCCTTGAGCTTACAGCTCAATTAAAAAATATAGATTTGGCCCTCGGTCGAGTTCACCAATCATATACAAATTATAATATAGAGAGGGCTTATAGTCCTAAAACTGAATTGGTTGGTTACATCAATAATTCCTATATAGTTCCAATGAACCTCAAAGAGAATCATACAATGTCATTTCACATCAATATATCCTACACACCATCACAAAACACTCATACCCTTCGCAACTAAAACTCGATCTTATATATGAGATCATAAGCCCAAAAACATTAGTCTGTCAGCCCAAAATAGGATAACATAATGTGGGCAATCCTTCATTCCAAGACTTGATCAAAACATTAAATCAAAGATTTCTAATCGAATACAATCTCCTTTTATTTGGTGCAATCATAATAAATCACCAAAACAATGCTCCAAACTGATTATCCAAGTATACTCTGATCGGTCATATCAAACTATTCTATTCCAGCCCAAAACTGTCAACCTGTATTCATCAGTGAATATCTCATGCATACCAAAACTTCAAATTCTATGAAGATTGGATTAGATATATTAGGATGGGTACTTGTATAATCTACCATTGTAGGATCTAACTCTTTGACATTTATCTATACCAAACTGATCTATCTGGTTGTATTTTATTATGCTTCTGATACTTAGACAATTCATACATCAAATCCTCTGGTAAACTATCTCAACTAAAATATGACTAAGATTGATGAAAGTAGTTGCCATCAATGAAACAATATCATGCACTATAGATTGAATCTTGCCAACATTCATGTCTTAATCATTTTTATAGCAAGAGTTACATGTGATTGTTCTTTGGATTGTGGTTTAACAAGGTCATGTATCTCAAATCTTCACCCAAATTCTATGCATTCCTCTAGAGTGACAGGTACACTTATGTAGGCTTTTGGATTTAATCATTGAAGTGAAATAGTTCATGTGAGTTGTGGATTCTTTTGTATACTGCAATACAATATTCAACATGTTGAAGTATCACAAATTATCTAGTACACCCTGTTTCTATTAATTAAGTGGGTTTCTTCTTTTGTGATAGAACTTAATGATCATTCACTTTATGAGATTATTGTAGGGATTTTGTGGATAATTCACATTTCCTTTATTTTAATTTTAATTTTTTTTTGGTTTCTCCCTAGTGGTTCAAACATGAACAGTTACAAGTTTTGGTCATATTTTTGTTGGTTAGGTTGATAGTATTGGTCAAATCATTTGTCGTTGTTTCTAATATTTTATATCCTCCTTGGACGATGTGTTTGTTGTTAATATGTGTTGAATTGATTTCAACTTTATGTGTGACATTATGCATTGTCACTAAAGATATATGCAAAACATATGGTGTTTAGGCATTGTCTTGAATTGAGATTGATATATATTTGAGGGAAGTGCCTCTTTATAGTTTGCGTCTTGAGATAAACAAGAAAGTTTGTCCAGAGTTTCAATAAATATGTTTAGTGTAGATTATGTGTCCATGTGATGAAGTAAGTGCATGATATTCTTCCACACATATTTTTCAATGTTGATGCAATCATGTTTGATGGTGGATAAATATTCTAGGAACTATTCTATTGATAAATAAGTTCCATTTTATATTTGGTTGATTAATGGAATTTGTCCAAGTGTTAATAAGAGTGTTTTCACAAGCACACGTGTTGGTAAAATAGTTTTCATTTTACCATAATTCATTCTCTGGTTGCACAGATTAGGATTTATGCTTCACAGTGTGTCTTGAACCAAAGTCCAATATTGTGTGTCTCAATCACTTTCACAACAAAAGTTATACGGTTCTATTTTCTAGGTCGTAGTTTTACTATTAGCATGCCTCAAATTAATCATCAAAATTCTCCACATTCTAAACCATAGTAATTGGTTGGCTTGTGTGGTTTTGGTAATATGTTCTAGATGGTACAAGTGTTCTAATAAAATGAGTTTCAAGTGATGGTGCTCCACAATATAATACTCTTTATGATGAAGTGTGCCTGATTGTTGGATTTTCCATGTCCCCATATGATTAGTGAATTATTTCTCTTTCAATAGTGATTGATTTCATCATAATATGACTGTAGGGAGATTCTAGATGGCACTCAATATCTTTGGCTCAATTTTCATGATGTTTTGGGTTTCCCTGTGATGGTTTGGAGGAAAACAATCAACACTTTGACAAGCACTTTTGATATTTGGGATGACAATGTGGATTCTTTCATAAGCAGCTAAACTTGACCTATTCTAGCACCTTGAAAGATGTGTTTGAAGTTTTCCCTTTTCATTGGGTTTATCTAAAACCTAAATTTGTGGGTGATGAATATGGTTAAATTCAACCTATTCTATATTAGATATTTCATTTGATAGGTCTTATTGGATCAACTTAATTGATGGTGTTTTATGTTAGGATGGATGGATCATTGGTAAAGTGTGTGAAATATAGTGTGGTGTGTGTTAAGAAGATATTGTAATGTGATGATAAAAATATTACACTTGAGTATGAAGTATTTTGAATCTATATGACAGAGAGATTGTGGTATAAGAGGACTACAACTTTGGCATAAGCTAGATGCTTCTTCTACAATAGTTAAAATAATATTATTTATTGTAATTTTCATGTATCTTATTATAAAGAGGTGATCTTCAGCTTGCAAGTCCATTGTATCTTTCCTAGGGTAGTGTGCCTTAGTTTGAAATTCTTTTTAGAGAGTGGTGAGCTTCTTTGGAAATGTGCCTAAAATAAACATTCTAATATTTGTTGGAGTTGATGAAAAATAACCCACAACTTCCAAGAACACCTGCACACAAACACTTGTCACAGAAAGAGAGAGAAGCAAACAGTTATGGAGGCCTGAACGCATTGATCCACGAGAGAGGATAAATCCTTGATGTGCAAAAACAAAAGTTGCAATCAATAATGAAATGTCAGAAAATGTTACAAAGTGTTATGAGATCCATCCTTATAAAAGGAGATTAGAAACCCTAAAAAAGGTAAAACCCTAGGTTGCATAATAATAATTAATAAAGTAATTAATTACTATTTGCCTAAAGTTTAGCTTAAGTAGAAAGAGGTAATAAGTGACTGAATAATTAAATCAATATGATTCAATTAATCATTAAACACTTTATTACTCTACCACCCCCCTTAAGATAAACTTTGGGAGAAGCTAAAAACTTAGAAAGAACTACTGAAAGCAAATGGATCCTGACAACAAAGGCCTGATCAGGTACCCAAGTACAAAAGAGAATCTCTATAAAGCGAAGAAATAGAGAAAACCACATGGGAAAAACTCTACTCCAAAAAGAGACAAAGACTAGTCTGAAGGATTGAAGAAGCCTCCAAAACTAGGAATGTTCTAGAAAATAGGAACAAAGATGAACATGTACAACATCATTGAAGCAAGAAACTGCAAACTTTTTCAAGAAGAAACTGATGATCTGAAGATCCTCCACTGAAATATGACCAGGTAGAGAAGACTGTAATCTGCATGAGTGCTCTCAAATGACACTACTCGAATTAGGAGGGAAACAAGGAAAACACCTAAACTCAAAGATACAGATGGCATAAACACCAAAAGCTTGAAGAGTTGATCAATCAAAGCTGGAAGAGTGCATCCAAAAATAGGAAAGAAAAGAGGGTCTATATGGTAAATGATCCATCTCACCGTAATGCATAGGTACCCAGCCACTACAACCACCTAGTACAAATGATCAAATATTGAATACATAGCTCACACTATCGAACCAAGGAAGCAGTAGAACCAATAGTAGAAACCCCCCATACTACTAACAAGGGATTAATGATAGGTACACTGAAAAGATCATCCAATATGAATTGCATGATGAAGAAGAGTCTGGAACATCGAATGTGCAGAGAGAGTATAAACACATATAGAGATACCTGAGGCTAATTTCATTGGAGGAACGCTCACATGACAAAAGAAGATGGAAAAAAAAGTCAAACATCAAAACCCCCTTGGTACTTTATAATAGAGTGTGAGTACAAAGAGCATGAACATGTGCAAGATCCCATCATACAATAGAATGGCACTTTATCTCAGTGTGTGTGCATAAAAGAATGCTACAAAAATGAAGTATACACTGCTCAAAGAAGATCAAAGGCTGTTGAAACAAAAGAATATCCTAAGATGAGTCATCCCTCAAAGGGAAGAGATCCCAAGACCTGTAACAACCAAGATATCCACCAGACTGCAAAAAATAAAGAATCTAAATAAAATGAACCTAGAGTAGAATTTTGAAAAATGACTCACATCAATGAAAATCTCTCTGAACAAGCTTTCCAACGATATATCATTTTCTAAAAACGAAGTCCGGATGTGCAAGATAGAGCTCCCGGAGTGCAGAACTGAAGATCTGGCTTTGACAAAGAAAAACACCATCAGAAAAATATAACCAAAAAATATAACCTCTAGATATGGAAAGACCTTGGAATCAGCTTTCCGATGATATCTCGTTTGCCAAATTTTGACACCGTATGCTCAAGATATGAGCAAAAAACAAATAGCTACGCTGGAGGGCCCAAAGAAGGTGTCTGCAAGGATCTGAGGATGGGTGACGTCAGCAAAAGGAAAAAATTACACATGAAACCATCAGATCATAAAAGCTCAGAAAGAGATTTTTGGCAATATCTTGTTTGCCGAAAATGGAGCCCGAATGCAAGAGAAACGGATCCTGGAATGTAGGAGGTTTGAAACGCCAAGATCACAGAGAACATCTAACTTTGACAGCAAAAAATAGCATCAAAATAGCAAAATCTCAAAACCATACCAGGAAAAATAGATTGAGCTTGGAACCAGCTTTTTGATGATATATCGCACTCCCGATTACAATCCCAGATGCCCAAGTTATGTGCAAAAAACCACAGATACCTCCAAAAACTCAAAAAAAGGCAAATCTTTGTTGACATCAGCAACACGCGAGCTTAAAATTGATGGTCAAATGGCCGTCATAGCTCAAGTCCATCGGGGGCTAAAGAATTAAGCCGATATGACCTCGAGCTCTAATGAAGGGGCTGGATGGTGGAGCAGGAGGGTTGGTCCCCCATATGACCGTGGTGTGGTGAAAGGGGTTGGGCATGGTGACCGCGGGAGACTGGCAGTTTGTGCGGGCCCGCCGGTAACCGCGGCGGTGACTATGCAGTCACCATCTAGTTACCCGACGGTGACACTATCATAGGCCACCTGAGTGGCGCATGGGTGGCACCCGGGTGGCCCCCACCTTTAAAAATGAATTTTTTTTTTTATGATCGTCGTATAGCCTCAAAGTGTGTGCCAGGTCGTACAGCCCTAGTACGCAAAACAAATTTGTGTTAGAGGCCAACTTGTCAAAAATTGACAAGTCTTATATGGATTTTGGCTATCTCGGGCCTTTCAGACGCAACTGTAAGGTCCGTTTGGGCCAGAAGTGCTCCATAAAATAGTGATCACCTCGGGATCCATGTCGAAGCCGATTGGAAAAAAATTTCTCACAGATTCCAACTTTGTCCAAATTGGACAAATTTTATATGGATCTTGGGGTTCTTGGAGGCTCTGAATGCAATTGTGAGGTCCATTTGAAGCCAAAATGACCAAAAAAAGAGGTCCCCCCAGATCTGACAAGAAACCCTCTGAAAACATAGATCTGACGAACACGGCCGAATCTCTCAGAAAGAGGACAAGAGCTATAAGATTTGAGGCTCTGATACCATGTTGGAGTTGATGAAAAACAACCCACAACTTTCAAGAACACCTACATGCAAACACCTATCACAGAAAGAGAGAGAAGCAAACAGTTATGGAGGCCTAAACGCATTGATCCACGAGAGAGGAGAAATCCTTGATGTGCAAAAACAAAAGTTGAAATCAATAATGAAATGTCAGAAAAGGTTACAAAGTGTTATGAGAACCATCCTTATAAAAGAAGATCAAAAACCCTAAAAAAGGTAAAATCCTAGGTTGCATAATAATAATTAATAAAGTAATTAATTATTATATGCCTAAAATTTAGCTTAAGTAGAAAGAGGTAATAAGTGACTGAATAATTAAATCAATATGATTCAATTAATCAGTAAACACTTTATTTTTCTAACAATATTTGTGGTGTCATAAATTACACCTCGTATAATTTTTCAATACATAATGCCTTCAGCTTAGCGAAAAATCCAAATTCCACCTAAGCTTCCACATCACCTCTCCCTTTTCATCTTCAATATTTGAACTCTCGTCCATGTGGCTAATTTTCCTTAGGATGGATGCACGCCACAGAGATGTTATTGCAGTGCCCATTCATCCTAGAAATTCGCAAACTCACAAGTAGCCTTAATATATTACACCTATTGCTTTTGGTAGTGTAATGCCTCTTCACACTGCCCAATGATGCTACAAATTTATTAATCATGTTTATTCTCCATATTTTTTCTTCATTTTCCCTATATAGGCTTTGTTGGACATTTTCTAGTGACTCTCTTGGATCTCTTGGTTATTGGAATTCGTCACACACACTCTCTACAGCTCGTTCACCATTATTGCATATTTTTCATGGTTTGATCATCTCACATTGCTCCAGCATCCTCCATCACTTGTTATCTTGTGCTAAACTTAGTTTGACTGAGCTTCGACTTCTTGTCTTTGAAGGGGAGTTTCTCTTTATCCATCTCCATACTTTCATTTTGATTGGCATATATTGGTTCTTGATCTTTTACTATCTTCATTACTATCACGTTATTATTTTATTATTTTAGTAATTACCCATGATCATATATGTATAGTTTTCCATGGAGGTGGAAACGCCAAAAGGGGGGTTTGACTTCAATGGACCTCTTAAACAAAAAACTCCAACATTTTCTTATTGTTGTATGTGTAGGATTGTAAAGCAAATTGAGGTGGTATATCAAGAGTTCTATTCAAAATGAGTTGTAAGGAGTTATTTCTCATTTCTTTATCTTATAATAGTTGCTTTCCATCTTAATTTTACTTTCTATTATTTGCATCTAGTTTAGATTTATTTATATTTAGTTACTTGTCTATCTTATACCTTTTTAGTATGGGTCTATGTAAGATTTATGTGATATCCATAGTCCATCATGTTAGATTGTTGCCTTTTTGGATTAAATTGTGTGTGATTTTTCATCATCAACATTTTGGATCATACTACATGATCCACCATTAGGATGGGTCTATGTACCCTTTCCATACAAGGTGCATGCCATTATATTCCTAGATTTGCACAAGCATCTATAACAGTGAGCTAACAGAGCTCACTAGTCAATATTGATTGTCATCTCTTTCCATTTTAGTAGACTAAACATTTTTATCATTTAGTATCATAGAGTTATTTTCATTTGAATATTCTTATATTAATGTTAATTTTAATCTATTTAATTAATTGATCATCCTAGCTCTCTAGAGTTCTAGTAGAAGTGAGGTTACACAAGGATCAATTTTATCCTTGGGATTCCATCAATCCTAGAGGAAAATAATTCCCTTCTCCACATTTTGGTGAACTTGATGTGAACTACTCTTCTACATCATATTCTCCCCCTCCATCGAGTGATAGTCTATTCATCAACATAGTAGTCATCACTCCCATCTCACCATCCAACCAAATCATGTCTAACATTGAAATATCATTTACTCCTCTAGATGCCCCTTATTAAAAAGATACTTCTCTCTTGTACATCCTAGTACATATCAAAAAAAATTGTAAGGGGCATAATGGTTGATCTTGTGCATAGGGTAGATGTTATCATAGAGGAGGTACTCCTCTTCAATGGGATCCACTATGCGAGATACAATGATTTTTAGGAGATAATCAGAACTCATGATGGACTATCTCTTCCCCCTTTGGGATCTACTACCATGATGTTCCTTGTGGTACCCAAGGTAGTCTTTATGACTTGTGTCATTATTCCAAAGATGGAGCTCTTTTGTGTAAAGCTAGGTATCCCCTAGATGGTCTCTATGAGGAAGGTCCCCTTGGTGGTTTATAAGTGCCTTAAATTATCTCATGAGGGTACCATGCACATTATTCAATACACTGGATATAAGCCCCTAGTATCCTATCAAGGTTCTTTGTTGAACCATTTTTGGCCTACTCTAGTAGAGCCCTTGCTTCCCCGATAGGATATGTTATTCAAAGCTTATAACAAAAATAATACTAGGGAAATTTCTAACTAATTTGTAGCACCTATAGCCCCTCACATTTTTGTGCCTACATCTCATCCCACCCCTGTTGTGTAGCATGCTTCACCCCCTATTCCTTTTTTCATGAGGGCCCAAGGAAAACATATTTTTAGGGGAAGCCTTTGTGTCTACTAAGGACTTTACAGCCTTTATTGATGCCTTATTTTCCTACAACTATGTCTATCTCAAATAAATTGAAGGCATCGATGCTACCAAAGTCCAAGGCTCATTCTCAATTTGATGTTTTGATCCTAGTGAACATCCCTCACCCTATCATTTATAGTAAAAGTAAGAGGTCATTTCCATCTCCTTTAGCACCTTCCTCCCAGCCTTTGAGGGTGCCTCTTATTCCTCCAACTGTTCCTAGTGTGAAATGTGGAAGGAAACCTATAGTTGAGTCTATAGTTTACCCATTGATAGTACCTCCTACTTCATTGGTAGGTATTTATTCCTTTTCAATCACAACATTGATAACCTCCCTAATGGAGAAGGAATGTGTTTACCCTATGCATGCTTCTCATCCTGATCCACACCTTCATTGTAACTAACTTTCATGTGAGCATAAGTTTCATTAGTATGCTAGGGCCTTGGAGCATGAGTTCACTGTAAAGAAAGAGACTAAGCCTTGGTTCCCTTGATCGTGATGCTTTCACCTACTCCTACATCATCTCATCCTACATCTTTCTCTTGTCCAGCCTCATCTTTCATTTTTCTTCCTACCAGTCCAAGGGTGAATGGTGTTCCTTGCTCTAACCAAGTCTAGGTATTCATCTCTCCATTCCAATAAATCTCATTGATCATCATGCTTATTAATATCCATTCATTCCCTCAACCCATTAATATGTTGCATACATAGGTGTTTCAAAATGTATTCATGCCTACCCAACTTGCACCACTCGCTAACTATCATTGTACCTTTTTCAGGGTCCTCGGGCCCACTATAGTGGATTGGAGGGTATCTTTGTCCTTTAATAAATAGTTTGAGTAGGGCCTCCTATACAAGTTTCACCATCAGAAGTCTTCTATGATGGATCCTTTGTCTATTTTTATACTTGTTATAGATAAAGCTCCATTTTCTCCCAAATTTGTCATTGCCCCTTTCATGGAGGTCAATAATGTGGCTCCTCTATCTTGCCTCAGGTAAATTCACCTGCTTCTTATGAGGCATGCATATTTGATTTGCTTTATGATATTCTAATGTTGATGGCAATCTTCACATGATCCCTCATACTTGCCTCTATAGAGTTCCTTGAAGAGAATGCCAAGGCAAATTCATCCCTAGAACTCCTTGTTGGTGAGGCACCTAAGGTTCCCTTAGGAACTATTCCTCTTTAGTATCAGACTCCATCCCCATATGATCAAGATTGGGAGGATGATGATCTATTAGTGGAGGATCTCTGAGGTAGTTTTTGCTTATGCATCTGTACATTACAATGTGCATATTTATGTTCCCTTGTGATTATATTTTAATTGTCTTCCCCTCTAAAGGACCCAAGTTACTTTATTGGTACTTGGAGATAAAGTGTGATATGTTATACATATCCTTTATTTTTATCTTGTTCTTCTATCTGGCATGCATTAATTTTCAACATCTAGTGACGATGCAAAGTGTTGGGGACATTTAGACCTTCTTCCGTGTTGGCCTAAATTTTTATTTTATCTTGGTCTTCATGTTCTCTTCTTCATATCCAAAGGTTTATGCACTAATGAGATACCCATATGCAATCCTATACCAAAGATCATTGTACTCTTATGGATTTTGACACTGAAAAATTTGACCCCCCTATCTCTACTTGTTTGTTTTGATATTGTGGATATCATGTGTCACCCATTATGTGGTGACATTCCATGTAAACATCTCAGTACGTTAACATTCCACAATATCTCTTTTCTCCTTGAATGTATTGTGTTCCCCTCTGAGTAACACATTTTATCCTAAGGGATAGCTATTATATCTATATCATTTGTGTTTTCTAAATAAAAAATCTATTATATTTGCCTCCATGGAGACCAGTCCACCTATCAAATATTTTACCCTATCGTTTGTCCATCTAGCATTTGTATCCATATCAATACAAATATTTTTCATTGTCATACGACCATCTAGCATTACTACCTGTACCAACACTATCAAAATATCTCACCCTATTTTGCAACTAGATAGCCTTTTCTACTTGTACTGACATGATCTAAACTCACCCTATCATACGAATATCTTTCCTTTGCCACTTGTATGTAATAAAAAATTTCTCTAATGGCTATCGTGCATCACACAATTTTCTACCCCATAGTAGCGTAACATGAATGATCACTATCCTATGGTATGTATTGGATTGCCATCATCATCTCCATATAGCATGTTTTTTTTCATCTTACATGCTATGATGTGATCTCACAAAAATTGAGGTCTTTCCATGAGGGAAACTCCATGCAGAGAAAAGACTCAGGTAATTTTTTTTTCTCTAATTTAGCTTGCATTTTCACTAATGATATGCTCACTAAAGTAGGAGAAATATTTAGTGTCAAAAACTACACCTAATATAATACTTCATCGCATAATGCCTCCACCTTAGCCAAAAATCATAATTCCATTTAGGCTTCAACATCACCCCATTTACTTTTTCATCTCCCTTGTCTTGACTCTCGACCACATGACATGTTTGGATTAGGATGCATGTGTTATATAGAAACATTTTCACGATGATACCCATTCTATAAATATACAAACACGTAGGTGGCTATTGAAACATTACACATATTGTTTTTGGTAGTGTAAACTCTTCCCACAACCCATTAATGTTGAAAATCTGCTAGCCATGTTTAAACTCCGTAGTTTGGCTTCATTTCCCCTCTTTATAGACTTTCTTGGACATTTTTTGGTGACTCTCTTAGATCTATGGGTTTTTTTAATTAGTCTCACACACTATAGATAACTCATTCACCAATTTTGGATAGTTTTAACAGCTTGATCATCTCACGTATCTCCAACATCCTCTATCACTCACCAGCTTGTGCTCACATTCGTCCATCAAGCTTCACCTTCTTTTCTTTGAAGGGGAGTGTCTATCCATATCCATACTTGCATTTTGATTGGCATATCTTGGCTCTTAATCTTTAACTATCTTAATTAATATAATACTATTGTTTTATTACTTTATCAATTATCCATTATCATATCTATCTATCTGGCTCTCCATAGAGGTGGAAACACCAAAACGGGGATCTGACTTTGGCATACCTCTTAAACAAGAATCCC
Organism: Chamaecyparis obtusa; assembly: GCA_027943335.1. Taxonomy (NCBI): domain Eukaryota; kingdom Viridiplantae; phylum Streptophyta; class Pinopsida; order Cupressales; family Cupressaceae; genus Chamaecyparis; species Chamaecyparis obtusa. The sequence continues at coordinate 329,834 of BSBK01000604.1, forward strand.
CAACATTTTTCTTATATTATGCATGTAGGATCATGAAGTAGACTGAGGCGGTATACCAAGAGTTGTCTTCAAAATAGGTTGTAAGGAGTTCTTTCTTGTTCCTTTATCTTAGAATAGTTTCTTTCTAATTACTTGTACTTTATGTTATTTTCAGTTAGTTTAGGTTTATTTCTATTTAGTTACGTTTAAGTCTTTTACATTATTGGTACGGGTCTCTATACCCTGTATGTACAAGATGCATGCACGTCACGTTGGAATCCTGAAATAGTGTTGTAGTCTTAGACTCGACAGGTGCCTAGGAAAATGATCTAATAGAGCTCTTCGGCTCACCTTGATTGTCTACTCTTTCTTTTCTAGTAGACTAAGAATTTTTATCATTTAGTATCATACAATTATTTATATTTGAATATAATTGCATTCATGTTAACTTTAATATAGTTAATTGATTTATCACCCTACGTCACCAAAGTGCTAGTATAAGTGAGGTGGCACAAAGGATGATTTTATCCTTGAGATTTCATCAATCCTTGAGGGTGGATAATTCCCTTCTCTGCCATTTTTTCATATAGTGTGAGTAGATCCTCAATGTGGTTTTTTCCCTCCTTGGATTTTCCACATAAAAATATTGATGTTCTTGTGTTATGCATTCTCTGTTTCAATTCTTTACATATGTAGATCTTATTTAATGGTTAAAAATAATATATGATTAAGTATTAGTTAATTATGATATACCTCCCCCTCTCAACATCTAGATGTGTTCAAAGATTATTATTTGAGTAAGGTTCATACGGAAATAGTATAACAACTACAGGTAGATCCTACATTTGAACACATGGGGTTTGAAGATAACATCAACAAGATGGTTTTCCTAGAATATCTTGAGGAAATAGAACTATAAGGGTGGGATATTAATCCTAATGACAGTGAAGTATATCTTGAGGGAGAGCTCAAATCTACTCTCAAGGAAATAGATGTTGTAAGGGTAGAATTTGATGAATATAAGATTAGATGAACAATAAGGTAGAGAAGGAAATTATCAAGTTGAAAGATGAAATAGAAAAAATAAAGGAATGAATATTCAAAATCAAAGAGGTAGAAGATGAGATTGTTAAGTTGAAAACCATGAATGAAGGAAGAAAAACATGTAATGATAAACTCAAGAAGCTAGAGGATGACATATTAAACCTAAATATTCAAGTTGGGGAAGAAAAGTATATTGTTGATTCTTTGGAGACTGGGCTCCATAAAAAATCATTGAATTCACCAAGCCTGGGGAAGAGATTGTTACTCTAAGAAAATAATTGGAGAAGGAAAAAGTATAATAAAGAAAATTTTGAAACTGGAAGGTGTCATGACTTACTTGATGAGGTGCTACTTATCAAAAACCACAAAAAAATAAGGGTGGATTTGGTTTGAAAAGTGGAAAAAGATATAATATTAATGACATGGGTGAGAAAGATAAATAAAATGATCAAGAAGAATCCAAGAAGATAGAGGATACTTGAGCCACTTCACTCTAGTCTAGAACAAAAAGTAGAATCACAAAAATTTGGTTCCATATCAAACTGCACACACCAGGTACTCTTTATCTTTGGTACTTTCTTCTCTTGAAATAAGATTGGACATAAGGCTACTAAATGTAGGATAGAATAAACATGAATTCATTTATTCCCTCAAGGCCTCAACCATTTAATGGTCAATTCTATACTTGCAATAGATTTGGGCATAAATAAAATGAATGTAGAAGTAGAAATGGTTTCATGAATGCTATGACTCTACTCAATCTTTCAATGGTTATTTTTGCACATGAAAAAAAATTTGGTCATAAAGTTGTTGACTATTGATCCAACATGAAGAGTGGAAATGCTCTGTAGCATGGTAATACATCTTATAATTTCAATAAATAAGGACATATTACTAAGTTCTACAAAGGGAAGATTGACTAATCTTATGTACCTCGGAAGATGGTTGATTAGATTCAAATGAAAAGATGGACAAGATTGAGATGGAATATGGTGAAGTAAAGGAAGGATCTATACCTTGGGATGGTGTAGATGATTCTTCTGTAAACTTAGTAATATAGTAATGGATTAGGGGGAGCTATAGCTACAGATATTTTAGGCCCCCTATAAAGAAAAGACGTTGAAATATTCTACATACTGGTGAATAATTTTATGGACACGTTTGGATGGTGTTCTTGAGTCATTTGATTGAGTTATCAAAGAAAATTATTTCTTTGTATAGGATAAAATGTTACTAAAACTTAAGTAACATTTAATGCAACAAAGATGAGTATTTATGCAATACTTGGTCACTTTTAACCTCATTCAAAGAATTGAAGAGTGATTGAGGAGTAGAAGAGAAAAGAAAGTTGCAAGTGTGTTCCTGTACAAACCTTGGCCATCAATTTTTCAGGTATTTTTTATGTTTCCTACAAAACTTATGTCTAATACATTAAAAATGGCCACTCCTAGGGTTATTGATGTGGTATAAATGCCAAAACCTATTTTCAATCATTCACCCCACAAATCTATTTTGAATAACATCATAGATGCTTTCTCTCATATGGCCATTGATGTAATCCATATTGAGGATATTCACTTGTAAACTTATGCCCTCTTGAATGAGTACAATCATATGTAAATGGTTTATTTTAGACATGATAACTTGTTGGATGATCATATCATGATAAACCCAGAATATGCTAGCTTGGAAGAAAAGAAATTGGATGTATAGAGTCATTTCCCCATGTTCTATGAAAGATATTATTTAGATAGTATTGATTCAAATACATAAGGAATTCATTTCAGTACCCAATCCTACATGATTACCAAGGAATCAATAAGGAAAGTAATTAGTTCGTGCTACACTAATAAGGTATCAGTTTTGAAGTCTATCAAAATGATGAAGTCATAAAACTAACAAGGGCCAAATTTGATAAGAGGGGACTAACAATTAATGAATTTTTTATTTGGGAGTTTGGTAGGCCTCTATGAGCATTGCATATAAAGTTTATTTCACCAATAGTGGAGGTTTAGATTCTTCAAATTCATACATATTGGATACTTAATGGAAAAAGAAGGTAGATATTTTGATCTGTGTGAGTTTCTACGATAATAGTTGGTGGAGACCTTGCACAAGACAGAGAAAATGAAGTATCAATTCTAGTATGGATCTTTGATTATTATTTTAATGTTATAATTTGTGAAATAATTTCAAATGGTTAAAAATATTGTTTGAAGGAAATATGTTTTTGTTGGAACATAGATTAGGGATTATATGCATAGCTTTTTGTATGCGAAGGCTAGTGAGGTAGCTTAGTGGGGTTTTTCCAAAACCTTTCAGAGTGGGATAAATGTGGAGTTCAAAATACTAGCACAAGTGGTAAAGAGATACATGGAAGTAATAACATTCATGGTTCATATGGACAATTTTATATGGAGCTTTTCTAAGCCGAAAACTACCACATGATCTCTTTGGACCTGAATGGATTGCTCTTGCTGAAACTTTGTTCAATTACCAAAAGACCCTAATGTAGAGAGATTGGAACTTATGATAAAATATCAAGTAATTTGTAATTTTTCTAAAGGAGGTGATGAAAAGTTTGAAAAGATGAAAAGAGATTTAGAATAGAAGCTAGGTGTGCCTTCTAGAAGTACTATCAAGGCATCCATAATATTGATGTTTCATATTGTCCTTAGGCACCAAGGATAACATGAAGGATTTCTATTGCTACTTCCCCACTTCCCATAACTTCTAGAACATAAAAAATGCCATCAAGAGAGAGAGAGAGAGAGAGAGAGAGAGAGAGAGAGAGAGAGATCTTCTAGTGTAACACAAGAGAAGAGAGAAATAGTTGAGAAGATGAAACCTAGAAAGAAAAGGCCCACAAAAGAGACTGGATAAAAGTGGTCAATGTTGATGAAGAAGATGAAGTAGAAATGAAGTATTTTGAAGTAAGAAGATAAAGGAGGAAATACAATAATGGAGAATTTGAAGGAAAAGGAAAAGGAAAAGGAAAAGAAAAATTGAAGGGAAAATTTAAAAAGACAAATAATATTGCTCCAAAGTCTCTTGAGCAAGACACCTTTTGTATTGATACAATCTGTAATGCAATTGAATGTCATTGTTCTTTGGAGATATAAGCTAAAATATATTTGGATGTTCCATTGTACATTCAAGAGATTGTAGAGAAAGTAAATATCATTTATCTGATGAAATGTAAATTAACTTTTAGAAATATTTGGGATCAACTTCTATAATGCCTTGCAAATGTTTTGATAGAGAAAATAAATGAAGCTATAAAACTTGATGTAAAGCTAAGATAACAATCTCTCATGCAAGTTGGAGTCACATTATCAAAAGAAGGAAAAACTAAGGCACTTCAAAGACAAGTTCAAGAATTGAGATCAAAACAAAGGGTAAATACTCTTTTGAGCATGAAAGAGGAAGGTAGAGAATAAGTGAAAATAGAAATTGGAGATCACTGCAAGAATTTTAGAAGGAGATGAAGGGGGGATATGTGACTATAGAGGAACTTTTACCTAATTTTTACCCTATAGGCTCAATCAAGTAGAGCCTTTGCTTTCTAAGGAGAGGCACATTCAAAATTGATCTCATTATGTACTTTGTCAAGAAATGCAGTTACATTCATTACTTTATGTCTATAAGTATTACATTTTATGAAGGAAAGAGAACAAATAGAACTAAATCATACATCATTAAACTCTTTTCTGAAAAATGTAAATATTTATTCATCGAAGTACAAGATTGCTTCACAAAATCCATGAAACTAGCTAAAGATAAATTTTGAATTTTGAATTTAAAACAAGAATACATGTGTGAAAATAAAAAGGCATAAAATAAAGGTAGGTTCAATCATTTCTTGAATAACTGGTGGTTGTACTTATTTCCCTAATCACTTGCACTCTCACTTTCTTGTTACTCCTGCATTCCCGCTTTCCAATGCTAGATCCCGAAAATGATAACATGAAGGGATTAGATCCAATGGATCTAACCAATAACTGATTCTACCTCACTATTATACCCCACACATGCATCCATGCTTCAAATCCTCAACCCATATTTATTTCTAACTAGTTTGTTTATTTTGCAGAAATCTTGTTTGTTAGTGACATGTGGATGTAAATGTGGCTCCCACAAGGGTTTGAGCTCAGCATGTCATCAAGAGACAAGATCTAGGTGATGTCAATATCTATTAAGAAAAATCAAAGGGACATATACCTTCTATGTGAAACCTTTTATTTTAGTAGGAGAATCATCATTGAGGTTGTATATTCGGATACACCTTTATGTCATGAGGTCATGTTGGTTAAAAATTTTGTAAGCTGTTAAGACTACACCTTACAAAATTGTAACTTTAGACAACGTCTCATGAGATTTCTCTCTCCTCTCAGCAATAGGGGAGGCTCCCTTCTTACCGTAGGTGGCTTCAACAGGAACTTAACTGAAATTACAAAAAGGGTGGTTCTCTTAATCAATTCTTCTTTTTTCAGGAATGATTTGCATACAACTACAACTTTCCACCTTAACAAAAAGTGCCTTATTGCTACAATAATACCGGTGACCCTGGAGTTGACATAAGAACAATACCAAGGGCATCAACTTTTTTTTTATATATTATGAAACAAAAATAGGAACCCAAAGTCTCCTGCGCTTGTCTCGTGAGGATTCAAGCAGAATAACCAATAAGGCACAAAGTCTCTTACTGGATACTCTCAAATTTAATAAAAACACTTACAACTGAAGCCCAAAGTCTTCAGCTCTAAGTAATTGCAGCCACTACTATATATCACAATTTGTCCTTCTGCAGCCAAAAGTCTTCAAAAGTTCAAATTGGCTCTGAATGCAACAAGAAGCTCAAAGTCTGCACAATTGAATCCAAATCTCTCTTGAATCAAAGCATAAAAACTCACAATCAACTCAAGAAAATGTCATCACATAACAGTTTGAATTGGCACAAAGTCTCAAAACAATCTGATTTACATCCAAGCACAAAGTCTTAAAGTGCACAATACAAATTGACAAACTTTTCTTGCCTTGCCAAAAGATGATTATTTACAATGAGCTCCCTCCTTTATATAGGAAAAGAGGAGAGAGAAAGGTGGAGAGAAAAGAGAAAAATCCTTAACCACCTTGACTTATTCCCTAACTAACTAACTAATTTTGACTTTTTCAAAGTTGCATGCCTAATGCACTTGCAACCTGATTACATGTTACAACTTTGCATGTGATACTATCACATGCAATTACATATGTCAAATACAAATTACAAAGACATGATGAAAATATTCTAAGTGCCTGACAAGACACAACACCTATTACATCATTCTTCGTTGGTCTTCATGCTGCTACAAGATGTGTGATGGTTGATATGCTCTAGTTTGGTGAAAGCATCTTGATCTGGAATAGGAACCTGCATCCTTGGTTGTCTCTTTGAGAAGAACATTTGTTTCTTTCCATCTCTACCTTGAAAGAATTCTTTCTGATTGTAGTCTCTCAACCTTTCTGGGGAGAAAGATCCAATCTTCTTATCCAGCTTGTGTTCTAATTTTGATACACTTGATTCCCTCAAAGTTGAATTTCTCTTAAGGGTGGCATTTTCTTTTGTGCATGTCTGGGGTTATGCATGTTGTCATTCTTGAGTTTCTAGAAAAATTCATAACATGGTCTTTCAAGCTCGAACTTTGCATATCTGGAAGAGTATGTGTATAGGATATAAGTGGAATGTGTTTGAGCAACAAAAAGAGCTTAATTTTAGGCAAAACCAACTCTTCAAATGAGGGAAAAACTCAAAAAATGGGATTTTTTGGGAGCATTGCATATGGAGGATGGCTGGAAACTTTTGGGACAGCGAATGGATATATGCGTTTGAACTCAAAATGTGTAATTATATGGTAGAAAAACTCAAAAATGGGTTTTTGGAGGGTAATAGCACATGCGGACAACAATCTTTATGCGTGGAAAAAATATGGAAAATGAGCAACATAACATCTACTTATAATGAATTATTATGTTTTCATCATAAGAAAGTGTGCAAGCAACCACCATCATGAGTTTTTAGTCACATGGCAGCGATATAACAAGCACGGATGGAGTGTGGGTAAGCATGAAAGTGGGCTTCTGAAATGGATTTGCATGTGCATATCAATAAGCTTGCTTTCTTTGATGGTTTCTTTCAAGAATGGGGTTTTTAATCCCGACTGCATATACAAGCAAGATGAAGCACTTGCATATGCAACTTGGAGAATGTAGACGGAAGAAGAAGGATCATTAAAACAAACATAACATGTAAATCTCAATCCTCAAGAAGAAATTTTTCCAAAATCTAAAATGAATCAATGGGTTTTCGGATTTAGGAAAGATGAGATTTAACAACTATATATAAATCTCTTTCCTAGTCTTTTTCCTTCAATTTTGTAGAGTCAACATGCATATACAGCCAAGTGGGGAAGAATGAGAAGAAAAATGCCAAGAAATAGTAACCGGTTGACTAATTATCTTGCATATGCAATGAGAAGGAAAAACGGCATCTAGGGCACAAACTCAACCAAAAATGATAAAATAAATCCATAGAAAGAACTAAAAACTTACCAAGATCAGTCACAGGCTGGAAAAATGATTGAAGATGCTCAAAAACCCTTCTTCAATGAAGTATTTTGAAAGAAAAATGATCAAGAATAGACTGTTTTGATGAAAATACATATGTTGTGTATTACAAACAACATATGCAATGCATATGAAAATCGATGTCCAAGATCTTTTAATACTGGAAACACATATTTGAATGCAAATGCATGTATGCGAAACCCTTCAAATTCGACACCTTGAACTTGGCATTAAAAACATTGTTTTTAAAAGCCATTACATATGCTTTTCAACATATGCAACTCTTCCAAAAATCAACGTCAAAGCTTTAAGGCTGAAAACATAAGTTTGAAAGCAAACATACATATGTAATCCCCAGCAAAATTGACACCATGAATAGATTATTAAAAATGTTATTTAGAATGCTCTTTGCATATCATTTTAACATATGCAGCCATTCCCAAAATCAACGTCTAGAAGAGAGTATTAAAAACATATTTTAGAAATGCCTTTGCACATATGCAAAGCTTTCAAAAATCGACGCCCTTAGCTGTTTATTAAAAACATTGAATTTAAAAGCTATTACATATGTGTTTAAACATATGTAGTAGCTCCATAAATCGACGCCTTTGGGGAAGAATGAAAACAAAATACATTTGCACATGAACTTTATATGCAAACTCCTCTAAAATCGACACCATAAAATGACCATTAAAACCATTTTTTAGAAACTCATTTGCATATACAATGAGTATATGTAATGACATTAAAAATTGACTCCTTTAGAGGAAAATAGCAAAGGAAAATTAATACGCACTTTTAAAACATGTTTACATATGAAGATGTATATGCAAACCCATAGAAATTCAACACTTTTGGGAAGATAAAATGAAGAAATGAATACACACTTTTGAATTGCATATACATATCATGACTTTCATAAAGAAAAAGCCACTTGGGAAGTTAAAATACGTCATTTTAAATATGCAGTCGCATATAAAAACAACACTTAACAAGGATTAAATATGCTCTTTAGAGATCCAACTGCATATGTTTGAAAATACATAGAATATACATGCAGCCGCTGATAAAAACAACGTATTTAATGAAAAAGACTTAGAAGTGAGGTTTTAAAAGTGTTTTGCAAATTGATGATATGCAGTGAAGTATAAAAACCACACCTTTAATACTTAAGTCTTTTAATTTTGAATTAATTTAATATAACTATAGTGTTTTAATAAAGTAACATGAAATTAGATTATTTAAAAGCTAATTTCATGAAAACATTAAAAACTATAATCAAATCAACTCAGAATGAGTTGAAATTTGAAAATGAACTTTAAAATCTATTTAATATATCAAATATAATTTGAATTCGTGCAATTGACTTCAAAAAACCCCACCTTTTAAGGATTTTTAAAGAATATGCAGTCAACCTGAAAAACCCCACCTTTTTCATCATAACTTGAGTTATACAACTCCATTTGATGTCTAAGTTAGCTCGAAACGAGCGTATTTCAGAGGGCTTTCAACTCGAGGCAAAATCAAGATTAAAAACAAAGGGAAAGACTTAAATAACGCATGAAATGTGTGTTACAAAGAGCTTTTCAGGGATAATGAATTGTCCTTATAACACTTTATTCAAAACATTCCAATCATAGAGGATACTCCTACGAATTGACATGAAAAATCCATAGGGTTGCCACAATTTTGTGATCTCAAAATTGAGGACAATAGGTCAGGAATTTTTTTTTGTATCAGAGGTTGATATTGGATCAACAAGTATGATCAGCATGATCAGGTATCATGTTGTAAGTTGAAGAAGGTCCATAAGATCTTGTAATAAAATCTTCTAGAACTTCAACAGCTCAAGTATGGTATCTTGACCACTACAAGGTTATTCGTAGAAATAACTGCATACAAATAATTGTCTAAGGGACATATCGTCGAATATGAAACCTTACAGTATTGGTTAGTGTCACTATAAGAACAACAAGAGATATATTCCAATATAGTAGATGTAGTGTGAAAATCAAGCAAGATTCTTCAAAATGTAGTTTTTTCTCAAAAAATAACAAAAATGATGCTAAAGGAAGATGAAATGGTGTTGCTAAAAGTTTAAATATTACTACAAGAATAAGGTATTACTCTTTGACTCGCTACTAGTTCTCCTCATAGTCTACAGGTCTTAGGTACCGATGTAATCATAAGTGAAAGTGTAAGTTAAAGCATGGATGCTTGCATAGATATCAAAAGACCTATAATGTATGGGAAAGTTAGAATTCATAAGGGTTGGAGGTTGCAATAATTTTGTAACAGAAAATGAAGGTCCTTATATAAAAAAAATAGCATATCATAATGATCATAGCAAGTAGCAATAATCTTCGAAGCCTCCTAAAGATCTCCAAGATACCATTCAACCTCGTCGTGGTGTTGCAAATACAAATAATGAAGCATCTAAGCAATAAAATCAACATAAATTAAATGCACAGAATACATGTGATATTCCAAGAAAACCTTCAATTTATTGATGCAAAGTATTGATAACAACAAAACCTAAAGATTCACAATTTCAACAAAGATGCAAGAAGTTGTTCACTATTATCAGCAAGGGGATCACTATTGTAATTTTTCAAGTGAGGAGTTTCTATATGAAAGACAACATTCAGAAGTTTAATCAAAAAAGTAGAGTCAGAGCGTATTGTTAAAGCTGATAATCTAAGAGGAATTTTTAAGCCATTGTCAAGATCACACATTACCTGTTATTACCTATTAATAGTAGTTCACCTTGATAAATGTTAGTTTCTTGAACATTAGTATGATTGACTAACAAGAGCAAGTTTTGGTGTCATCCAAGCATCTACAGGAACATATAAGCAAAGATGATGTTGTCTTATAACAGAACTGTTTCTGTAGAACTTAATGCTCAAATCAATAGGAGAGACAAATATTTCAAACATTTTTTATCATATTAAGGTCAAAATCACTTTTATAGAGTCATTAATGAGCTATTAGAGTAATAGTCACAGGAGTCATCAACTTCATTTATTTAAGGGTATTACAAGTTGTAGGAGGACTGTCCTAGTAATGATAGAGTGATACCACACAATAGGGTGTCAATATAAAACAAAGCTATCAGTGATGTTGAGATAGTTTAGATAAAAAGTTGTAAATGTATATTGTAGGGAACCTTTATCATGAAGGAAGCTATAAAATTATATTAATATCTGACGAACCTCCAAAATCAATAATATCAAGTAACATCTCACAGCAAGGAATGGATATATGCAAGGGTTTTTGAGAAATAAAAATACTCTCATAAGTTTTACAAAGCATGGATACTCAGATAATATAAACCATCTATATAGGAAGTCAAAGTGCTTGAATCAATGGCTATAAATAGGGAAACCCTAAATCATCCACAAGAAAAGAAATAACATTTGTGGCCCAAAACATGCCAGCTCAAAATTGAAATGAAGACTCATGGCCGCCAAGCATAGTAATAAACTCGAGAGTCGTGACATGCTCAGATGAAGTAAAAACCCCAAGGATTCACAATAGGTGAAATGGAAACAAAAGTCATGAATGTTTATCAAGCATAGAAGCCGCAATAGAGAAAAAAAGAATATTCAAATACGAACAAAGATCACGACCTGAAAGATATGTTTTATTTTCTCTTTCTATATACACATCAAAGATGTAGGAAATGAATTCACAGGATGCTCGGCGAATGCATAGGAAGGCAAAAGAACTTCAAGATAAATGTAAGCCTACAATGAAATGGTCACAGAGTGCCTCGAGAACTCTTAGGAAGCCTGTAAAAAACCACTAGGACCTCAAGAAAACCCTAGCAATGGCGGCATAATAGTTGAAGGTTGGGAGAAGATGAAATGAAAGTGGACAATATTTTTGAGTAAGGGTTTCCACCCTAAAGATTCATGAAGAGAAAGGCATTTTCGCCTTGTTTTTTTAGTAACTTTTAAGTAATATGTCATGAGGAATTTTAAATCCAACTTTTATATCTAATACATATTAATTTTAACTGATATTTATTAAGTAATTCATTTTTTTATTACTTAATAGATATTTTTTTAAGTTAATATGTATTAAATGATAATCTTGTATTATCTTGTTCAAAGTTATGTTGTTAAGCTTTTTTCATATTTGTATTTTGAAGATGTAATTAATGTTCTTTAAGAGGTGATGTGTTCTAAGCTTCTTAATGGATATTAAGTCAAAATTGCAAATTTATAGAAAAACATGTGCTCATATGGAGTCAAGAGATTTTGGTTGGACATTTATGAGAAAGTGCCAAGCCAAGTAGGGATATACTTGAAAATTTATGAGAAGACCAAGTACCTGTTACCCCAACTGATATTGAGATGATGATAATGAACAAAGTTAGTAACCGAGCAATGAAAGGTATGTAGAAGGATTGGATCAGTTGTTATGTTGTCATTGATGTCAATCCTATTGACTTAGTTGTCATATCAATCTGAAATATGTGATGAAATGGTTGGTAAAGATAGAAGATGTAATAAATAAGTGATGTTAAGTATGTCAGCTTAAATGGGCAATTGTTGAATCGGTCTATGAAAAGGTAATATTGATGTGATTATTTTACATGATTTGATGAAGTGTTAGAATGATGCACAAGTCAGTTATATTGGTCGGTAATAAAGGATTGAAGTTGTGAAGTGAAAATACAAGGAAACAGTGTGTTCTACTAAGATGGAAATAGTTGTTAGTAAGTAAATATATTGGTCGGTCATTGTTAACCAAGTAAGTGATAACCGAGTAGAAATACTTAACCGAGTAGATGAAGCTGGTCGGTTAAATAAGAAATCAAGTAAAAGATGACATCGAATGAGAATCTGGAATGATCTAGAAGATTCTAAGGAAGGAATAAAATCAGTTAATGAAATCAACAGATCAAAAATGTTAGGTACATATAAATGGTGAACATTTAGTGGTTGGTTTGAGATCCAAGAAAAGTTCAAGTTCCAAGGTGAAGATACAGCTGGCAAGAATCATAAAATGTTTTACCGAGCTACAGATACATTGAATCTGGATTGAGATTTAATTGAATGGATGAGATTAAGCGATGAATAGGATTAAGCGGAAAAAATTATCTACATAAAGGATGATCATATTGCTAATGTTGAATTGTTGATTTGCTGATAGCTAGAGCAGATAGCCGAATTAGTACAGAAGGGCACACCGAGCATAGCAAAGTTGAAGAAAAGTGTGAATGAAGTGAAGGAAAGTGATGATATGAAGAGTAAGTGTTGATCAGCTAGAAAGGAATAATTTGAAGAAGAAAAATGAGCAGAAAGGAGATTTGAATAAGCAAAGGTAGTTGCATATTCTATCAGATCATTTCACTATTACTTTCTAACTATTGTAGCAGAAAATATCTTAACCGAGTAGATTTAACAGTCCTATTTCTAAATCCTTTGTAAGGTGGCATTCCAATGAATGATCTAAAATCCTCTAATAAGGCCACTCATTATAGGGTGATAGATCTAGTCGATCTTTGGTGAAAATCCCCTAACAGGGTCACATCTAGCAAATGTGTTTTGTAATCTTTAACATGATTGGCTCTTAACCGAGCTCACTTCAGAAGGGTGAATTATTTCATGGGTGTTAATTCCCACAATGGTTTTTACCCAAATTAGGTTTCCACGTTAAATACTAGTGTTAATGTGAGATTGAATGTTTTACATGTTATTTACTAATTTTATTATGCATATTGTTGTGGTCGGTTGAATGCTTCAATCTAATTATAAAGATTAGTTGTTGATAAAGTATTAAGGTTGAAAAGGATTAAGGGACCTAAGATAATTGATTCACCCCCCTCCCCGCCCAACCATCTCACTTATCCAATAGTACCTTGTGTTTAGGGAAGTTGGATTTAGTCTTTTAACAAGGAGAGAATATAGGGAGGTCATTTTTTACTTTCTCCTAGATTTTGGAAGTCTTTTATGAGTGGTTGGAGCATTTTTTGGGTGGTTTGAGTGAGTCATAAGTGTGTTAATGACTTGGAGAGACTTTTTCATGTGTCTGAATTCATTTTAGAGTGTGGGGTGTCATGTTTTAGGGATTATTTTCTTGCATCCAACCCCATGAGGTTGAGGGCAGTTTTTACTTAATGAGTTTTACCAACTCATTTTGGAGGGAGTTCTACTTCATGTATGTAGAGACTTTTAGAGACTTTCTTTTGGGAAAATTTTTCATGTATGTACAATTGTAACTCATGATATATTGGAAGCATTATTACAGTTTGAAATAATATTATAGAGCTTTTGGGGACCTATCTTGTAGTTCATTATTTTGTGTGCCACTATTTGATTTGATATTCCATGTGATTTTCAAAAAATCTTGCATTTCATATCTCAAGTTTGTACCTTTAAATGAATATTATTACATCTCAGTAGGTTACAGTTTGCAAGCATTCAATTAGAGTTTTGGTTAACTATGAAATGGTGTTTCTTGTTAGTTCAAAGTTCAAAATTGGCTTTTACTCCTATGAAATATTTATATGAAGTTGTTTATGTGTCAAGTTGTGTTTTCTCTACTCAGTGTTATTATCAAGATTGTATTGTGTTGTTGTCCGTGAAAATCATCATCATTTTGGTGTATCACCTGATAGTTTAAGTTGGTTAGTTTATTTCTACAAGTTTTTCCCTTTCAGTTTCTCTTCTATTTTCTCTCAAAATTTTAGGTAGTTTGAGTACATTAGGTGATTATTTAATAGGAACCAGCCTAGAATCTGGAGGTTTCACTTCAGTCTTAGCATTCCCACATAGAAGTGATTCCCATGTTATGCCAACATTTTTAAAGTTTATAGTTTAGTCAAGGGTGCAAATTTTGGTGCATAACAAGAACAAGTTCCTCTTAAGGATACTAGATTATAAGATGTTCCTAGTGCATATACTCAATACATTGGCATATCTAGTTTTGATACACCTATAGTAGAAACTAGTAGTAAGAATGTTAATGTTGAGAAAAATATGGAGACTCCTCTGAAGAAGTTTGATATAGATGCACAAGGTACAAAAAAAGGAAGTGAAGAATGTGTCCCTCCTCTAGGAAATAAAAATAAGAATGAAGAACAGAACATTCTAGAGAATACAAGGAAAGTCAATGCTAAAACGAATGCAGCTAGAGAGGAGATCACAAGTATTGGAGGAGAAGAAGAAAAATAAAATAATAATAAAGAGCATGATCAAGATAAGACTAAAGAGACAGATAAGAAGCACGAGGCTTCCTATAGTAGAAAAGATATTGGCAAGGAATCCTCTGATTCCTTCAAAGACCTACTTAGTCTACATATGTATTTTGAGCCTATGGTAACACCATAGATGTTAAAAATTCCTATTCATTAGGGGCAAGTAGACTATTCATACATTACACCATGCTTAGCCTACAGCTTAGAGACATCCTTCATGAACCAAGAATAAAAGACTTACTACATGCATGTGTCAAGAAATCATTTAATTAATGTTGTTGAAGATAATAGAAGGGAGCTTGCCAAAGGTAAACATTGACTCATCCTTAGCTCCAAATTAGATATTGAAGCTACTAATGGATTCATTCAAGGACCATTCATATTATGTTGAGAAGAAAGTAGGGGAAGAATCCCAAAGAAATATTAATGATAAAAGGATGTTAGAATTATGTGACTGGTGTACCCATGCACATAATCCCTTATAGAAGAAGTGTTACAAGTGTGGTTGTCATTGCACCAAAAGATCCACCTATTAATGCCTGATACAACCACTAGACTTATAAAATTCATAGGAGGTGGTTAGTCCCTTGTCATGAATCCTGGATCCCGAGGGGAATGTTGACCATTTTGCCAAAAAATTCCCCCCCAACATTACCTGAGGGGATTCAAACTTGTGACCAAGATATGATACCACTTGTTACAAGTGTGGTTGTTGTTGCACCAAAAGATTGACCTGACAATTCTCAATACAACCACTAGACTTATAGAATCCACATGAGGCTATTATTCCCTTGTCACGAATCCTGAGGGAAGCACTGACCATTTTGCCAACAAGAAGAACACAAATAAGTTTAAAAATGGTGTTGATGAATCTATAACATTATTTTAATTTTTTTAAGGTGGATAGACTCAAAAAAGAGCATCAAAGGTCAAGTCAAATCAATTGAGTCATAGATTTTTCATTTGTCTGAAGCATATGACATGGAAAAAATAGCGATGGCTCCATCAAAGCTCAAGTAGAGGAGCTTCACTCGTAACTATCTATGATACAAGAGCAGAGGGAACAAATCAAGAAATAATTGTGTATGCCAAGAGAAATAGGAGATTTAAGGTTGGATTCTATATGTAATATTTTGGGAGAAGTCGAGCAAATAGAGGAAAAATGAAAGTGTTGGACAAGTTTGATGTAGCTAAAGACTTATGCATATAGTTTGAGATCGAAAACCAAGTTCTTACCTAAGTCAAGGATAATTTGGATGCCATTATTTTTCATATCAAAGTAAATTATAATGGTATCTCACTCTCTAAGGCATAGATGAGACAGTTTTTCTCCTTCACGCAATTTTGCACTAGATTATTTTGTCTTTTTTTGAGTTATGGTTGAATATTTTTGTATGGTATCATTTTTTAAAGAATTTCCACCTAAGAGAGAATTTTATAATTGATACACGCTATTAGGGGTAGTATATATAGTATTGTTTTGGTTAATATAAATATTATGCCCTTTTTCCTTGATGACAAAGGGGAAGAGAGATTGGTTAGACACTATAATATACTGATAAAAGGGGGAGATTATATACAACTACAGTTGATTGTCTTTAGACACACATATAGTATTGTCACTAATGACAAAGGGGGAGATTGTTGGCAATATATTTTTCATTGATGTCAACTTGATGTTTGACAATATGCATTATCACTAAGGAGATTGGTAGAACATATGATGTTTGGGTATTGCCTTGAATTGAGGATGATATATATATTGGTAGTTGTGCCTCTATACATTTTGTGTCTTGTGATAAAAAATGTTGTGTAGAAGTATCCGTCCAAGTGATGAAGTAAATAGATGATATTCTTCCACGTATATTTTGTAATGTTGGTGCATTTATGTTTGATGGTGGATACATGTTTTGGGAACTGTTTTGTTGATAGATAAGTTTGATTTCATATTTTGTTGATTATAAGAATATATCTAATTTTGAATCAAAGTGTTTCCACAAGTATACATCGTGGTAAAATAGTTTGAATTTTACCATATTTCATTCTCTACTTGTGTGCATCATGAGTTACTCTTTTTAGCATGTCTAGAACTTAAGTTCAAGATTTCATGCCTTGGTCACTTATGTAGAAAAATTTATAAGTTTTTGTTCTCCATATCATAGTTTGACTATTAATCATGCCTCAAATTTATCTCAGAATGCTCTACATTCTTCCATGATGATTGGTTGGATGTTGTAGTTTTGGGAATATGATCTAGATTGTGCAAGAATTTTGTGAAATGAGTTTCAAGTGATTTGGCACTCCTCAATACAATACTCTTAATGATGAGGTGTGCTAGACTTCTAGAGTTTCCTTGTCTCAATATGATCAGAGGATTATTTCTCTTGTGGTAGAGTTTTATGTTTGGTTCCTTCAAAATATGATTTTAGGGAGGTTGTAGATGGTACTCGATATCTTCATCTTGATCCACATAATGTTTTGGATTTCTCTCTGATGGTTTGGAGGAAAATAGTCAACAATTTGACAAGAAAATTTGATATTTGGGTTGACGGGATATGTTATTTCATGTGTGGTTAAACCTAACCTATTCTAGCACCCTAAAGGATGTGTTTGAGGTTTTCCTTTTATTTAGGTTGATTCACAACTTAATTTTGTGGTTGATATATATGGTTTAAGTTGACCTATTCTAGGTCACATGTTTCATTTGATAGGTCATATTGAGTTGACCTAAGTGATGTTGGAAGGATAAATCATCACTAAAATGTGGGAAATATTGTGTGGTGTGTGTTGAGGAGAGATTCTAATGTGATGAGTGAAATTTTGTAATTGAGCATAAAGTGTGTTAAATTTGTATGATAGAGTGATTAAGATACAAAGAGGACTACAACCTCAACATAAGCCATATTCTTCTTCCACAATAGTTCAAATGATAATTTTTGTTGTAATCCTTGTGTATCTTATTTTGAAGAAGTTATCTTCAACTTGCAAGTCCATTATATCTTTCCTAGGATGTTGTGCCTTATTTTTCAATTCTATTCATGGAGTAGTGAGTTTCCTTGGTAGTGCACCTAAAGAAACATTGTAATATTTGTTTCATATTATGTGAGTTAATCCTTACCATGGTTTTTCCCCTACTTTGGTTTTTCGTGTAAAAATATTGGTGTTCTTGCATGATGCATGCTTTGTTTCAATTATTTACTTTTACAAATTTGATATAATGGTTAAACACTAATAAATGACTAAGGTTAATGATAATTCATCTACCCCACCCCCCCTTAGGATTCAAGTGTGTTAAACAATGTTTTCACAATGCTATGACTTCTCAATCTTTCAATGGTTATTGTTACACATGAAATAAGTTTGTTCATAAGGTTGTTGATTGTAAACCCAACATGAAAAGAAGTGGATGTGCTTTATAGAATGGTATCACCTCCTATAATTGTAACAAATCATGACATATAGTAAAACATTTCAAAGGAAAAAGTGTGAGACGTTCTACTCCAAACAAAAAAGATTGATATTGATTAAAAAAAGAAGATGGAAAAGAAAGAAGTCAGAAGAAGACAATAACATGAAAGGAGAATTTGTACCTTTTCCTAGTGCATATGGAAGAGAAAGTATTGATTCAAGGGAGTTGTAATTGCAAATCTTTCAATCCCTTGTGAAGCATAAGATGTTGAAATATTCAGCATACTAGTCAATGGTGACTTCCTAGTCAAAGGCCATATTTGACTAATGATATCATGACATTTGTACAAGTTTTTAATGCAACATTGTATCTTGTGGAGGATTGTTGAAGGATATATGTCTATTGTTTGCAATTGTTATTCAAAGTTGCAAAAGATAAATTAAGAACAAAGCTAAAAAAGACACAGTTAAAGAGTTTGTGATAGCCATTTGATACCTTAGCAATAGAAATTGATTAAAACCCTAGTTTTGTAGTTAACAAAATGGTTTCTCATCAAGTTGTCAATACTGTTGAAAAGTTTAGGCCTAAGTTCAAGAAACATCCCTATGTTTCTATGTTGATAAAAAATGATGGAGCATTTTCCAACGTTTGGGGTTAATGTTCTCCACACAAAGGATATACATAAGTACATTCATGCACCATTGAACAAGCTTGCTCACCTAAAGTTGGAAGATATTAGAAGCAATAATCTCTTAGGTAATAATTTCCTACTCAAGATAGAATATGTGAAACTACGAGTTAAACATTTGAATGAGTGAAATTATTTATGTAGTTTTTGTCTACGAATATGAATGGTTAAGGATCGTTTTGAGATAGATTTATGAGGAATTTATATATCTTGATCAACCCTATAGAATCATAAAGGAAGCAATTAAAGATGTTACTGAATTGTGCTCCACAAAATCTATACCAGCAACCAAGTTTGCAAAAAATGATGAAGTTATCAAGATCACTTGTATAAGATCTGATAAGAGAATCCTAACTATGGATGATATTATTGATCCAAGGATCTGGTATTACCACTATGGGCATTGCTTACAAAATTTATTTCACAACCACTTCCATCTACACTACTTATCAAATGGTAAAGGAAGGAAAGGACTTTGACCTCTGTGAGCTCATGCATCAGAAATTTATTGAGAATGAAACGAGGGAAGAATAGTGATAAAAATCATTGGAGGAGAGATGGTTGTTCTGGCGAGATGCTAGAAGAGAAGGAAAGCTAATTTATTTGTGTGCTTAACACAATGAAAGAGTTCATTGCATGTTGTTTACAACCCAGAAGGGTAATCCTATTACCTAACTCCATTTTGTGAGTTCTACTCAAAAAAAATTCTTGCAGCATAGAAGGAGCACACGGGCGGACAACCAATCGACACCACCAAAAACATTTGTTAGTTGTTTTCTCAGTTTTTTTATTTGCATCTCTCTTTTCAACTAGCTATGATAAGAAAGTTGAAATATAACGTCTAGTCTTTGATTGTTAGCCTATGAAGTATGAGCTTTGAAAGAACACATGGACATACATATTTGCAACTTATTTTGCAACCACGATAAAAGATGTGAAACAATTTGCACCAGCCAAACTTTACTAGAGCCACAAATACTCTTGGGAGTTTTGGAGGTCATGCAATTATAGTGGAAATATAGCATGGCATGTGGGACCTCAGAAATTCAAATCAATTTTCTCATTGGCAACTCTCTGTGTATTGGAATTGACTTGACTCTACCATCTGCAATATCTTTCTACCGACATTTGGAGATAAGATTTTGAATTATTCTAATGTTTTCTCTTTACTTCCCAAGTCGACATTATGTGAGTTCATTACCTTTGGGTTTTGCATGCACTCCTTTCTATTTTGTTTGGGAAAAAGTTTAATGAGAAACGAGAATTGAAATAAAGTGCATAGAATATATTTAATTGTTGATTGGCAAGAAGAAATGAAGTGTTAGAAGAAGAGAGAAAGTTATAGGGGTCAATGACAAAAACAGATCAATCGAATGGCAACATTAAGAAACCGATCAGCCATTGATTGGATGAAATTGTCTGGTGGGGATGAGGTGACGTAAAAATTATAGATGATTAAACAATTTTGAGGGGAATCAAAGGAGCACTGGATTCCAAAGACAATCAAGAAAAGAAGGAAATGAAACAGGTTACTAACTGCAGAAGGGAATTATTGATTATTAGCAATTGCAATGGATTTGTTGGTAGTGTTTTACCATCGTCTCAAGAGAGAGTAGCATTGGCCCAAAAGAGAGTAATGCAGGATACGAAGACAAAAGAGACCCTGCATGCGTGAGGGAGGTGAAAGGATGAGTTGAAACGTTGATTGAACACAAAACAGCAGGGGAAGTTGTACCCTCCCATCCAAAAGAGAGGAGTTGTATTTAACGAAAACAAGCCAATCAGAAACAAATTGATGCAAATAAAATTCAGACAATGCAATATAAGAAAGGAGGCATCAATGGTAATTAGCGGGAAAGAAGAGGGTGTGGGAAGTGACCCAAGACAGGGGCATCGACCCAATACAGTGTGTAAGGTTTTCAATTGAAAAAGGAGAGTGTGGATTGTGATCCAAAGAGGATCTCTTCCAAGGAAGGCACTTGAAGTGAGATTAAGAGTGGGATTGTGAAAATGAGAGAATCAGCCAAAGAGGGATTAGTTGGGCATAGGGAAGAAAGGCTTTTGTGGCAAAATGAAGAACCATTAATTGGTTCAAAGAGCATATTTGGAGAGTGAGAATAGCAAGGAACATGTGTAAGTTTGAGTAGAGAGACTAGAGAAGCCATTGCAAGGCCAAATATGTAATTATTAATTAGTATATTTAAGTAAGTTACTTGAGGCAATCTGAATGTTGTTTCAAAGTAGAGAGTTGTCATAAATAAGGCAACACATACAATTGAGAGGGGGGTGAATCAGTTGTGTCGAAACAAAAATTTATCAATACTTAACTTATTTTCTTAATGTGAACATTAAAGAACTAAACCACAATCATAAGAACACAACACTAGAATTTTTGTGTGGAAATATGATTAAGGGAAAAAATACGGCGGGGATTGAACCCACTAGATGATGTACTAACACGTATAACCATGTTAAAGGTATAATAGGGGAATGCACATGCATTCAAGCTCACTTCCTAGAGCTCACTGCTCAAATACAACTGAGGGAAACAACCCTTGGGCAACAACCCAAATCACAAAAAGGGTTACAACCACAAAATGGAAAAAAATCACATTCTAGACAACAATCCACTATGGAAAATAATTCAATGATTTATGAATTGACTGATAGCATCTCTGATATGCCAATACAACTCCAATGAAGTACAACTTTTTTTTTAACTTAATTTCAGATTCTATGCATATCTCTTCTTCGCAATAACAAAGATTACATTTTTAAATACATTACATCAACATATTACAGCAAGGTCGGTCAGGGACCTAATTACAAAATATTTACAAAGAGTATTACACAATCTTCGATGCGACCCAAGACATGTCAACAAAGACATAGCTAGGACCCAATCTTTCATCCACGAACACGCTTTGATCCATAGATCACTCCACAAATATTCGCAACACACTATCCATCAAGTCAACCAAGAACACAAACACAACATAGGCAAATCACTAAATCCAATTACATAGCCCAATGTGATCCACCAACACAAATAGGACATGATTTAGAAACATCAGCAAGAAACATTAAATACCACAACAACAATACAAACATTTTTGTCTCAGAATTCGCAACTGTCTCTGCAATGTTCATCAAGAACACTAAACATCAACATTTGTCACTCAAGAAAAATAGCTTGTCAGTATCTAAATCACGAACCATCTAAGCTGAGGACACACATCCATGTCCTAAACTCACCACCAGGTTAGCAACCAGGAATATTGCATAATCGATCCTCATCGAACCAAAGACTGCAACATTGTTACCTCCAAAGCAACTAGAAAATTATTCTCTGGTAAATCACTCATAACTTCCTCAACTCTCAGTGTGAACCTCTGCAACTTGAACAAGATCAAAGACAAACATTCCACAACACTTCTACAGTTTCACAACAACTGATTTTCAATATATTGTACATACTAATTCAAAAAAATTCACTGGAAAAAACCATGGAATAAAGAAATATGTTGACATCAAAGGCAAAACATCAATGTTAGCACATATATGCATGAAATATCCAACAATCTCCCCCTTTGGAATTGATGGAAACATATGATGTGAAAACCAAATCAATGCACAAAGAAAACATATCAACAAAAATCAACCACAATATATCAACCACTTTCCCTAAGTCTGATACTTGATTTTCTCCTGGCAATCTCTCCCTTTAGTTTTTCCTTATTTTTCACATGGTTATCTCTCCCCATTTGACATCAATGACAAAGGCATATATGTGCACTAAGTCATAGAAGTCAAAAATCAAAATTTGAACAACGTACCTTACAAGACGAACTACTCGCCCTAAGGAACAGTCCAAAGAGCACCAATCTAAAATGGAAGTAATCTTTGTATAAGCACTAGATCGGTACAAATCCATGCATCTCTAGCTCTAATAAGATGGGGCTATCACACCAAGTTTACCTCAGAGATACTCAAAAGTATCCTTTGGAAAGGGCTTCATGAAGATATCTACAATCTGTTATTTTGTAGACATGTATTTCATTCTGACTTCTTTTTCATTCACCTTATCCTTCAAGAAATGATACTATAGATATATGTTTTAATTTTTAATGCAACACAGGGTTCTTTGAAATATTGATAGCACTTGAATTGTCACAATAAATAACAATAGGCTCACCAAAACTTATTCTGATGTCTTCCAAAATTTGTTTCATCCAAACTACTTGATTATAGTTCATAGCAATAGCAACATACTCAGCTTCAGTAGTAGATTAAGATATACAAGTGTATTTCTTACTGAACCAAGAGACTAACTTTTTCCCCAAAAAGAATGCTCCTCCTGTAGTACTTTTATTGGCATCCACATTACCTGCCCAATGTGCATCAGTATAAACACACTGTAAGATCATCATCCTTAGGATACCATAGGTCATAGTCCATTGTCTCTTTCAAGTATCTAAAAATCATCTTAACAGTAGAAACATGTGATTCCTTCAATTCTGCTTGAAATCTCACAATATTGCAAATAGCATTCATTGTGTCTGGTCTAGTCTAGTCTAAGTCAAGTATAGCAACCCACCGATTATTGATCTGTACATTTTTTGATTAGCAAGAGGGGAATCGTCATTCTTTGTAAATTTGTAACCAGTAACCATAGGGGTTCACGCAGGTTTAGAATCATCCATTCCAAATCTTGTTAACAACTCCTTCACATACTTAGACTGTGATATGAAAATCTATTTTTCTGATTGAGTAATTTGAAGATAGAAATAATTTCATCTCACTTATCATTGACATCTCAAATTATTTTTGCATCTCATCGGCAAAATCTTTACTCAACTTGTCATTTCCACAAAAAATGATATCATCCACAAATACTTCAACAATCAAGATATTGTCATGATCAATTTTGAAATACAAATTATTTTCAGCATATCCTTTACTAAAACCAAGTTTCATCAAATATTTATCTAACCTTGCATATCAGGCTCTCAGTGCTTGTTTCAATCCATACAATGCTTTCTTCAATTGGAAAACCATGTCACCTTGATCAGTCTAAGGAAAACCACCAGGTTGTTCAATATAGACTTCCTCTTACAACTCTTCATTTAAGAATGCAGACTTAAACATCCATCTAATATACCTTGAAACCTCTATAAGTAGCATATGCAAGAAAGATTCTAACAGCTTCAATTCTAGCAACGGGAGCAAAAAGTCTCATCAAAGTCAATACCTTTCATCTATGAATATCCTTTGCAAACCAATCTGACTTTGTGCCTTGCCATTTCGGCATCTTCATTTAGTTTGTTTCGGAGAACCCATTTTGTTCCAATCACATTCTTGTCTTTCAGTCTGGGAACTAAGATCCATATTCTATTCTTTTCAATCTATTCCAACTCTTCTTCTATTGCCTTAACCCAACTTACATCTTTGCAAGCTTCATCAACATCTTTTGATTCAACTTTAGAAATTAAATAAATTTCATCTTTGATTCTAACATGTTTTCATTTAGTCAAGATACCTTAATTCTATCACCAATAATCTGATTTTATGAATGATTCATCCTTACATACCTTGGAGTCTTCGGATTTTCTTTTGTAGCAGACTCTTGAGTTTCCACTTCTTCCTCATTTAAAACTCCTTCATTATGTTCTATTGATTCATTCTGATTCTGATTTTGATTATGTACTTGTATAATATAATTTTCTTCTTCTTCATCTAGTTCATAACTGTATGAATTGACTTGTTTATGATAATTTTCATCAACTTTCACATTAGCACTTTCAACTATCTTTCTCAATCGATTGTTAAAACATTTATAATATTTGTTTTTTGTAGAATAACTAAGAAAGATACCTTCATCACACCTAAAGATCAAACTTTCCTAAATCTTCATCTCTTATGATATAGCATTTGCTTCCAAAAATTCTAAAATACTTCACTGGGGGAACATGATCATACCAAAGTTCATAAGGAGTCTTACCAATACCATGTTTTATCTAGACTCAGTTCAATGTGTAGACTGCAGTACTCATGGCTTCTCTCTATTACATCTAAAGTGCATTTCCTTTCATCATCATAGTTCTTGCAGTGTCAAGAATAGATTTGTTCCTTTGCTCTGCAATTCCATTCTGCTATGGGGTTCAAGGAGCTGACATATGTCTTCTTATTCCATTCTCTTCAGAGTGTGCATTAAATTCTTCTGAAGTAAATTCTCCGCCTCTTTCTGATCTCAAACATTTCAGCTTCATTCATTTCTTAATCTCGACCATAGCTCTTAAGATCTTGACTTTGTCTAAAGCTTCATATTTTTCTTTCAAAAATGTAACCCGCATCATCATTGAATAATCATCAATGAATAGTATAAAATATTTGTCACCATATTAACTCATAGTCCTAGTAGAACCACATAAATCTGTATGCAACAAATCTAATAATCCATTTAAAGAATATGTCTTGCTTTTAAAAATAGATCTTGTTAGCTTTCCCAACTGACATTTCTTGCACATCACATTATCAAGCTTCAACAATCTAGGTAGATAGATCTCTTACAACATGTGTAGCACTTATCTTCACAATGCTATCAAAGTTCACATGACAGTCTCTCTTATGTCATAACCAACTGTCATCAATTATAACAATCAGATATTTATTTTGTTCTATTCAAATGAAAAACATTACCTCTAGTCTTGGTACCTAATGCAATCTCAGTTTTAGAGTTTCCTTTGATTGTGCACTTTTCATCCTTGAATTCTGACATGTACCCTTTACTAACAAGTTGTTCAACACTCAAAAGATTATGCTTCAAATTGTCAACATATAGAACATCATCAGTATTATTCTTACCATGTAGTGTAATCGAACCTCTTCTTCTGATAAAACAAGGAATATTGTCACCAAATCTGACAACACCACCATTATACCTTTCTAATTTCACAAATTTGTTCTTATCTCCAATCATATGATGTGAACAACCATTGTCTATCACGCATTCTTTTATTTCAATATGTGCAGCTAGAGCTTTTTCCTCATTCAAGAAGGTAGGATTCTCATCTTTAATAGCAATCAAGACAATCTCATCTTCACTCTTTTCAAATTCATCAACAGTCAGACCATCAGCAGTAGCTAGATAACATTTCTTGTGATACATAGGTTCAAACTTTCTAGGCTTATACTTTGATACTCTCTCAAAACATCTAGAAGCAAAATTACCAATCTTATTCCAAGAAAAACATTTCAAAAGTAGCTTCCCTTCATACTTACCTGCACCCTTGGGAACTCTTTTTTGCAATTAGGGCTTCTAACTCTTCCATCTTTCTTTCCTCTTCTTCAATATGTTCTCATTCCTTAGCATATCTAGATATAATCTTAGATGAACTGTGTCCAGAATCATACTTCAGCTTATCCTTAGAAATAGTGGTATTAAAGCCATATTCATACTTAGAAAGATTTTCACGAAATCTAGTCATTTCAAAAGCAAATAGCTTACCAACCAATAAATCCCTTGTTACTTTAGAAACAGTCCGGATTTCTTCAATGACAACTTTGTTATCATAAGCAAGAGGCAAATAACTTAGAATTTTAGAAACAATCTCATCCTCATCCATTGTTTCACCAGTTTTTTTGATTTCGCAAACAAGTTTGGTCGCCTTTTGAACATAGGCTTGAATATTTTCATCTTCACTCGTCCTCAAGACTTCTAACTTCCCTTTCATGCTTTGCAACTTCGCTTGTTTCACAAGAGAGTCACCTTCATGCAATGCTTCCAATTTTATCTATATCTCATGAGCGGTCTCCAACTCTATGACATTTGTATATTTGGCATCTGATAAGGCACTCAAAAAGGTTTCCTTGGCTCTCATGTTATATCCAAATTATGTATTTTCATCAGCACTAGCACTAGCAACGGTCAAATTTGTAGGAGGTTGGTAATATTTCTTTGTAACTTTTATCTAATGCATCTCAAATGTGTAATCATTCTGCCCTTCCATATAACATAGTTGATTTCATCAAATCTTGGACTCTCCTTGAAGGTTACCATCCAAGATCACCTCAAGCGATTAAGCTTCAAAAAAGAAGATCTAGCTCTAATACCAATTAGAAATAAGGCAGCACACAACTAAAAGGGGGAGGTGAATCAATTGTGTCAAAACCAAAACTTATTGATACTTAAACTAATTTTTTTAATGTGAACATTAAATAACTGAACCATAATCGTAAGAACAACACCAAAAATTATGCATGGAAACACAGTTAAAAGAAAAACCACAATGGGGATCAAACCCACTTAAATGATGTACTAGCACATATAACCCTGTTAAAAGTACAATAGGGGAATGCACATGCATTCAAGCCCATTGCCTAGAACTCACGGCTCAAATGCAACTGAGAGCAGCAACCCTTGGGCAACAAAGGCTACAACCACAAAATGGACAACAATCCACTAATTTGTAAACTGACTGATAGCATCTCTGATATGCCAATACAACTCCAATGAAATACAGCGTTGTTTTGACTTAATTTCATATTCCACTCATACCTATTCGCACAATTACTAATATATTTGTATCCATACTCTCTAATACATCAACATGTTATAAGGTCGGCAAGGAACCTAATTACAAAATATTTAAAAAGAGTAATACACACAACCATCGATGCAATCCAAGACATGTTGGCAAAAACATAGCTAAGACCCAATCCTTCATCTCAAACATGCTTCAATCCAAAGATCACTCCACAAATCTTTGCAACACACTATCCACCAAGTCCACCAAGAACACCACGCCATAAGCAAATCACTGAATATGGTCACATAACCCAGTATCTAAGACATGTACCATCTGAGTTGAGAACTCACATATATGTTCTAAACTCACCACCAAGTTAGCAACCAAAAATATTACATAACCAATCCTCACCAAACCAAAAATTGCAACATCATTACCTCCAAAACAACCAAAATACTATCCTCTAATAAATCACCCATAACTTCCTTAACTCTCTACAACTTGAACAAGATCAAATACAGACATTCCACAACACTTTTACAACTTCACGGCAAGTAATCTTCAATTTAATGTCCATACCGATTCAAAAAAATTCACTCAACAAATTATAGAATAAAAAAATATGTTTGACATTAATGAAAAAACATCAATGCCAAAACATATACGCATAAAATCTCTAACAAAAGTATCTACAAATGTGTTCAAATTTGGTGTTAGTGGGAAGTATCCACTTGCATCATTTATCCACCAAATGCATATTCATTTGTCTCCACATTCAAAATTGCACAACTTAAATTTCCTTAGTTGTGGCAGCAAAAATGATATTAGATTAATACATATTATTAGAAAAATAAATTTGTAATTAGTAATCCCATACATATTGATAACATATAGTTTCTTTAGTTTCTTTCCCCATTGATCAACTCTTGTAAGGCCTTACTCACTGATCAACTCTTAAGGCCTTTCTCATTGATCAACTCTTGTATGGCACCGTCTTTCAAAATCAAGGGTTTACTCATATAAGTGATGAAACTTGAACAAAGAGAATGAAAATTTGAAACTCAGAATTCTCCTATATCTACATTATCATTTTGCATCACATATTTCAACATCATTAAGTGGAATCCCATTTTGAAGCCACCATCCGTAGAGAACATTTATATATCAACCATCAATCAAATTTGGTTTAAAAAGTACAAGAAACTATAACGAAGCAGCTGACGAGGATCACAAGAACAAAACAAAATTGCAATAAAGCCCCATGGGGGCAACAAATGGCATTAATCGATTGAAGCAAAACTGTTGCCTATATACTGAGGTGCCTATATACTGAGGAAGATGGGGCATTAAAGTCACATAAAAACAAACGGTTATCTAAAAGGCTCTAAAGATAGTCAATAGATGTTTGGATAAGAGATGGCAAACTCAGCATTGTCAAAGGTGAATTTGGCGTGATAAACTTCCCTATCTAATCAGTACTAAGCTCCCTGTCCCCTTCTGTAGTTTGATTAATTATTTTACCAGATAAACTTACCATAAAATGGTGTCAAGCTTATATTTATACTAGCGCATGGCGGGGTACAGGATCAAACATTATAAAGGTCCCCATCTCCAAACTGGCAAAGCTGATGGTAACTTTCCAGAAGCACGAAGAAGTAAAGGTTCAAACATTTTACATGCTAGATTCTAGAAGCACAAAAAACAGGATCAAACATTTTGAAGGCTAGTTTCTAGGAGCATAAAGGATATCAGAATCAGCATTATTAAGGTCCTCATTTTCTTGTATGACTTAACTATGTTGAGTTTTACCAACTGGAAACAAGCCTGCCTCAAGTTCTAGTGTAAATACATTTTATAGGCGTCCAATTACACTTCTACCAACAAAGTAAATGTTGTAAAGCTAGCCAGGTCTATAGCAAGATCATGGAAAAGCACAGGTCACATCAAAATGACTAATTATGGCAAATCACCCTTCTGTGAATGTAACACAACTGTATGTGTGCTCTCACGGCAAAGAAATCATGCAACAATAGATTTGAAGACTTCAATGCAAGTAAATATTTGCAATAGGTAACTCTATAACATGCTACAGTGTCACCAGGCTTGGTTTCAGATTTCAAAATAACATACAAAATATTATCATAAATATCTATTTTGAGACAGAGACCTCATGATATTAATTTACCTTGTGAACTCAGCTAGCTTAAGATATTTACAAATAAAAAATTAATATATACTTAATATAAGTTTCATCATAAACAACACAGAAACATTATTACTTAATGAATGCCAAAAGCCTTAACCAAGATTTTATGCCTCTAGCAAAAGATGAAGCTGATGAAGCAAAATTTCAATTAAATCATTAGCATTGGATGTTTCAAGGTTAATATCATTGATACAGGATATGTCAATATGGTGACTGGAGTTTGACCAATAATAACACTAACTCAAAAGAAGACATTACAAGTTGCCTTATCTTTGTGTCTTGATAAAGAGTCAGAAATAAAGACATTAGAAGTTGCCTTAACTTTGAGGTTTGATAAAGAATCATATATACCCAACAGATTGAGTTCTCAAGCAAAACACATTGAACTATAGAAATGGAAAATAAAATGTACTGACAATATTTTGCTCAGAAAATCTTCTTCATAACATGCAGATTACTAGCCGTTGCTAAAAACTACAAAAGTTGATCATCTAAAACTCAAGAAACAAAAATCTCGAATTCAAACAGCATTAGAAATTATAACTCTGCATACAAGCAGTCTCTTTCAGTGCTTGAAATAACTTTCTTAAACTTTTTCCATGGTCTTTACTTAAAAAATCTAGCAAAAAAATTGTCAAAGCATTTCCTTCCAAATAGAAAGCTTTTCCCCAGAATCTAGGCTTTCAAGGATAACTAGAAAAGCCATCAAGTAGTACACATAATGAATTCAATCTACATCCTTGTGCATCCATTCTAAAAAAAATTAGAATGAAGCAGCAGCAACCTTCTTCCTGGGGGTTGCTTGAGTCCCTGGACAACAAACAATACAAAACCAAATTATTTATTATACCAATAACCATTTAATTAAAAAAAATATCAAATTAGAACCATAAAAGACTTACCCTCCCTGAAATTATTCTTAAAACGTCGGGGCATGTGGCGAAGATATCTCATTCTTCCAGTCCCTGTAGTCTTTCTTCGAATGGCTTTAACACTCCAGTTATCTAAACCAAGAGCAAAACACTAATAAAAATTCATTTGTACAACCTTTTTTACATATTTCACAATTATGTCCACAGAAGAATAACTTAAGTAAAATTTGATGGTTAAACAGCAGATAGTAGCCAGCTCTAATGAAGTGGTATTAATTGCAATTTTATTCATAGCCTCATACCAAAATCAACGGACACATTAAATAGTTAAGCCAAAATATAGTTCACTCACACCAATTTATGAACTAACACGAATTCAATTTATTGTGTCCATGTGTGTATTGTTTCTAGAATAGACAACTCAGTATTATTGCCAAAAGAACATGAGTTGGGTCAGCCTAACATTAGATCCTTGTGTACACTATAGAGGAGGTCACAAGTTCAAAACTGGGGAGGTAAGGTTAAAAGGAGCATATTACAAGGCAAATGGAAAAAAAATTCCATTGTGATATGGTTACATGAAAGAGATCTCATGCACCAAACTTGTGTCTCTCTTGGCAGTGAACATTTTACTCTATGTACAACTTGAGTTGGCCTGATGGTTAAGGTTGTCTCCCTCGGCAGTGAGCATTTTATCTTTATACAAATTGAATTCCCTAATAGCAAAGGCATGGGCACTCTAAAGTAGGGATCACAAATTCAAATAAAAAAGGAAGTAGGATTGCAGACAACTCGAAACAATCTCCACAAGGATAGTCCCATGAACCAAAAAACCACCAAGCTTGCTGTAACAAATCATGGCCACAAAGAGCTCATAATGTGACTCTCTTTAAAAACAAACCAAACAATCCCAAGAGTAATTTCTGATTATTCAATGAATGAAACCTAGTTTACTTCTTGTTATCTTGTTCATAGGACTCTTAGAAATCAAACCTATCAACAAAACCATTATAACATACAAAAAATTATTTGCATGATCCCACAGATCATGGCCACAAAGAGCTCATAATGTGACTCTCTTTAAAAACAAACCAAACAATCCCAAGAGTAATTTCTGATTATTCAATGAATGAACTCTAGTTTACTTCTTGTTATCTTGTTCATAGGACTCTTAGAAATCAAACCTATCAACAAAACCATTATAACATACAAAAAACTATTTGCATGTTCCCACAGATTTTAGATTTTGACAAGCATGGTATCAAATGAGAACCAGTAAACAGGAGACTCATAAGCTGTATTGGAGCAAGTCGGCAGGCCAACCAGGAAACTAACATCCACCAGGATGATATGCTATTAATGTTTAAGTTTTCAGACAACAATCCCATTTTACAAATTGTTCATGTCTCAAATTT
This sequence comes from Chamaecyparis obtusa, assembly GCA_027943335.1. Classification (NCBI taxonomy): domain Eukaryota; kingdom Viridiplantae; phylum Streptophyta; class Pinopsida; order Cupressales; family Cupressaceae; genus Chamaecyparis; species Chamaecyparis obtusa. The sequence continues at coordinate 361,791 of BSBK01000604.1, forward strand.
CATATTACTCAACCACCTTTCATATTTATCTAGGAAGCAAAATAGAGTATTTAAAAATCATGTAATTTATAACAGTCAGAAATAGTGTTGAGTCAACCAAGCTGTTATAGTGCAGTTACCTCTTCATTGCAAGTAGCAATAAACATCTCACACTTAAATCCCTTGCTACAATATTATTTGCATGACTAGCTAGCACTTTTATCCTGTTACATAAACTATAAATTGTGAAAGTTGTGTATCCTGGTTCTCGATCAGTTCAATTGGAATATATAAAGTATTCCACTAAAATGGTGAAAGCCCATCCTTGGAGGAACAAGTTTGTGATTACCCATGTCACACATCAACTAGTAACAGCAAAAAAATTCCAAGACAACAAATAAATGTTCCAGGTCTTACATTTTGGGACAGCGAGGGGGCAAATTTTATATATATTGAGTGCCACTCAGTAGACAAATTAGACTGTGGAACATCTTTAAAACATTCTAAAAAGTTGAAGGTTGAAATATAAACAACAAAATCAATGACACTAAATATTGAACTACAAGTAATCAGCATTGGCAACTAAAAACTGGAAAATACAAAGTTGAGTGAGACCCTAGAATATGAAAATTAAATTATACAAATTAACGTTTGATTGTGCTATTAAAAGTGATAATGATAATAGAAGATTCAAATACCACACAATTTACTTACTAAAAAAAACACTGAACGGTTAACAAGAGAAATAGTAGGACGTTTGCTTATGTCCCTAGACATAGAATAGTGCCCCCATGAGGATATCTAACTCTCTCACTTTTACTCAATTCCCTTACATGCTGTTTGTATTTTCTCTGTGCTATGTTGACATCATCCATTCTAATTATTCATACTTATCTCCATAATGTTCTTCATACTTATCTCCATAATGTTCATGAACACTCTCTCAAACTCCCAAACAATAAAGGGTATGTAACATTTGGTCACCTTGCCTAATCTCCTCAAAGTCTCTATTGTGGATTTTTATAACTATCATCTCTTTCTTCATGTTTCCTCTTACCTATATCCTTTGTTTTATTCTCTTCTATAAACATGTATGCAAGAGGTAGACTCTCTTTCCTCTATACTATTTTCCTCCACTCCCAATCATCAAAAAATACATACAGCTGGTCCCATAGCCTCATCTCCTCAAAATTTCTATTGTGGACTGGGTAACTATTTTGTCTCTTTCTTCATGACTCTTCATGGCTACTTCCTTAATTTCCTTCCCTCATCTTGACATGCGGAAGGGCAATCTAGGCTCTCTCCATTATCTCTACTATTTTCTTCATCTATGTTTTTTATAGTTCTCTTATTCTATTCTTTCTCACTTTTCTTTCTTCTTGTAACGCTACTTCTATCTGTTCCTTTTCCCTCCTATTTATAGTACCCCCTACTGCACAAGCAATCTCACCTACCAATTGCATCCTTCCAAGAGTTTAATATGGTAAGTTCATTGTTACATATACTTACCTTTTCCCACTCTTTTCTCACTTCAATCTTCTTTGTCTACCTCTATTTCTCTGTGTTCCTTTTTGCTCCTATTTATTGCTTCTCCTACCTCACTAATGGTTTCATGTAACTCTAATATTCTTTCAAGGGTTTAAACTTCAATATTATGAGCCATCATTATCTCCTATTCTTCCACCCTACAATTATATTATATTTCCAAGGCACCACTTTAAAGCAACCTTTAACTACTGCTCCAAATTCTCCCAGTCCATTCTCTACATCTTCTAACCTTCATTCATCACCATCTCTAGCTCCAGCAGCAGTGTGTGGAGAGGAATATCTAGGACCGCCCCTCCCAATAGGGGACCCCTTTTTAACCCCAGTATCCTCGAGTACAAGACAGACACAACATAGGACGGTGAACAATGTTCAATAAGATTTTATCTGAAACAATGCTAGGCTTCAGGACACATTGCCCTCGATTATTCCAATCCTGTCGCGCCCCGAGTTGGTTAGGTGATCTGGTGACCCGACCTGACCTGGCTGGCAAGTCAAGTCGATGTGGTGACCCGAGTTGATCTGGCTGGTGACCCGAAATGATCCCGTGACCTGACCCGACCCGACCCGACCCGAGTTGGTCTGGCAATCTGGTGACCCAAGTTGTTCTGACCCGTCCCAATCAAGAAACCCGAGTCAATCCGGCAACCCGGGTCGCCCGGCAAACCCAATTCGACTGAGTTGACCCGAGTCGACCCGGCGACCCACGTCGCTGTGGTGACCCAATTAATTATCACTCGGGCCGAGTCGACCTGAGTCGACCAAATCGACCCAACGACCTGCGTAACTGTGGTGACCCAATTTATTATGGCAGTCTGAGTTACTTATGCGAGTCGTGTCATTGCCTAAAATATCTAACAAATAAAACTAAAATGTTTTAAAGCCTGCCATTGCCAAATATATCTAAAACATTCAAGTTTCAATTTGTTTGTTTTCAACTTAAAAAATATGCTTCTAGCAACAGGCTGTAGAACAATTGGGTCAGATTTTTGCCCTCAAATAAATGTAGCTGGGTGTGTGGTCCTTCCAGTCTAAGAAAACCACTAGCAGCAATACGAGTACATACTTCTTGAATTCAAATAATATTTTCGACGTATAATCTCGAACAAATGGCATCCACTGCCAAAACTTGACAGTCATAGATATAAATTGATATACTACCAAAACACAGTAGACGTACTACGAGTCTAGGGATACCGCTACAGCAGTAGGATGAATTAGCGCGTACTTGCCATTAAAAATTATATGACCAAGACATGAAACGGAATCTCATGAGGAAATATTTAACTTGATTTAAAGTATAATCACGGCACATAAACCAATTTTTCAACAGAGTTTTTTTGCCTCCCTTCTGGGCACTGCTCTTGCTCAGTGAAGCTTGAGCAATCTGTCTTTCAAAACCTCCTTTAACGTTTCCTACCACCAAATAGGTCTTAGTAGATTGTGTGCCTCAGAATAATTCACCGCAAGGCAGTATTCAATTTGCGCGTGTTACAATATAAGCATTCTCATATGAGATCCGAGTAAGATCCACGGAGGCCTACTAAAGCCATTGTTTAGATTCGGCCCACGCTATCCTACGTGGATATAACCATTGTTGTTTTCCAGGGGACGGATGTGACTGACCTTGCTTGGCATTCTAGAATGACCTGATTAATAAATATTTCAGTAAGAAGAACAGAAAACCCAAAAGCGCGCCTTCTTCGTGCAAAGGAAAATACTATATACAACCTAAAACCTCAAGCATCAAAATACGATTTTGGGGGATTTTATTTTCTCTTTCATATGGAAAAAAAATACATACATTTGCGAATGCGCGCAGCAGGGTATGCGCAGGCAGAACATCGACTCTTTTGGATGTGAAAACTGCGGCGGCCACAGCGCACGCAAAGAGTGTGCGTCTTGTTTCTCCTCTTGCCGAAACTTCCTGTTCCCTTTCCCTGCAATTCATCACACTAATCAATACAAGCACGCAGGATGAAAACGAAGAAGGAGAAGAAAAAGAAGAAAGCGTAAATCCACCATTGCTCCTGTGGATGGTGTGCTCCTGCTTCCGCTTCTTTGAGCCTCCGCCTCGTCCGCGGAAGAGAGAAAACCTTAGTAAACCTTATATGAAACCCTAAATATGGATCCTTTAGGGTTTAGGTTCCGCTTTGCCGAACTTCAATTGTTTTTTATTTTTTATTAAATACTCTTTTGCTGTAAACGGTAAATAATTTTAATTTTAGATAATTTGAAGTTCAAATTTTAGTTTTTAGTCTTAGATTATTCTCTTATTATTATCAGCATTCTTAAATATTAAAATATTTTGAATGTATATTGGTGTATTGAATAAATAATGTGAGTTAGGGTGTTGAATTAAGAATACCTCTTATACAAATTAAGCAACGTCAAAACATTATTTTTTTATATTGGCATTCTAAAGATATTGCATTATGTGTATTATCTTTAATCATTATATCAAGTTGGTAGATCGATATACAAGAGTTTGACTAAGGGAAATTCATCTTGACCTAACATAAACCTAAAACGTGTCTATAAAACACCACCTACTTCTTATTATAAATCCAAATATCTAGACGGATCTCTATGGGAAGGTACATAAAAAAAATACCACTAATTGTTAATCCTAATTGATGACTGAGAGGGGAGTGAATCAGTTAATTCAACTTATTTAAATTTTTATCATGTTAAAATGAATACAGCTACTGTATGATACTGAAAATGTAATGCATGCTTAAGTAACTTGAACATAAATCACATACATAAGCTAACACTGGATTTATACGTGGAAACCCTCGATTAGAGGGAGAAAACCACGATGGGACAGAACCCACAATCTTCACTACTGCAATAATAAATTTGCCATGTTAAAGGCTTACAAAAGCACTTGTTAGAGTGCTACCCTATCAAAAGATTTGGTATAGATCGGTTAAGATCTTGACCCTGTTAGGAGTCGCCTCATCAAAGGACTTAAGAACATCAATCAAGATGTCACCTGGTTAAGGGATTTGTACAATGGAACCTGTTAGGGTTCACCCTAATAAAGGGATTTTTACAAACTTCACACAATAAGAAAAATGATCTTTTGTAGATACTCAATCTATCGTTCAAATCATACATGTTCTATTCCTTGCTCAGCTTGGTTGTTCAATCTTTATCATTCACTCTTGGTGACTGTATCTCTTCTTAGAAGACTCAGCTTTTATGCTATGTGTTCTCTCTGCGCACTTGATTTCTTCAACCACACATCACTTATGCACGATGACCCATATATATAATTGATTCTCATATTACTCTGTGGAATTGTGGCGCCAAGCAATAAATCTTTCAAAAACGTTGTTGTTCTTGAAAGCATCCCAAAAATCTTGCATGCAAAACTCTAATTCAAGCCAAAACGCTTGCATACAGAACTCCAGTTCATCCCAAAATGCTTGCATACAAAACTCCAATTCATCCCAAAATGCTCTGCAAAAATTGGATTGGATTCCCATTAAAGTCGAATAGGAAATCAAATAAACACAGATAGGTAGGTCTGATACTATTACGCGAAAATCGGTGTGGTGTCGGTTGAGTCATTTGCCTTCTATGGTTTTCTACTAGACCGATTGGACAAGACTGGTATTTTTATGACTGGTGTAATTACATTGTTTACTTAGCAAGTTTGATGGTTGTCAACTAGGACAACTATCGGTTCACCACTGTTGTTCTAACATATAGATCGGTGTGTTTGATGTTTGCCAATGATGACAACTAAGCATAAATGCCAACAATCTTCCCCTTTGGAATTAGTGGCAAAACATATCACAACTTGCAAAGGAGTATATACATATGAAGCTCTCATCATAATACTTCCCCTGTCAAGTATCATCCTGTTAACTAATACTTCCCATGTCAACTAGTATATACTGCCATTACTTCCCCTGTGCATTGGCAACCCCTGTGCCTGTCTCTACTTACCAGTCTCTTCCATATCAAAGGACTTTGATCTTCCCCTTTTTACCTCCAAGGGATAGAGGGTCTGAAAACTCATAATTGAAGTCGGTTAAAGATGTCCTTGTAGATTTTTCTTGTTGAAACGAGGAATGATTTCCATGCAGCTATGACTTGGACAAGGAACTATACTTTAGTGCTTGGAGATAAATAATTAGGTTCTCCATGTCCTCAATTATTTTGTAGTCTAACTCACTTAGAAGTGTGTCAACATCTTTTGCAAGTTTCTACATCATATCAAAATTGGGAGTTATGTACAACTGAAATCTAATGAGATCTTGGATTCTCTTGGTATGCTCCTCGGATGCTTTTCTCAATGTGAGTGCTAAACTAGTGAGCTCACGACTTTACACTATTGTTGAAGAGTTCTATGGATTGAAACGTGTTGTTGTCTCTTTCAGCTCTTGTGTTGTCTGATTGGTTCTTTCTGTGATGTCCTTGATAAAATCTTCAAAATTTGATGTTTTCGTATTAATTTTCTTGCGTCTTGAACCTATTTCTTCAATTCCCTGGTGCTGGTAGACATAGTCGCTTTGACTGCAACAATCTAGTCATGTAGGATATTGATTCTCTTTGTTTCATAATGATCTATAACTACAGCTTTTGGATCAATTATGTCTTCTCCGATTGTTTGTGCCAGAATTTCTAGATTATCTATTATTTGTTCTTCTTCATCAATATCTGCATATGGAGAAAAATTGTATAGAATATTATTTACATTATTTAGAACCATATCTTGTTTCCTCTTTGTGAGAAACTTGAGTTGCCTTGTTGACATTTTGTTGATGTCAATCAATGATTCCCCTATTTGTGGAGTTTCAATTTTCCCTTTCTTGGAATCATGGTCTATTGTGAAGGATAGCTTCCTTTTCAGTGAAGAGGAGCTTGGTATATATGTTGGTTATTTCTATTTAGTGCCCTTTTCTCTTGATTTGTGCTCTTCTTTTGGTTACTTCTCTTCTTCCACCTTTTCTTCTTGTTGTTTCTCTTCTTCTTCCTCTACCTTTTCTACTTGTTCTCTTCTTCTTCTTCTTTATTGACCTCATTGTCAACCTGTAGGGTGTCTTTCAGGGCATTATCGGTGTCTTTTCCTTTAGTAATCTTTATTGTTGATTCCCCTATTTCTTGTTCTTTCAGTATTATTGGTGTAGCCTGCTCACTGATTCGGGTCAGCTTGACGGTTGTGTCTTGCTCACCAATTTTGTCCTGCTTACCAGTTGTATCTTGCTTACCAATTGTGCATTTTGCCTCATCAACTTTTTCCTTTGATACCTCAGTGTTCATTGACTTTTTTGGTAGGACCGTGTCCTTTGTCTGTTGAACTTGAGATTTATCCTATGGACCTATTGAATGAGGTGTCTCAAAAGATACCTTTACCGATATCATTTTTTCTTTCCTTTTTGCTATCTGGTGGTGAAATCATGATTTTTCCATAATTTCATTGTTTCTTCATAAACTTCTTGTTATTGGCCATTTATTATTTTGGCCACTCTATCTCGAGAGTCCAGGTTCACTACTTCTCTTCAATGAGAATCTTGATTTCTTCTTCATCTAGACTTGGTTCTACTTGTTTTTGAACTTCCCTTGTGATTTTTACATCTTTTGCTACTCCTTTCCATTTTGTTAGGAGTCTTTTATTAAGTTCAACTAGGAAAATGGATCTGTAATCCTTGGTTCCCCGGTTAAACTCAATAAAACTTCCTAACAGGGCTAGTTCTATTTTGGCCTTATCATCAGCGCCTTAGACACTGAACCATTTCGCAACATTGCTAACCTTACCAAAATCTAATATTTTATCAACTATATCATCAATAATAAGCATTTTAGCCTTACCTTTTTCTGGAGATGCTAGAATAGTTGGCGGAGTTAGATCACCACTAGTGTCTTCAGTGATGTTCATAATAACTGGTTCTGATGCTGGCTTTTGGTAGACCGGTGTGTTTATGCCTAAAATGCCTTTGCCTCTCTCGGTGTCCTTTTCTAGTTTGAATGAGGACTTCTAACATTGAGCTTCAACCTTGTGTTGTTGCTCTAGTATGTTTGTCCAAATGACAACTCCTTTGTCATGAACTGCTTTAACTTCTCCAATTAATACTTAACCAATCCTTTTTTTGATCTAAAAATTTTATTTATGAGCATCTTCTTTATTGGTTGCCTCTTCTAGGCTCAAGTGGCTTTGTACTTCTAGTAGTGCCTTGATTTTGAGCTCTTTCTCTTTTGTTATTGAGGATTTTCATCTTTTTTCAATAAGCTCGTGTAGTTCTGTAGGAATTGACCCATGAATCTCGGTAGGCATTCTCTTGAATTTGTATAGGTTGTATACTACAACATCTTCAATTTTCCTTTTGTCTTCATCATTAGATAGATTATATCTTCTCTCAATTGATGTCATCTCGCCTATAGTTTTTATGCCTTCAACCATTTCATCAATGGTTGGCCTTTTTTCTTTTGGTTCCTCCTTCTTTACCGGTTTCCTAGTCTTCTTTCTTCTTGTATAAGTGGCAGTTTTCTCTGTCTCAGTTTCTTTTGAGCCTACTTCTTTTGATTGCTCGATTGTGATTAATTGTGCCTTCTTATTTTGAACTTTAGGTTTTGGCACAACTACCTTTCTTTTCTTTGGTGTAGGAGACCATTTGGAAACTTTGGTAGTTACCTTATTTGTTGTCTTTGAAGATTCACTCTTCTTCAAATTTTCACTTATCTCGTCATAAGTGCCAAACCAATTGGCTAAAAGATCTAGGTTGCTCTCCTGAAGTGCCTCAGCATATGCTTTGGCAGTCTTTGATGATATTTCGTAATCTAGTTATGGTGTAAATTATGTTATTGGCTCAACAACCTGGATTATACAGTTGCTTACAAGGAAACAAACATCATCCTTGTATTTGTTTACAATTGAAGATGAGATCCTTTCCCTTTCATGCATTTTAGATTGAAAATCTTGGAAATAATCAGACATAACCTTATTAAAGCAATTTCTCAGGTTATTGATCATTTCTCCTATTGGGCCATAACCAGTCTATTTGTTACCCATGTAACATTTCCCACCCCTGGAGAGAATTTTTTATAGTAAAAGAAAAGACATACCATCAACATTCCATACTTCAAGAATTTCTTCTTTAAAATTCCAAGCTTATTCATATTTTCAAATCTTTGACTTCTCAACATAGCGCATATGTCTTATTTGGCATTGTCGTGCATGATTCTGTGAGCTGCATGAATAGTTCCTCCAAGTATGTTGTTGAGACAACTCGATTGATAGATTTTGTAACTGATCACCACATCAACAAACTAGACACATTCATCTTCAATATCTGTAACAGTCATCATGCAATTGTCACACCTTGACTTTGTGAGTTGGGAAACTTCACTATTGGATATCATTCTCAAGGTGAGGGCTTCCCCTATTGTATTGAACCTTGTCACTCTCCTTAGGTCTTCCTTTGTGATAGGTGTAACAACACCCTTTTCCAACCACATACCTAGATCGTATACTTGACAAAGTACCAACAGAATCTGGTCAGGCTAAAACATGGTAGCGTATTTAACCCCATTGGTCAATCCAGTTGTTTCAAGTCAAGTATACTTTTCATTCAACTTCCCATCCTTACATAGCCATAGAAATTTGCTTTGAATGAAAGTTTCTCCCAACTCCCCTTGTTTATAGTAAATGAAGGCAGTTATGTCTTCAATCAATAACACGTCATCTGGTATTGATGATAGGGCTCCAGCCATATCATTTCACTTGTTCTAAACTTGCATAACATCATATTCAGGTCAATCATGTTGATAGATTGACATAAGGGTTGCAACTGATGATAATGATGTCATTTCATTGGTAAGAGAAAACACACAAAACTATGTTGAATTCATGAAAATTGAAAAGCAAAGATCGTGAACACATATAGAGCTTACTCAAGCCTAAAGAAAATTTTGCACAAAAAGTAAAGTAGAATGAAATGAGTAATACACTTTCCCTTTTATATCCTTGGGCTCCAATGATAATTAGCAAATGATAACATTTTATTAATGGTTATCACATTTATGAGCCTTACTAATTTTTACCTAACTTCACCTTTGTTGACCGGTTCATCAATGCTTTACCTATTTTATTGCAACATCCTTGGTTGAAACATCAACTGTGTAACATCAATCCATCACTGAGAAGGTAATTAACCAGACCACACATCTTACTCTTTTGATCGGTTCTTTGGTCTTAGATCAGTGAGTGTTTTTCAGTAACAACTTCCACTTAGTGAGAGTGAATTTCACTTAGTTACTCTGGGGACAATAGCATTTCTATCTATTCCCCCTTAAGCCTTGGTGGCTTTATTTGACGAAGAGATATCATCATCGGTAGATGATGACTTTGTCTCTGATTTTTATCCTTCAAAGCTCGTTGTCCCCTTTTTGGACTATATCTTCTTCACTTCTTTCTTGGTCTCTTTAGCTATTTTTTCCTTATGATTGGGAGTCTCATTCCTCTTGATTGGTTTTACTTGTCCTTTTCCTTTTTTTATTGACAAGTTCCTACAATCTCTGGCCAGATGCCCAATCTTGTTACAATTGTAACAAGTTATCCCAGTTCCTCTCCATAGATTTACTATTTTTCCTTTGTCCATGGGTGAACGACACTCAGTAGCTCTATGCCCTGATTGTCCACACGTAGCACACATAGACATGCCCCATTTTGTATTCATGTTATGGAATATCAATCTTAGTGGAGATTTGAATGTCATGGTTGTAGACCTACACTCTTCAACCTTATGTCCAAATTTATTACACGCATAACAATAGCCTTTAAAGCTTCATTTTCTTCCATTGGACACATTGTTTGATCATGACCTGCATTCAAAGGTCCTATGTCTACTTATAACAGTTATTACAATATTTTTTGGCAGTGAAGGGTTTCACCAGTGCATTCTTGCAATCACTAGACTTATGACTTGGTTTGCCACAATGTTTGCAAGATGATTTTGAGAATCTCTTACCTTTTTCTCTGGTTGGTTTCTTCTTGTCCACCTTGATTCCTTTGAGATTTGAGGACTTGCTAGTTTATTTGGTGCCTTGGTCATTGTAACCAAGTCTTGTGGGGTCCTTGTGCCTTCTCTAAGCTTTTAGTTGCTCATCCAGCTTCTCAGAACTCTCATTGTATTTTTTGAGCTTTTCATTTCTCTCCTCAAGAGTTTTTAGCTACATTTTTAGTTTTTTAACTTCAACAACCATTTCTCCACTTGTTTCATCTTTATCATGCAAGTGTTCGTGCATGATGGCATTTTCTTGAGTCATGTCTTGCATGTCTGCTTATATTAGTATGAGTGCATCTATCTCTTAGAGCATCTTCAACTAAGTTATTTTCTCTTTCAACAACCTATAGTGCTTCTTTAGCACTATTTTTCTCATCCTCATATTTGATGCTTGCTTCGATGAGTTCATTCATTCTCAGTGCATAACCTTCATGTTCTCTTTTCAAATTAGAGATTTGATCGATTAGGTTCTAGTTTCTCTCCATGAGTTCAGAAACTGCTTCTTCTGCTTCATCTGAACTACTCTATTTAGATAGTTCATCTATTGTGTTGTGACTTTCACTCAGCTACAAAGCCAATTCTTTTCTCTTGGAAAGAGATCTTCTCAGTATGTTTTCAAGAGAAGAAATCCTTTCATTTGCTTCCTCTAACTTCTTTTGATATCTGTAACCCTCCATGATCGTTACTCAAGCGGTTAAGCTTCTTTACCTAAGAAATTGGCTCTGATACCAATTGTTAATCCTCACCGGTGACTAAGAGGGGGGTGAGTCAGTCAATTCAACTTATTTAACTTTGTATCCTATTAAACTGAATACATCTATTGTGTGGTACTAAAAATGTAATGCATGCTTAAGTAACTTGAACATAAATCACATACATAAGCTAACATAAGATTTATACATGGAAACCCTCAATTAGAGGGATAAAACTATGGTGGGACAAAACCCATGATCTTCACTACTGCAGTAATAAAGTTACCTTGTTAAAGGCTTATAAAAGAACTTGTTAGAGTGCTACCCTATCAAGGGATTTGATATAGATCGGTTAAGATATTGACCCTGTTAGGAGTCACCTTATTGGAGGACTTAAGAACATCAATCAAGATGTCACCCAGTTAAGGGATTTGAACAATGGAACCTGTTAGGGTTCACCCTAATATAGGGATTTTTACAATCTTCACACAATAAGAAAAATGATCTTCTGTAGACACTCAATCTGTTGTTTAGATCATACTTATTCTATTCCTTACTCGGCTTGGTTGTTCAATCTCTTTCATTCACTCTTGATGATTGTATCCCTTCTTAGAAGACCTGGCTCTTATGCTCTACTTTCTCTATGCACACTTTATTTCTTCAACCACACATCACTTATGCACGATGACCCATATATATAATTAATTCTCATATTAGTCTATGGAATTGTGGTGCCAAGCAATAAATCCTTCAAAAATGCCATTTTTCTGGAAAGCATCCCAAAAATATTGCATGCAAAACTCTAGTTCAATCCAAAACGCTCACATACAAAACTCCAGTTCATCCCAAAATGTTCACATACAAAACTCCAATTCATCTCAAAATGCTCTACAAAAACCAAATCAAATTCCCATTAAAGTCGGATAGGAAATCAAATAAGCACGGACAAGTAGGTTTGATACTATTGCACAACAATCGATGTGCTATCAGTTGAGTCATCTACCTTTTGTAGTTTTCTACTAGACCGGTTATACAAGACCGATATTGTCATGATTGGTGTAATTACACTGGTTACTTAGCAAGTTTGATGGTTGTCGATTGGGACAACTACCAATTCATCACTGCTACTCTAACATATAGACTAGTGTGTTTGATGTTTTCCAGTGATGACAACTAAGCATAAATTCCAACAATATAGACATTTATAATAGTGTGCTTCTAGGACTGATTGCGTATCTTTTTTTTTACATTGACATTTTGGAAATTACTCCGTGATCCATCATCGGGATGAGAGAGTTTAAAGGATGCAAAAATGATGATGGATCCTTTAAAGTCTCTCATCCTAATGATGTATCATGAAGTATGATCTAAAATGTCGATGTTGGAAAAATGATACACAATCATCCCCAAAAGCACACTAGCATGAACATGGATTATGGAAACCTGTTATCTTTAATATAAACATTTAGTTATACTATGTTGTTCAAGTTCATATACACATACAAGGTTTGATTTTGCACTGATAGTGGCATGAATATTAAAACCAAAAAAATCTTAGATTTAAGGGAGTTCTCTCTCAATTTATAGTTTTCTAATGTATTAATGAATTAATTGATGATGCATGGTATGATTAAATTAGCATCAAGCATGGACATAAACACCATTATTTTATTATTATCACTTATTTTGAATAGTTCTAATCCAAACCTTTTATCCTAAATTATTTTCTTATTAGCATTTTAATTATTTTTCACCTAAAGCATTTGTAAATATATGTTTTATTTCTTTGCATCTTTAATGAATTCAACACTCTTACATCCCCTGAGGATTTAATCATAGAGTTTATTCCTTCTATTTTAAGGTTATGAATCCAATATTTGTGATTTCTTGTCATATATTTCATATTTAATTAGAGTTCAAGTCTACCCTCTCTAGTGTTCTAATTAGTGTACATATCAATTATAACTTAGATTTTTTATTGTTGCTATTTTTTTATCCCTACATATGCCCTTGGAATGCTTTCTTGTTAGTGTACTTGTCATATTTTATTATAGGCTATTATATTTGACCTCTCTTTGGATGTACTCCATATAGACTGGATGTGTTTCTATCATTTTTGGCATTTGATCCTTAACGTGTCATGTCTTTTTATACTATGGTGAAGGATGCATTTTCTATAGAGTTGTTTCTTGTCATGTATATATTTTTCCCTTCCTCAATATAGATACTTAGTGTCTTTTCTTTTTTCACTTGTGTTACAAGTGTCACCTTGATTATGCTTTCATGTGGCTAGTGATAAGGATGCATACCACATGATTTTACCTATAATGGTTTCTTTCTTGTTGCATGGTCAACGAGATGATAGCACACACCATGATGATTTGTCAACTTATCTTTTAGATACCAATAGCACTACATTACATGATAATAACACTACTTTATTAATAATTTTGAAATTACATACTTGGGCCATGGCTAATACTCAGGTGGTAGGCTCCACACACTTAATGGCATACAAGCATTATCGCTGAGAGCTAGCTATGATTTGAGAAACCTTGGCAGGACCTACAAAAAGTGGGCATTATGAGATGATAAATCTAATATAACATAATGTGAAATATTATACAAATAGAATGGGTTTGGGGCCCCATCAAAACCTATTTTACCTTTAATAAAAAAACATTGTACAAATAGAAAGAGTGTCAAGATTTTAGAAACTTGTTTTTTTTTTGGGTTTGTAACAGTATTAGAATATATTAACAAGAAAGAAAAGAGTACATGGAAATATATGCCAAGAGGCTTACAATTGGGCCTTCAAACAACCAAGCAAAACCAGAGAGGAAGAAGAAGGGAAGGAGAAAAGAGTATCTCCCAAGAGCCCAAGTAAATGAGCCAGAAAGAAGAAGGGCAGATAGACAACCAACTCTGCCATCAAAGCATATAAAAGGAAGAGGAAAGAAGAATAGGTCGTAAACAAAAGGAAGGCAGACAATAAAAGAGGCAAAAAAGGAGAGGTCAAGATCCCATTAAGCAACATGTTGTTTCCCCCACTGCTGGCCATGCTTCATCCAGGGGATATCTTCAAAGACCACCAAATCTCGCTCTTCCTGAGCCTTGCAAAGCTCAACAAGCAAAGCCCTCAACTGGTTCCATTTAACACCTATGTCTTGTTGGTAGGCAACCGTGTCAACCTTACCCCACCAGCACAAGAAGGGAACAAGGCCATACTCAAATCCATCTTTGAGTTCTGCAAAACATTCACTATAGTCGAATCCCCTTCCAGGAATAGCCCGCTCCAAAATAGAGTCGAGGCCAAGAAAAAGATCACTATCAAAGAGGAGTTCTATCAACCACTTTACCTCAGCTTTAGGTTCCCCAAGTTGCAAGGCCTAGACAATCACAAGAGAGATTATATTAACATTGGATCATCTCTTTGCATGGCGTTCTTGATATTGAATGCCCAACACATCCAAGATAGCAAATGCCAAGGCCTTATTTTTTATATTTAGTAAACCCAGTATGCGATCCTTACTCGTAGGTCCCTCGACTACCTTCTACTACTTCAAAGTTCACACTGAGAAAGTCGCTTACATTCTTAAGCCAAGGAGAAAGGAAATAGGTGAGGAAAAAAGAGCACCAGAGAGATATAAAATAGCAAGAGAAGAGTGTAGAAGCAGGAATGAAGTCCATTAGTCAACAGTCTGCAACTGTCAAAGTACCCTGAGAGCATCGCAGAGTGCCACCAATATATAGTTGAGATAAGGTAGAGGCCTAATCAAAAGAATAGGGGCTGACAAAAAATAGGAAGGAAAGGTCCCAACACTATCGACCGCTGGCAAAAGGATGAAAAAAATGCAAAGCAATAGAAAATCTAAGCTCTGCACACGATCCAAAACATCAGCAATAAGAGAGGAAAGCTGACATGCCAAAAATCATGTGCATCATCTGTTGTAGTAGAAAGCCAAAGGTAGAAAGCATGACCTACCAGGGAAAGAATAAACAAAGACCTGCAACATCAGGCAATCAAAGTGTCAGAGGATCAAGAAAAAGTTCTGAAAAGACCTCATTTACATTCTCTAGATTTGTCACCCATTTAGAAATAATGTTAGCCTCCATATTGCCTTCTCAAAAAAAAATGACTAATTTTAAACTCAGAGAGAGAGTGAAGAACAAGAAAAATCTCATCAATGAAATTCACAAGATGCCACACCTTAACAACTCCATTTTTAATCACATTCACAATGATTTGTGAATTCCCTTCAAGATGAACACACTGAAGATTCATCTTTTTTGCCAATTGAAGAGCTAAAAGAGCAGCCCTAGCTTCTTGCTGAATTATTGATGCCAATAATAAGTTTTTGAGCTACTAAAGCAAGGACATCACCATTCCAATCCTTAGTAATTACCCCAGCCCCAGATAGACCAGGGTTCCCCCATGAGGCACCATCAAAGTTGAATTTGACCCATCCTTTATCTGGCTTCATCCATTTAACTTGAGCCCTAGTAATGGATTGAGCCTGAGCATCCTTTAAATTCCCACTGCGAAATATCAAACAAGGCCAATTACAGTGAAGCATTCTATCTGACTATGAGTAAACATAACTGCCATTAGAAGAGAGAATTGCAACTTTCATAACTTCTTCAATCAAAGTGCAAATTGATAACTTAATACTACGAATAGAGCGCTCTTTTTCCTAAAAGATCCTTCTATTCCTTTCCTTCCATAACTCCCAGACAACAATTGAAGGACTTGTTGGAGTTAGGAGAGATAGGTACTGAGAGGGGAGGGGTGAATCAGTGCCTTCAAAACTTTAGTTGCAAAACCTTTCTGATCTATGACTTAATATTGTGATAACCGATCAAAATAACTTGAATCTAATTGCATAAATCAATCATCTAGTTAACTTAAGAAAGTAAACAATATGACAATCAATATGACAATCACATAACACAAGTATTTTGGTAACGCATAAACCCTTGTTAGAAGGTAAAAATTGCGGTGGGGATGACACCTACAAATTCTTCACTACTGCAGATAGAAAAGGTTTGCCTGTTAAGGCTACAAGTTTTGATCACTTTTGGTGATCTTACCCTATTAGGAGTAACATATTAGATCAGCTAGATCTACCTAGTTATAGGATTTAACAACACTATATGAAGTGTGTACTCGATTAAGAGATTTATACAAAGACTGTTAAGTCTACTCTGTTTAAGAGATTTATCAAAACTCTATCACAATTGTCAAAAAGTAATAGGTAAATTATCTGCTAGTTGACAACTAAATTATCTGAAATAGATCTATAAGTTCTTATCAAAATATCACCTTATCTGTGATGGTTCTCTGCTCTGATCTGCTCAATTGCCTTGTCTGATTCTGCTCAATCTAAAAACCTTTGTACTATGTTCTGCTCGGTAAACTAATTATCTTGAAGATAGGCAATTTCTTCAAGTGCTCTGTGATTCATATATATATATATAAGCTCAAAAACTCCATAAAATGGTGCGAACATATACAATATATAGTGTTATGTTTTTGCCACTTAAAGAAAAATTAGGTTACAAAAAGAATATCATAACCCTAAGATCTACAGTGCAAAATAACCTAGATCAACTAATACGAATAAGATAATCATTGCATTTAATGAATATCTTTTACAATAAATGCTCCTCGATCTTGGTAAACTATTTTACGATCTATTATAACCATTTGCATAGAATAATGTGCCATTTCTGATTACTATGCTGTTTACTGTGATCATCGGTAAACACTGTATAATCTGCTCAATGTACACTGCGATGCTCGGTGTTTGCTGACCGTCGGTGTCAGTGTCGGTGTCACTGGTGCTTGGTTAACTGTGTGATGCTCGATATAAAGCTTTACTGACTGCTTTGTCTTACTTCTAGTTACCGACTGTCTCAATGTAAATAGCCGACCGACCTGTTTACTGTCCTTTGATACTAATGACAACCTAAAATGCTCAACAGAGATTAACAATCTCCCCCTTTGGCATTAGTATCAAAATTCCATAATGTATATAAACAAACTGTTTCTATATAACCCTTATATATCTGCTATATACATATCCACTACAAAAACTTCTAAGTACAAAAGTACTCCCCCTCGGTGCATGCTCCCGGTATTATGTAATATACATATCAAAAATATATTATTTGGCATATACATGTTTTCCCCCTTTTTGATAATAATGCCAAATACCAAAAAAAATATGTAATGTATACTTACATCTTATCAAAAATGTGCTAATGGGTTTTCTTCATAGACTCCAAGAGGTTTTCCCATTCCTCTTTCAAGTTGGTAAGAGCAATTTGCTCAAGACTGACTTGTGCATGCATGTCAAAGATATTTTCCAACACCGAAATCTCTGGTGTTGCCACAAGTTGCTCTACTTTGATAGTACGTGTTTCAAAAATCTTCAGGTAAGGAGTGAGTTCTTTCTATAACTCTGTGACCTGGTCGGTGATGTGCTCTTCCTATTTCCTTAAGTCTGCTATCAGCCACCAGAGTTCCTAAACTTAGTTAATGTGCTTTAAGAAAGCAGTTGGCTCGACAATAGCTACTTGTGTACTCAACTTGATTTCTTCTTCTAAACATTTTATCTTTTCACTGATTTCTATAGTGAAGGTGTCTGTAGTACAAAGCTTTATTAGTAGTTGACAGATTACCTGGGTGATAGATTTTACCTCGGTAATGACCTCAGATAATTTCACCTTGTTTAGTGCCACTTCATTGCTAATCCTTTCTACCAATTTGTGTTGAATCTTTGACTCTACCCGTTCTTCTATTCTTTTGTCTGTTTCTGTATCAGAGGCATTGATTATGTCGGTGAGGTTGGCAAGTGATCTAAAATGGGAGTATTCTCATCAATGTTTGTTTTTGGTACTATCTGTTGTAGAATATCCCTTACATCATTTAACACTTCTTTACATTTTTGTTCTTGCCTCAAATTTTCTTGTGCCGCTTTCCTTGAACATAACTCCCCATACCGACTTAGTTCCTCGGGGCTTAGAGTTCTTGGGTCACATTTGGGTATAATGATAACTTCATCAATGGTGACCAACCCTTTGGCTTTCTTCTTTTTCTTCTTCGGGGCTAGAGGTGACTTCTTTTCACTTACAACAATAGCTTTTTCTTCACTCCTCGGAGTATCCTTGCCAGTTGACACTATATCATCCTTCTTCTACTCCTCGGTAGATTGAGTGGGAATCTTGGTGGTAGTGTCAGGTTGGTTCACCTCGGTTGACTTGGTTTCTTCAGGTTCCTTCTATTCTCTAGACTATGCCTCTGGTTTGATAGGATCATTTGTATCGGTAGGTTACTCAGGTGCTTGAATCTTGGTTGTATCTTTGGTTGGCTCAGGATGAGAGACATCAGGTTGTACTTGTGAAATTATTTCAGCGGCCTCTGTAAGTACAGGTAGTTCACCCGGTAGAGATGTACACACATTGTCAGTGTTTAATGCTTCATCTTTGTATTGTGTAATTATTACATCTTCATCATCCTTATCATCAGGATCACCGTTAGTGATGTCCTCAATGAGTGCATCATCATCTATTTTCTTTTGCAAGTGGATCTTAGCTTGATCCGGTGCATCCTGTGAAACTTTGATTTCTTCCTTTTGCTCGGTGATATCAATTACCTCGGTAACTGATATACTGGTGTCTTCTATTTTCTTTCCTTTATTTTCATCAATGAAAATACTTTTACCTTTTGAACTGTGTCTCTTTTTAGACAGTTTCAGGAATGCTTCCTGTTCAGCTTTCTCTTCTGCTTTCAAAATTGATGCCCATAGGGAGTCACATACGACATCCATATCATCTATATTCTCATCCATAATCTGCATAGCTCTATTCTTGACTAAAAATCTAGGCTGATACCTTTTCATGTATTCACTTACCTCAGCATAGCTAAAGTGAGTGGCTGCACGGCCTAGAGAGTGTTCTCTTTTTCTTTTCTCTGTGTCTAAAGCAATAGCCCATCTTTCACTTATTTTATCATCAAGTTCCTTTGGCAGTTGACATGCAAATTCCATCGGTACTCTTTTGAACTTAATCATCATTTGAACAATAGCATGTTCTATCTTTGTCTTGTCCTCAATTGACATATTATTGAATTTGCCTATGCTTGGATCATTAAGATTTCCATTCTCAATAATATCTTCAATTATTTCTTCTATGGTACTATCCCTGTTACGAACTAGCTTAAATTGATCAGGGTCATTTTTAGTGTCAGTCTCCTCTATGTCTTCCTTACTCCTTATGTATTTCCTCTTTTTCTTCAGTGGTTCAGCTGCCTTCTTGTTCTTTCTCTTGATGTATTTCTTTGTTGGTGTGGCTGCTCTCCTTTTTGCAACTTTTTATGCTTCTTCTTTCTACTTGGTTGATTGGGCTACAGTTGCTGAACGTGTCCTCATTCCTTTAGGTTCTGGTAGCTGAGTATCTTGTTCATCAGTTGTGGGAAATTGAGTTTCTTCTTCATCATTGGTGGGAGGAACTGGTGTGTTATCCTTTTCTTTGTCTGACTCAATCTCCTCATTGTCATAGGGTTTATCAGCTAGTTGTAACTGATCTTCAGTTGCTTCATCAACCGGTGACTCCTTATGTGAGTCAGATGTAGTTCCATATCTTGCTAAGAGATCCTTTTTCATTTTCTTTGCCCTTCTTGACATTTTACCAATCTCAATGTCCGTTGTGATTATAGACTTAGCTTCCTCATACACTCCAAACCTACTGGCAGTGATGTCAATCGGTAATGCTAGCAATGCATTGATAGATTTCAGAGCAAAATCATGATTCATTTCATAACCCATTGGTGCTAGCCATTTTGTTCTCGGTTCTACTGCCTTTATCATTGAGTGGTCTATGCTTACCACAAAGCATATGTCATCTTCAAATTTGCTTACTAATTCTTTTGGAATTCTGCTTCTTTGTTGCATTCTTGTTTGAAATTCCTTGAAATATGCATGGAACTCCTTGTTCACATTGTCTCCTAGACTTCTCATCATATCACCGATTTGGGCAGTTATCGGTTTGTCTGATTGCCAATTAACTTTTCAAATACCCGATACATATTTTTGCAAATAGAGGAATGTACAGATGAGTAGTGATCCATACTTACATGTATTGGACTTCTTTGCTTTTATTATCTTCATGTTGTCATGCAGTTAGTGTAGTAGTAGCTTGACAAGATCAACCTAGTGATCTTTCTTTACAATTTTGTAAGCCATGTCCATAGCGCTGCAAGGTACACTATTCGGTCTGCTTGATTGAAATATCTTGTACCCGATGACATGAGCTGCAAATCTTACCGCTGGATCTTTGATAGTTGAAATCTTTAGTACCCTACCATCCCATTGAGCTCCAGTGTTCTTTTCTATATCAGGACGGGATGAAATTCGAAATGCTTTAGCTTTGTCGGTTGTAGGGTACCCAGTAACCCTACTGATAATCTTCTTGGTGACCTCAACCGATTTGTCTAGCCAGAATTTGCCGTCATGGAATCTGCTAAGCACGATTCGTATCCAGTCATTGTGAAATGATTGCAGGAAGTATGTGAAACACCGTAACCCTGATTCCCCAATCTTCTTATGCTCAGGTTTGATCTTACCATCCAGTCCACAAACTTGCTGATAAGCTGCTATGGTCTCAAAGTCACATACTTCACCGATCTTGCAGTGAATGTAAGCCCTAACGTCTTCTGTTAACAAAACCTTATCAGGAATACTAGAAAATGTGCCCATATCATCCGTTTGTGCTGTGACCTTAGGATACGATTTGAATTTCTCCTCGGCAAAGTGTACCCTAACAATTAGTTCCACTTCCTCCTCAACATTCTATGATTTTCTTATGGTCGAAGATGATGCCATAAATTGTTTCTAGGGTTTCGGCAAGCAAATAGAGAATCAATGTTCGGTAGGCAGATGAACTTACTAGTTTTCATCGAAGAATTGTCATCGGTTTGATCTAGTTGCTTTGAATCTATTCTGAAAATTGTTAGCTTGAACTCTTCTCTATAAAATCTCCTTTCTTCAAAATCGCGATGTAACAATGAACTCTATTTCCGCATATATATAGGGTTTTCTGAAATTCCCTCTCAAACTTTGATGCATTAAATGTGCGGCCTAACTTTCAATATGAGACGGTTGTCAGCTTGGTAAAGTCTTTTGCTCGATTAACATAGAGTTTCTTCACCAATTTGAACTATTGTCAGTTAACCTTGTATACTAATTACCGACGGGTAACCAACTCATGTTTCCCTTTTACCGACTAGATGTCATTTGCAAACTTATAATATATAAACCATAATGCATCTTTATTCATGCATATTTGGTATAT
Organism: Chamaecyparis obtusa; assembly: GCA_027943335.1. NCBI lineage: Eukaryota > Viridiplantae > Streptophyta > Pinopsida > Cupressales > Cupressaceae > Chamaecyparis > Chamaecyparis obtusa. The sequence continues at coordinate 383,377 of BSBK01000604.1, forward strand.
GTATATCATATATAAGGAACTGTATGTAAAATTTGATCATTTGAAATGTCAGTTCCATACATACCTTTGTCATCTTAAGTGGAGGTACCAATGTCACCCAATCCAGTGGATGAGGTTTCACCGACAGTGTTACTTGACTTAGCATTCTCATTAGATGCCTTCTTCCACATTATGTTCCTTAACTTTGTAATTTCTGCAATGTTATATCCACTCTCAAATATATGGTTTTCATCAGGTGCTCGATCTCTGTAGTTCTTGCTTACATGACCAACCTTGTGACAGTGCATACATGTCATTCCTGCATTTGTCCAGTTACTTGATTGTCCAATCCAACTCTTTCTGTAACAATTTGCTGCAATATGTCCATACCAACCACATGCAGTACAATTAGTCCATGTATTATAATCCCAAACATATGAGTTACCTTGTCTCTTCGGTTGATATGGTTTTCATTGTAGTTTCTCTTTAGGTGTCCAGACTTGCTTCATTTTCGCCTTACAGTCCCTTGCAGTGTGTCCATACTTATAGCATATTGTCTCCTCAGTAGTGTTATTAGCAATGTCATTCTTCTTTTCTCTGCATTCATAAGCTGGATGTCCAAACTTACCACAGTAATAGCAATACCCATTGAACTTAGGAATGATAGGAGGTTTACCTTGTGCTTTGCTTCTGCACACATTAGATGTATGTCCTGGTTTTCCACAGTGGTAACACGTCAATACTTTAGGTTTTTGACTTTGATTGTTGTTGACTTCTTCAGCTTGTTGTGATGATTCTCCTTCACCGGTGTAGCCTATACCGGCTTTGCTTCCGAATCTCCTCTGATTAGTCAGAAAATCATCAATCTTTTTAGAGCTGTCCTCGACTATCTTCATCATCTCATTGTGTTGCTTTTGTGTTTTTATTTCATTTCTTAGTTTTTCATTATCTTCTCTAAGTGTTGCTACATCTTTAAGTCTTCTTGATAATTCTCCATTTACTCAGTTCATTTCTTGATTAACTATCATCATCTGATTTGATACTTGGAAGTGACAATCAGTGAGTCTCTGGATTTCACTTTCTTTTGCTTGAAGTTGTTCAGTCATTAGTCTTTGGTATTCAATAGCCAGATTCTGATCTTGTTCAGCTTGTCTACCATTGTTCATGATTTCCACCATTCTCACCATTTGATATTCATGACCGATTTGAAGTGCTTTCACTTGCTCAGATAGATGTTGATTCTTTTCAGATAGCTTAGAGATTATGCTTTCAGATCCATCAAAGATGCTTCCAAAGCTTGATCCAATATGATCAAATATGTCATCAATAGGTTCTTCATGATAACTTATTTCATTCTACTAAATTGCAAGGTTCTTTCTTTCAACCAGTAATTTCTTCAGTTCTTCCTTGGCTTGTTTGTATTGTTCCACAAACATCTGCATTTGTATCTTCTGATTCTCAATAGTCTTGTCAAGCTTGTATCTCTCCATGACTTAGATCTTTTCCCTTCAGTGGTTAAACTGTTCAACAAGAGAACTGAGCTTTGATACCAGTTGTTGGGGTTAGGAGAGATAGGTACTGAGAGGGGAGGGGTGAATCAGTGCCTTCAAAACTTTAGTTGTAAAACCTTTCTGATCTATGACTGAATACCGTGATAACCGATCAAAATAACTTGAATCTAATTGCATAAATCAATCATCTAGTTAACTTAAGAAAGTAAACAATATGAAATCAATATGACAATCACATAACACAAGTATTTTGGTAACGCAAAAACCCTTGTTAGAAGGTAAAAATTATGGTGGGGATGACACCCACAAATTCTTCACTACTGCAGATAGAAAAGGTTTGCCTATTAAGGCTACAAGTTTTGATCACTTTTGGTGATCTTACCCTGTTAGGAGTAACATATTAGATCAGCTAGATCTACCTAGTTATAGGATTTAACAACACTATATAAAGTGTGTACTCGGTTAAGAGATTTATACAAAGACTGTTAAGTCTACTCTGTTTAAGAGATTTATCAAAACTCTATCACAATTGTCAGAAAGTAATAGGTAAATTATTTGCTAGTTGACAACTTAATTGTCTGAAATAGATCTATAAGTTCTTATCAAAATATCACCTTATCTGTGATGGTTCTCTGCTCTGACCTGCTCGATTGCCTTGTCTGATTCTGTTCAATCTGAAAACCTCTATACTCTGTTCTGCTCGGTAAACTGATTGTCTTGAAGATAGGCAATTTCTTCAAGTGCTTCGTGATTCATATATATATTAGTTCAACAACTCCATAAAATGGTGTGAACATATACAATATATAGTGTTCTATTTTTGTCGCTTCAAGAAAAATTAGGTTACAAAAGAAAATCATAACCCTAAGATCTACGGTGCAAAATAACCTAGATCAACTAATACGAATAAGATAATCATTGCATTAAATGAATATCTTTTACAATAAATGCTCCTCGATCTTGGTAAACCATTTTATGATCTGTTATAACCATTTGCATAGAATAATGTGCCATTTCTGATTACTATGTCACTTACTGTGATCATCGGTAAACACTGTATAATCTGCTCGGTGTACACTGCGATGCTTGGTGTTTGCTGACCGTCGATGTCAGTGTCACTGGTGCTCGGTTAACTATGTGATGCTCGGTATAAGGCTTTACCGACTGCTCTGTCTTACTTCTAGTTACCGATTGTCTCAATGTAAATAGCCGATTAACCTGTTTACTGTCCTTTGATACTAATGACAACCTAAAATGCTCAATAGAGATTAATAGGACTAACCTTCCAAAGACTAGAAAGAGCAGAAGAAAATAAAGGAACCGACCAGCTTTGAAAGACATATCTAATCCCATACTATAAAGGGCCAATAAAATTTAGCTTTTCCTTAATCATACTCTAGCACTCATCAACAAAGGGGCATTGGATGAGCAAATGGTCCACATCCTTTGAGGCTGCCTTACACAAAACACATCTTGTCGGGCCATGGAGGCCAAACCTCTTCCTCCTTTCACCAGTTAAGATTCTATTATGAACAACTAACCAAGCAAAGGCTCCTACTTTAGGAAGGTAATTCTTGTCCCAGAATAAATTGGTAGGCCAAGAGGTAGGAGCCTCGTCCTCTTCAAGGGATAGATAACCCAATTTCACAGAGTAAATGCCACTGCTAACCCGACACCAAATCAGATTATCACTCTGGTTACATCTATGTGCTAGAAAGTAGTCACACTTTTGTGAATCATTACATTCAAGAACACTCAAGAATGAGGTCTCAAACAGCGATTCACAGCTCTCTATTCGTGGAGTGCAAGGGTTTGTATATGAGGCCCTCAGATTGACCTAGTTATGCCCATGCAAGTACACCAAGAAATGAGAGATTCAAAGATGAATAGCAAGCATGCTAATCTCCATGATCATCAAGTTATTGCATGCAAATGAAACTAGTCTAGATGATAACAATGCAAGAAATAAACTATTCTATTGAAATGAATGCTTATACAATGTTAACCTATGAAATGAAACATGAATTTAAACTATTATGTGAATGCAATATTAATCTAAACTATGGATTGCCATAAGGCATGAGAGAAGAAGACAAGAAGAAAGAAGTCTCAAATATCCAAGCTCCAAATGTGCTCAACAAGTTTCTTCCAAGATTGCTCTCCAAACCTGCAGTATAACAATAACATGAAAATTCTCAGATCTGAAATGAGAAGGAGAGGGCTCCTTATATAGGAAAATGTGGAAGAGAATGCATCCTCAAGAGCAATGTGGTATAAATCTAAAAAGAGGAAATAAAGCTCATTTTTTAGAAAGTGTAGATAGAAAAGGGATTTTATTTATTTTTAATTATTTGTTTCCCTTTTTTCATCACAAAGAGCTTTAAGAGGATTTTTTATTTATTTAAAAGAATGATTCTCTATTAATTAAATAAGATAACATTATTTAATTAAAAAAGAGATATCATAAGATAAAATCATTTAATTAAAAAAGATTTTAATTAAATAAATTTATTTCATTTTAAAAGATATTTCTTTCAATTAAATAAAATTATTGAAAGAATCAGAAAAAGGATTTTTGTTTTGTTTTTATTTGATTTATTTCCTTTTCCATCACAGATTTTGCTTTAAGTGGGGATTTTATTTATTTAAAAGAGGAATTATCTTTTAAATAAATAAGATAAGTTTATTTAATAAAAAGAGGAATATTTAATTAAATAAGATAAAATCATTCAATTAAAAGGGGTTTTAATTAAATAAGATTATTTTATTTAAGATATTTCTTTTAATTAAATAAGCCTATTTTATTTATTTAAAAGAGAATATTTCTTTTAATTAAATAAAATTATTGATGAAATGATCAAACCTTAGAAATATTTGAATTATTGATTTAATTGCAATTTGATCAAGAAATTGATTTGAAAATTGCAAAGCATTGATTCAGGAAATTGATATTTGACAAATTGAATAAATGGGGCCCAAAGTCTAGGCGACCATTTTAGGGTGCATACATTTGCCCCTCTTTGACTAATGTGAGGTCGACTCGAGATCACATGCAGTCAAAGAATGGAATTGAAGTGTGAGATCGATTTGGGATCACAAAACAACCCAGATGTGTGTTCGACGGATGGGAACACATCAGGACATAGATAAGCAGACTGAAAAAGACAAGGCCAACACCTGTGAATAGGTAATTGTCAAGTCTCAAATAAGAGATAAGAATCTCAAGCAAGGTTACCCCAAAAGAAGCAATTGATAAATTTGATAAAGTTAAATCAAGCATTGAAGTTTGGTAGGTATTGCCCCCTCATGATCGAAATCGAAATGAGATAGAGGAGAAATAGTAAATTGATAAATTTGATCAAATCGAACTAAACATAAGGTTCTTGACATAAGATGAAAGATTAAAAAATAAATAAAAAATCACAGAACCAAGGTAGATCAGCAAGAAAGATTATGCCCCAAGGTTGAATTAGAAGAAAATAAGTGGGGTGAAAGCGAATGGAAGATAGAAGTTTGGAAGAAATGGAAAGAAATGGAGAGAAGAAAGAGAATTTTCCTCCAGAAAGAAGATGCCTCAAAATCAATCAACTGGTTAAGATAGGGAATTTCGATTGAGATCACGAAAGAAGGTAAGGAAATGAAGATCAAAATGTGACCACAGTTGACTAAAAGTCCACAAGAAAGATGAAGGAAACCCTCTCAAACTCATAATGCAACCTAAAAGTGCAAATTTAACATGAAGTCTAAATAATGCAAGCTACATGAAAATGCAAAGGTGTACTTGCAATAGGGTAACATAGGATTTTTGTGTTCATCATTCATTAGAGAATGTAAAAGAACTTATTTTCATCATAGGGCCATTATTACCGGACATCGAACAATCCCACGATCAACACTAGTCAAAAACGCAACTATGAAGATATGAATGTGATTTATATCAGATTGGAATGTGGAAAGATTCTAACATGAGCATCAAAGACATAAAGGTCAAGATGACTGCAATGTTAGCTTACCCAATTTAATGTAGCAAAACCATGCTCGCATCAAGGCATAAACACCGGGATGACCATGAGAATGGTTGTGCAAAAAATAGTCAAGGATGATGCCTTAAATCTCCTAAGTGTGTCAAGGAGACAACAAGAGACACATAAGAGGTTCAAGACAACACTCACAAGCAGAAAGCAAATAAAAACATGCCCCATGCCCCAAGTCTTCTAGTGATGCATCATGGAGAGACTTATTAGACAAGGACATTCAACGAAAATCAATAACAGTGAGGACACAAAAAAAAATCATGACATATCTCAAGCATTAAGTGTTGCATTTAAAAATTTTAAGTGTGTAAACTGATACTGAGTTCTGAGGATAAGGATCGAATGCTTGCTAGCAGGTAAGATCACATGACCAAACTAGATAAGACCAAACTGATAAGTGTTGAAAAACACTCGATGTCAGGGGTTGTGTTGAAAAACACATTTGGGTTGGTGTTGAAAAACACCGTTTGCGAGGTGTCCTAAAGACAAGCATATCCAAGAGACCAAAGCTAACATAGTGATGCCCCCTAGACAAAGACAAAGACCAATTCCAAACCAAGGCAACAAGGACAAGGTATGATGGAGAAAGGCTAAGTGTCGAGGATGCATGCTAAGAAATAGGGGTGCAAAGGCCTCAAGTAGCGCCCGTTTCCAGGTTTTCACCACTTGGAAGAATTTTTTCAGGACTTTTTATAATTTTTTGTATTTTTGCTACCAAGGTGCCTATTTCTAGGTTTTCACCAAGGCACTTTTTCTTCTTTTTTTGAATTTTTTGAATTTTTTATTTTTTTGGTATTTTTGGAATATATAATTTTTTTGAGATACATCAAAGCGCCTATTGCTAGGTTTTCACTAAGATGATAATTTTTTCAGGACATTTTCTGATTTTTAGAATTTTTTCAGCATCATATATGAATTTTTTTGGAATTTTTTTCAGGATCAATAAGTATGTACAAAAGATGCCCCCAGACAGAACGGGCATCAAGGATAGAACTTCTTTAGGTGCAAAACATTGATAGGCTCAGGGAGTTGCTCCCCCTCTTCAGTAGATAGTAAATAAGCACCTGTACAAAAATTTGTTGTGATAATGTAGGGTCCAAGCCAATTAGGTTCGAATTTGCCCTTTTGTTCTCTATTTTGTTGGTTTTTAGGATTCTCTCGCAGGACAAGATCTCCTACTTGGAATTCTCTAGGGCGAACCTTTTTGTTGAATGCCTTGGACATCCACTTTTGGTAGACCCTCATATGGTCAAATGATGCTTTACGCTTTTCATCCAGAAGTTCCAATTCTTGTAATCTCATGGCGCGATAGTCTTCATCTGTAACTAGACCTTTGAGAGAGACTCTAAGTGACGAAATCTCAACCTCTAAAGGTAACACTGCTTCAGTGTCATATGTGAGGGCAAAAGGAGTAGCCCTAGTTGGAGTACGAATACTCATTCTATAGGCCCACAAGGTCAGGTTTATCTGTAGGTGCCAGTCTCTACCATTCTTATGAACTGTTCTATGTAAAATCTTGAGAATGGTTTTATTTGAAGCCTCTTCCTAACCATTTCCTTGCGGGAAGTAAATGGAGGACCAATGTTGCTTTATCTTAAATCTTTGGCAGAGTTGTGTAAGGTCCTTGTTTTTGAACTGACCCCCATTGTCAGTGATGATCTTAGATGGTACTCCATATCGACAGATGATATGGTTTAAAATGAATAAAGACACGGTCTTGCCTGAGGCAACAGAAAGTGGAATAGCCTCTACCCATTTTGTGAAGTAGTCAGTAGCAGTAATAATGAACTTATGTCCACCTGATGAGTTGGGATGAATCTGCCCAACAAGGTCAAAGGCCCATCGCTGAAATGGCCAGTGAGATATAGAAGGAATTAGCTCCCTACCTAGAGCATGTATCAGGTGTCCATGTTTTTGACATTTTTCACAAGACTTGGCAAAAGCTACCGCATCTATTTACATTGTAGGCCAATAGTACCCCACCCTAAGCAACCTTTGAGCCATGGAAAGACCATTAGAATGTCCCCCACATATGCCCTTGTGGATGTCAACTAGCGCTTGATCGGATTCCTCCTTTTCTAAGCACCTAAGAAGTGTCCCATCTAGACCCCTCCTATACAAATCACCAGAGATGAGGGAATGGCAAGAGGCGTTACGGACAAGGTTTCTTCTTTTAGATTGGTTAAATGTGTTAGGGATGATGTCATCATGGAGATATGAGTAAATAGCACCATAGCGAGAGGATTCATGATTGACAAGGGTACAAATGACGTGGCTTTCTTGAGAGTCATAAATGGGATAATGTAGCTCTTCCACCAGGAATTCATATCTGGACTCATGTTCCTCTAACTGAAGAAGTGAAACAAGGGTGGCCATAGCATCAACTGCTTTGTTCTCAGCCCTAGGGATTTGCTGAAAAGTGACAAAAGTAAAATACCATCTTAATGAATCAACCATTTTTTTGTAAGGTATCAACTTGTCATATTTTGTTTGGTATTGCTCATTGACTTGATTAATGATCAACTGAGAATCCCCATAGATATGTAGTTCTGTGATATTCCACTCTATAGCCATTTTTAATCCATTTGTTCAAGCCTCATATTCAGCTATGTTGTTTGTGCATGGGAAGAGTAACTTGCAAGATTTGGGAATAGTGTACCCATGTGGAGAGACAAACAACACACCAGCTCCAGAACCATTTTGCATGTAGGAACCATCAAAGAATAGTTTCCAGGATCTCTCAGTCATGTACATAAGATGTTCATCTAGGAAATTGACTTGAATGGGAATATTATCTTGAATTGGGAAATTAGCCAGTTGATCTGCAATAGCCTGGCCTTTGATTGCCTTGTGCTCAATATACTCTATGTCAAATTCAAAAAGAATCATCATCCATTTAGCAAGTCTACCCATGAGAGCAGCTTTACCGAGTAAGTATTTGAGAGGATCAATTTTTGCTATGAGGTGTATGGTGTGCGCAAGCATATAGTGTCGCAATTTTTGAGAAGCAAACACTACTGCAAGGCAAGCTTTTTCAATACTAGTATAATTGACCTCATAAGCAACAAGAGTGCGGCTAATATAATATATGGCCCTTTCTTTCCCTTGTTCATCTAATTGAGCCAACAATGCCCCCAGTGAAGATTTAGTAGCTGAGACATACAAAATGAGGGGTTTTCCTGGAATGGGAGGCATTAAAATGGGAGGACTTGCCAAGTATTCCTTAATTTGATCCATGCTCTTCTGGCAATCCTCATTCCAGACACAGGGAACACCTTTATGCAAGTTTTTGTTAAAGGGTTGTGCTCTATATGCCAATTGTGAAATAAACCTCCTTATGGATTGAAGGCATCCTTGAAGACTCCTCATTTGACTAATATTTTTGGGAGGTGGCATGTCTATAATGTCTTGGACCTTTTCAGGGTCCACTTCTATCCTTTTGGCTGAAATGATGAATCCTAATAATTTGCCAGAAGTAACACCAAATGCACACTTTTTGGGGTTTAATCTTAGTTGAAATTGTTCCATGCGATCCAGAATTACTTCTAAATCAGCCAGATGTGTTCCTCTTTTCTTAGACTTAGCGAGGGTGTCATCCACATAATCTTCCATATTCTTATGCATCATGTCATGGAAGATGGTTGTCATAGCTCTTTGATAAGTAGCTCCTGCATTTTTCAATCCAAAGGGCATGAAATTCCAATAATAAGTACCCCATGCACATGTGAATGCAGTCTTTTCCTAATCCTCAGGAGCAATCTTGATCTGATTATACCCAGAAAAACCATCCATCAAGGAATAGATCTCATAGCCTGTCGTCATGTCCACTATCATGTCTATGTTAGGAAGTGGAAAATCATCCTTTGGGCATGCTCTGTTAAGATCTCTAAAATCTGTGCAGATTCGGATGGATTTATCATGTTTGGAAATAGGTACAATATTGGAAATCCAATCGGCATAGTCTATAGCTCTAATGAATCTTGCACCAAGGAGCTTTTCTAATTCAGCTTTCACTAGAAGAGCTATATGAGGGTGCATTTTTCTCAACTTTTGTTTGACTGGTTTGACACCTAGAGCTATGGACAAATGATGCATAATGAGATTAGTGTCCAACCTTGGCATGTCTAAATATGTCCATGCAAAATTAATTTTCTTCTTTTGGAGGAACTCAGTGTAGGCTTTCTTTTCTTGAGGTGATAAAGATTTAGCCAAGTGTACAATTTTTGGAGCCTCTTCTATGCCCAAATTAACAGCTTCTGTAGGTTCAACCAATACTGATGATTTGTCCTGAAAATAGCTTGGGAGACTATCAAGGACCTCATCCGTAGGTGCCTCAGAGAGGTTTTCACCCTTGGATACGTCTTTTATTTTTACTTTTTTTGGTTATGACATTGCCACACAGTGGTTTTCGCCATCAGAACTCTTATTCTTTTTTTCTTTTCTTTTTATCTTGTGACTAAGGTACTTGATGTCAAGTTCTGTCATACTGGTAGCTGGTTCACTGGTGGAAGAGACTACAGGTTCAATGGCATTTAGATAGCAGGTGATCTCATAGTCAGTGTGAAATGTCAAGACTTGAGGCTCTTGATAACGTTGAGACCAATCAATAAGGTTGGGGTCAATAAGCGGTAGGTTAATGACTGGTTCAAGATTAAGGATATAGGTGATGTCATCTCTAGTGACCGCAGAATTGGAGTCTGTCAAGTATCCCTCTAAGGTGTCTAAATTAGAATTTACTATATCGAGTGAAGAATCATCTACTAATGCGACATGTGGGTTCCAATCTTCTAATCTGACACATGACTCATAAGCTACATCCGGTTGAGAACTATAAGCGTGGACAACATCCATATCCAAGTCAACTGTTGCGTCTGAGAGTGAATCCCATTCAAACTCATGAGAGTCTATTTCTGAATTATTGTTGGGGCCTTGTGATGTAGAAGCCTCAAGATGTGGAAGAGTTTCCTCTCCTCTAGCAATTTTCTCAATCACAAAATTATTTGAATTATCACCATCCGTTGCAGCTGGGATGGAGACACTATCCATAGTCAATCTTGCATTCATATAGTCACTATCTATCGCAACTAGGATAGGAGGACTGTCAATTATTAAATCTCTGGAATCTCCCCAAAGGAGATTTGTTGAAGGTACCCAATCATCTGTCATGTCTTGTTGATTTGTCAAATTTGGTACATATTCTGTGTCATCTTCACTATCCCGCCTATCAGGAATGGGGACAGTGCACTTGTTATTCTTCATAAAGCCTAGGCCAACCGGTTTCTTAGATTTACGTCCAAAAAGATCATGATTAAGTGGTTCGGCTCTAGCATCTAACATATGACTAAGAGGGCCATATCCTGGATAACCCATCTTCTTGACAAAAGTATATCCTCTCCCATAGGACTTAGGAGAGGGGGAGAAATTTTCATTGTGTTGGTACTTCTCCTCTTTGTATATCCAATCTTGAATAGCTACTTCCTCTTTTTCATCTTGTATTGGTATTGAGGATTCCACAAACTTGTCAAATAGTGTCATTGCCGAAGAAGACAGTTTCATCTCCTGTGAAGGTTTTCCATAGGACCTAGGGGAAACATGCATCTTTGCAAAAGAGTCAAGTTGATACCCCCCCATGCCAAGGTCTATTGATTTAAACTTGTCTTGAAAATCTGCTAAAGTTGCTTGATAATCCTCTGCTTCTCGATTAAGAGGGACATGAACATTAGCTGAGATTGAATTAAATGATAAAGTGCTATCACCTAGTATGCAAATTTCTACTCCATTGTAGGGGAACTTAACACACTGGTGGTAGGTAGATGGCACTGCCTGCATGTCGTGAATCCATGGTCTACCCAATAAGATGTTGTATGCAAGGGGTCCAGTATCAACAATTTGGAACAAGATATCTTTTTCAACTGGGCCAATCTTGACAGGAAGGACAGCCGACCCCTTAGAACTTCATTCTGCCTCATCATAGGCCTTTATAATGATCTTCTTTTTAGTGTCGATCACTTCCTTTGAATAGCCCAAAGTTTTTAACAAACTTAAAGTACAAATATTTAGCCCAGCACCCCCATCTATCAACACATGCCTGACACGGGTTTTATGAATCATTACTTCAATGTGAACGACAAGATTGTGTGGATGGATTAGGGATTTGTCATCATCTTTTGAGAAAGAGAGGTAATGTGGGCTAGTAATGTGATTCACCATGCCTTGGAATTGGTCTATATCAATGTTGTTGGGGACATTTTCTGTGCGCAAAGTGTCCTCAAGGATCTGTTTATGTCTAGGGGACAACTCTAGAAGCTCCAAGATTGATATTTGTGCTGGAGTTTTCTGTAACTGATCTACAAGATTGTAGTTTGGTTTGGGAGCAGTGGTGGACTTGGTGACATTCTTGGATGCCACTTGCTTGGGTTTATTGGATGGACCTGAACTAGGACCTCTAAGAACAATAGGGCTTTGACTCCTGGTAATAGCATTAAGGGCTTGAGAAGATAACCTAGAATGAGGACCTCTCAGCACCACAACAGGTTCTTTGTCAAAGACATGGGGAGAGTCATAACAATGCGGGTCCTTACTCCTCATCATATTAACACTTGGCTCCACAACTTCAAGCATGTTTACCACATTTTCTGCCACTGTGTAAGTGTAGTTGATTGCAACCTTGCCATCCTTTGGTTTAGAGGTTTCCCCCTTGTCATACTTCGGCAACGACTCTTTAAATTCTTTGTGATCAGCATTGGTGTTCAGTCCATCCACCTTAAGCTTTCCATTCTCAATGAGATCTTGGATAATGTGCTTGAGTTTCCAGCAATTCTCAATGGTATGCCCAATGCCATTATGAAACGTACAGAAAGCCTTCTCATCCCACCAATGTGGCTTAATGTCAGGGATGTAATGTTTTGCAGGATCCTGAGGATGTGCCAAGTTGTTAGCAATGAGAGTTTTGAGAACATCCTCATATGAGTCACCCAATTTGGTAAATTGCCGCTTCTCATTTTTGGGCCTCTCCTGATATCTTGGTTTACTTTCTTGCTGAGGAGGTGCATTGAGCTTCATAGCTTGAACTGCACTGGACAAGTGAAGGACACCTTGATCTTTAGGTTGGGGAGAGTCTACAACTCCATCATTGACAACTTGTTTGTTCTTGTTCCAATTGTTGTTCTTCCCTTTATCCTTGTTGTTTTGTTGACCATTGTTGCCATTGTTGCTATGTTTGGTCAAAATGCCTTGTTCTTTTAGAACATCCTCAATGCGGCAAGCAGTTTCAATCATGGTATCAAAGGAATTGAAGACTATCTTTTTGATCTCATATCTCATTTCAGGCACCAATTTACTGACAAGTATGTCAATCTTTTTGTCCTCATGGATAGTCCTAGGATACCAAGAGCATTGTCTCCTCCACCTTTGCAAGAAGGTAACAAAGGGTTCCCCCTGATTTTGTTTCAAGTTGCATAGGTCCAACATAGTAACAGATCTTGACAGATTATATGCGAAGTGTTGAATGAATCGATGAACAAGTTCTCTAAAAGTCTTGACAGGGGGAGTGATATTGGTAAACCATTCCATTGCTTGTCCTTTAAGACTTCTAGGGAATAACCTCATCAAATAGGAGTCATCCTGATGGAATTCAAATCTCATAGTATAGAATTGGAGCACATGGTCATGTGGATCACCACTGCCATCATATTTATTATATTGAGGGAATTCCACCCTCTTTGGAAAATCCTTCATACTCACACTCTTGTCGAATGGATTAGGACAAATCGAGTCTAGTGAGAATGAGCTCTTAGGTTGTATCATTTTCTCCATCATTTGCTTCATTTGGTGGATTTCTTCCTCTTGAGAGGGACTTTGCTTTTGTATTTTGTTGTCCACATCAAAATTATAAGGGACTCTGGCACCCTTGTTGATTAGACTTTCCAAGAATTTATCTTTGTTTTGTTCCAAATACCTCTCCACATACTGTTGGAAGATAGGCTCTTGTTGCATTCGCATGAAGTCTTGAGTATCAAGGTCGTAATGTGAGCTACCACCTCCATGTTGGGAACCATGATGTACATGTGTAATACCCCAAAAATGGGCTATAAGTTCATTAATCTCCTACATCTTCAATTCGAACAAAATCGACATCGAAGTCCTAACCTAAGGCACATCTGAACATCAGCAAATCTAATTGATTATCTTAAATTCTGCATTAGGGAATATTCCTAGCAATATTCCTAATCATCATAATTATCTTTAATTTTATAATTATTTGGCAATAAATCACATTTATCCTAAAGTTTGATTAATTGAATATTTTCATATTTAATTAATTAGATTTAATATTTGCCACTTAATTGTGTAATTAAATTTAATTATATCTATTATTAATTGTATTATTTAATTTTGACAATAAATCCAAATATCCTATGAATAATTGATTAAATTTTTATTTAATTAATTAAAGCAAGTTGTCATTATTTAATAATATAGTTTTTAATAAAAGTTTGATTAAATAATTGATTAACTCATAAATTAATTATTTTATTTTTAAAAGCAGTTAAGTTGGAAATAAATCACTTTATTATTAAATTAATTCATAAATAAAACATGCACAATCATAAAAGTAGACAACTATCAATTATCAATTAAAGCTAAACTCTATTTTGAGTTAAAACTTAGCTTTTGCATGTTTTTGTGAGTTAATTATCATTTATTTAAAAATAACTCAAAAATCAACCTGAGTTATTTGAGTGATTTATGGCTTTTATCCATGCACCTCCAAAGCCTTGGATTTCTATAAAAACAAGGCTCATCTCTTCATAACTCATCTCTCAATCTCTAAAATCTCTAAAATCTCTCAAATTTGCATCTAAGCATCTCGCAAATTGCAAACTTACTCTACAGGAATCATAGCATATCAGATTTGGAGAATTTGCACAATTGGAGCTTGAAAGAATCAACTTTCGAATTCAAAGCTTTGTGAGATCAATTTCAATTGCATATTTTTCATATCATAGCATAGAATTTCATAGCTTTACATATCATTGTTAGATAGATCAATTCATAGCATATCAATTTCATCTAGCATAAATTCATATCGGTTTTTATCATTCTTATTGCATAGAAAATATCAAAAATATAGATTAATTGCATTCAATTTCATATCCATTTTTTCATTCAAATCCTTCATTTAGGTGTCGTCTAGGTCATTGATCTCGATTACAATCTGAGAACATCAATCTCGCACCTATTAGAAGGCAGTAAATCGCTTGGTTAGATTAGATTTCAATTTTGCACGATTTTGATTATCACTAACCTCTAATGTTTTACTGAGTGTTGTGTCTACAGATTAGGTACAATTTTCACACACACATTTATGGCACCCACCGTGGGGCCACCCACCTTTGCATGCTAGTTTTGATTTTTTTTGGGAGCTAAAACCCCAAAGTTTCAAAGATTTAATTTTATCTCCCAAACGGCTTGGAGTTTTGGTCTGAAATTTTTTTTTCAGGTTGGTAACATATCGAGGAAGCTTCTGTAAAAAATTCAAAATTTTCTAAAATATTTTGAATTTTTAATAATTTTTTTTTTATTTTTCATAAAAAATTAATTTTCGGAGCAAATCAGAATTTTTTTGGAAATTTTTACATTTTCGGAAAGCTCTTCAAATTCTACAGGGGGTCTATTATTTGTGTTTTAAATTTGGATGCAATTTAATAGCTCAAATAGTCAATTTGCAAAAACTTGTCTATTTTGATAAAATGGGTCTCTAGGGCACAAATGAAGAGATTTTTCTAAAAATTTTGCATTTTTGGAAAGCTCTCTATTTTTTAGTAGGGGTTTCTATTCTAAATTTCTATTTTTGTGGCCAAAATCATATCAAAAAAATTAGATCTTGTTGACTAGGTCAAATGTAGTGCAAAAAAATTAAAATTTTGTGATGGGTATGCACTTATTTTTCATATGATTCAATGCATGATAAGAGTTGTCATTTGGATTAATTCCTAGTTATTATTGCTCCTAACAATTGATTTTTAGATCTAACCTTAGGGTTTTCATAAGTTGAATATATTTTGCATATCTTGTTTGCTTGTTTGCTTGTTGGAGAGTTCGTCACTTGCTTGCATGGAAAAGCTCAACAAAAATTGCTAAAAATCAGGTAAAATCTACTAAGCGCATTGCAAGGATCCCAGGTATTCTCCTTCATCTAATAACATTTCAATTTGGGACTTAAAATAAATCTCTTATGTGTCAAGCTTGTGTGCATCTTTTCATGCTTTTGATCTATTTCTACACACTTGCATAATTTGATACTAGGTTGTGATCCCTTAAGGATTCATTAAGTAGTCTTAGAATACATGTGATTGATCTTGATTTCTATCTTGGGTTATTGGACTCGCTAATCCACCGGCCCCTCATTTCCACCCCGTGGTTGCAATTTCAGTGCCATAAAGGGGAGGGGTCAACAGGACAGAAGCGTTAAGTGTTCCACTTAGCAACCCTTTTGTGCTTTTAGGAACTCACTTGTTTTCTAAGTTGGGGACTCATTTTCAGCTTGTGTGAGGTGTTAAGTGTTCCACCTTGTGGACTCATCTCATATTCGCTTTAAGCGTTAAGTGTTCCTCTTTCTGCTTTTTGAGTACTTTTGGTAGATTTGCTTTCGGGAATATATCTGTGCTCACATAGTAATTAGGCCCTATGAAAACTATTCGTGATTCTTGAGAGATTGGATTCCCAGTGAAATCCTTCTTGATGACAGAATCCTTGTAGGTAGGGAGGATACTTAGTGCGTTTCACATTCAACTTGGTTAGTGAGTCTTCTCTTATTGATCGACACATTCTCTCTCCAGAGAGGTTGATAGATCACATGGGATTGATATCATGAGCTTTGGTGAATCAAAATTGGTTAGTGTGTCTTCTCTTATTGATTGATACATTCTCTCCCCGGAGAGGTTGATAGATCATGTGGAGTTGATATCACAGACCTTGGTGGAACAATACTTTGTCTTAGCGTGTCAGATTAATCTGCTTGCTTTGTTTGGGTTAAAAGTGAAGAGGTGTCAAAACCTTGAATCTGGAGCCAAGTCCCCTTGTGGTATAAATCTATGAGTCACCTTTAGAGAGGGTTAACCGTAGCAGACAATCCCTTCACAGGGAAAACTGCGTTGATGGAACCTCAAGCGGTAATAGCCATTTTCGCCATGGTAGTGACAGCCGCTATATAAATGTCCTTGTGGAAGAAATCTCCATGGGTATGGTTCATTGTTGGGTTGTCAGATCTCCCTAGCAGCTCTTGAAGATTAAGTTCTCGGACTGTGTCAAAACCCTGGTGCACCGGGATTGGAGTTCACCCCTTTGAATCATAAAAGTTGCAGAGTCAAACCATTACTAAAAACCCTAGAGAGGCCAATTTTTCACTT
The DNA here is from genome assembly GCA_027943335.1 of Chamaecyparis obtusa. Taxonomy (NCBI): domain Eukaryota; kingdom Viridiplantae; phylum Streptophyta; class Pinopsida; order Cupressales; family Cupressaceae; genus Chamaecyparis; species Chamaecyparis obtusa. The sequence continues at coordinate 400,312 of BSBK01000604.1, forward strand.
TCAGGTATATGTGTGTTATTGCAAAACTTTTCAGAACATACACAATTAGTACTCTCAGGGATTAGCACAATTTGGTCACTTGATTGTTCATGCGCAAGGTTGCTTTTGCCCTTGTTCATTATTTTCAGACGTGCTTGGAATCACTTGCTTGCTATTCTGCGTGCTTGTTTATCTACTTGGCTATTAAAAATGATCAAATTTGGTATAACCTTCAAAATCTGGATAGTACAATTTGCAAACAATCCAGAACTGAAGACCTTAAATTTTGCAAAAATTGACGTAAAGTCTTTCTGGAGTCAAAAGTCATTTCAGAAAGTCAAAAGTCATACGAGTTTTGTCAAGTGTCATTTCAGTATTGCCCATCTGTTGTACGATTGAGAACCCAGTGTCGTACGAGTTTTCAAACCAGCAAATTCAAGAAAGTCAAAATCCTGTTAGCAACTGTCGTATGATATTTACAACTGTCATTTCATTGCTACCCAACTGTCATACGAGTTTTTCAACTATCGTTTCATTTCTACCCAACTGTCGTACGAGTTTAGCAACTGTCATTTCATAGACTACCCAGTGTCATACGAGTCTGCAGAGTGTCGTTTGGAAAAATTTGTGAGAGTTGTCAGAAATTGTCAAATTGCAAGATATCCAATGTTTCCAGCCTAGTTCCAGAATCTGTCAAAAATATCATTGTGTCAGGAACAGAGCAGTAGCTATTGAGCATTCTACCATTTTTTGAGTTTGATCTTTTGAATCCGATCTAGTCTTCTGTTTGATCAATTTGAGTCCTTTTTATCTCATGTCAAAACCTTGTCATAACTATCAATCTTCAAAAATAGACTAAGTGTTGAGAACTCGTGTCTGCTATCTTTTGGGCGATCTATCCCATACATCCAGGGCACAGTTTCTTTCACCCACATCTCATCAGATCTTCAAAACTATCATAATCTTGACAAGGTTGCGTCATCTGATTTTCTCGAATCAAATTGTTCTTTAGTTGTCTTCATCCTTTTCTTCTGTTTCATTCAAAGTTAATGGTGGAGACCAGAGCTTCTTCACACAAGAAATCAGAAGAAACATCTCAGAACTTACTTTTGACCAATACCCCGGGTCCAACTCTTGAACAACTCATCAAGTCAGGTATCTACGAAGATGACGGTCTCGGTAACTTTCGATTGAAAACTGGTTACATACCTCCTTTATCAACTCACATAGATAATCATCAAACTCCTCCTCAATCTATTCTAGGGAGCCCAAAAACTCCTACCATGTCTCAAGCAAGGACAAACCATGGTTCTCTAGGAGGAGGGTCCCAAGGACACCATTCTCAACATAATGCCGACCAAGAACCTACCCCCTCTGAAATCCATCGATGTCAGAATGATGATGAATTCAAGAGAATGATGAGGCATTTCTTAAAAGTGGATAGAGAGGCATACTTTTTACAATTAGCCCAGGAAGGGGCTAAGCTTCCTCCCAACTTTAATGTTGATGATATAATCACACATGAGGAAGAAACTCCACTCACAGCTATGACAAAATAGATGCATGCTATACAAGTCAAATTTAACAATCTTAAGAAGGAGAAGGAACCCAAGGAGTTCTCCATGGAGGCCCTATGTCCTTTCCCATTTGACAAAAACTTGTATATGCCACCATTCCCAAAAAGAGTGGAGATACCAAAGTATGACAAATATGACGGACACTCTGATCCTCAAGATCATGTCAGAGAGTTCTGTACGCAATCCATGGAATTCATGCATGAACCGACTTATCTAATGCATATTTTTCCTAGATCCTTGGGAGGAGCATCCATTCAGTGGTTTTCAAGATTACCTTCTACGATCAAAACTTTTGAGGAATTGATTAAATTTTTTTTATCAACAATATTCCTACAATATTCAACATCTGATTACCATGATCGATATATGTAACCTCAAGCAATATCCAGGGGAATCATTCCTAACTTTTCTCAAGAGGTGGCGAAAGAAGTTTTCTCTATATGCTAGACCAATTCCCGAAATGGAGAAACTTGAAATCTTTATCAATAACCTTGTTCCAGAGCTCAACTATCCATTACAAATGCAAGATCATGTATCTTTTGATAAAATAGTGGATAATGCAATCAAGATTGAGAAAGTACTTGTCAAGAAAGGAGAAATCACACTTCAAAAGGACAAGTCTGAATCTGGATCTAGCTCAAAAGATAAAAACAAGAGCTGGAATAGAAACAAAGGTATCGTCTTTGATGGTGTTGTTGACACTATCTGCGCCCCATCAAAGGCACCAGCCTACAATCTCACCCTTGCCACCAAAGCCATTGAAGCTTCAGAGCAAAAATCTGCTGAACCATCTCCAAAGAAGCCATTCAAACGATGGGATAATAAATGAAAGTTTACTCCCCTGGGAGAATCTTTGGAATCTGCCCTGAGAACCCTGATAGCTGATAACATGATCTCTTTACCACCAATCCGAATCCAAAACCATATTGGTGGAAAGATAATGAATTCTGTGCTTTCCATCAGACTAAAGGCCACAGAACTAATGGATGCTTCCACTTGAAGCATACCATTCAAGACTTGATAGATCAAGGGGACATCACGATCGATAATCCTACCAGCAATAATGATCACACAGCATTTACAAAACCGTTTCCACAACATAGCAAGGGAGTTTCCACTTCTCAGCCTAACATGGGGGCAAAAGTCAACTATGCCTACCCTGGAAACAATGCTGTCATCAATATGGTTGAACCATGTCTCTCTGAGAGCTGCAATGTCATCACGATTGTACGAAAAGATAGAAATCATTCCTCAGCTAATGCAGTTACCAGATCACAAGCTCAGACTCATCTGAAAGGACAAACACCAAGTTCATCTAATGTCCCTAAGATACCTTTCAATCTCACATCTGCTTCTAAACAGAAGGTTGCCTCGAAATCCTCCAATCCAAAGGATACAAGACCTACATCTTATAGCATCATCCAACAACTCCAGCATACCAATGCCAAAATCTCTATGTTTGAGTTACTTCAAATATCTCCAGCTCACAGAGATATCCTGGACAAAGCTTTGCTCGGCTCTAATGTTCCTGATGATCTAGATCTAGACAGATTCCAGACTATGGTTGGTCATCTAACATCTCTGCAATATATCTCCTTTTCAGAGGAAGATGACAACTCCCTAAGTCACCCACATAATCAGCCCTTGCACATAGAAGTCTTGATCCAAAACCATCGAGTCAAACGTGTGTTGATAGATGGGGGCGCAGGCCTCAACATTTGTTCTTACAACTTAATCACACAGTTGGGATTCTCAAAGATGGCTATTGATCCTCGAAAGAAGATCACCATAAAAGCCTATGATGAATAAGAAAGAGCTTCTAAAGGCACCATTGTCTTACCTATCCGAGTGGGTCCGGTCATCAAAGATACCACATGTCAGGTGCTTGATCTACCATTGGCTTACAATATCCTTCTAGGGAGACCCTGGATACATGAAATGCAAGCTATTCCTTCTACGTACCATCAATGCTTGAAATTTCCCTATGAAGGAGTGGAGGTTACTATCCTAGCAGATCTGAGTACAAATTGTAGTACATTGAAGGAAAGTGTCGATAAGCTTGTTCCCAATAACAGAGAATCTTCGATCAAGCAGCTAAATGTTGCTTCCACATCTAAGATGGACGACATTGCTAAAGAGATCAATATCAAAGAAATGGGATGGGAGAATACACTATAGAGCCAGTCTTGTCTCTGACATCTCTCCCAATCTCACCTAAGTCATATGGACAATCCTTGAAGCAGTCTAAATCAGAACCTAAGGAACCTATGGATGCATACAAAAGAAATTTTATGGCGGAGCAAGTATCCAAACAAGAATTTGAAGAGGATGAAGCTGTGCTGGCATGGCTATATAAAGAGGATTCTGAATCTAAAATTGTTCAACCTAGTGAATCTATAGCACCTACAATCTCTTCTAATTCATATGGTCCAGGGAACAAATTGATAGCCAAGATGGGATATTCCGGTCAAGGACCTCTAGGAATCAGAGGAAAGGGTCTTGTGACACCCATTTCACATATTGGTAGAGCCAACAAAGATACTGGTGGCTTAGGCTTTAAGAAGAAACCCTATCATCTCAAAGGTGGTTGTTCTCATGTCATAGAACAAATTGCACCAGGAGAACCCCTTCTCAAGAAAGAAGAGACAGAACCCTCAGATGATGATTCAGATAGTTCAGAACTCATCCCCTATGAAAAATTGCCTAAAGAGATCAAAGATCTTCTTGATGATAAAGATGATCCTATCAAAAGAATTAATGTAGTAGACACACAAGAACCTACTGTAGCGCAAGAGATGGTTGCACCATAAGAACCAGCCAATCTCGAAGGCAATCAAACTGATCAAGAAGAAGGGGGTAGTTATTCTGACACTGATTCCCATGAATATGAATTCAAGTCAGAGACTGAGGGTAATCCTTCTTGGGGTATTCATCCTGATTTCACACATTTTCTAAGATTTCCTAGAGATCCTGAATCAGAAGCTGAGTCAAATGACTATGAATGGGGTGCCATTCCAGAAGAAGATGAGCTTATCACAGAGAAATATATTGATGTTATTCACCAATATGTATCTCAACCCAACGTAGGTCTAGAGCGAAAAAATGAACTTAACGTGTCTGATACACCTATGGCTAAAGAGGACTCCCATGATGATGTTGAGCCTATTCACGAATTGAACATTTTGAGCTATAATATCACCTTTGAACTTGAGCGTCAGGTTAGGACCAATGATGACATATCCATGTTTGTGAAAACCATATCCGAAGCCTTTCCCGCTTTGACTATCCAACGCCCTGATCTTATCGACCAAACTTCCAAAAACCCAAGCCACGGTGTTTACACCTTTTCCAGTGACTATGCCCTTGCTTGTTACCTCAATGCAGTCGAGCCTATGAGGACTTCCATCAGCGAACCGAGCGTCAGCATGACTGAGTCGAACATCAAATATCTTAGTCAAAAAAATAAAAAGAAAAAGAAAAAGAGTTTTGAGGGTGAAAACCACTTTGTGGCAGTCTCAGAACCTACAAAAGTAAAAAGAAAAGACGTATCTGAAGGTGAAAACCTCTCTGAGGCACCTAAGGATGAGATATTTGATGTCCTTCCGAGTCATTTACAGGATAGATCTCCAGTTCTGATTGAGCCCACTCAATCCATCAATTTGGGTACAATAGAGGAACCACAATTGGTACATGTAGCACAATCTCTATCAGAAGAAGAGAAACAGAAATTCACTACATTCTTATCAGAAAAAAAGATCAACTTTGCATGGAAATATTCAGATATGCCAGGATTGGATCCCAATCTCATTATGCACCATCTATCCATTGCTCTTGGAGTAAAACCAATCAAACAAAAATTGAGAAAGATGCATCCTCATGTTGCACTCTTAGTCAAAGCAAAACTAGAAAAAATCCTAAAAGCTGGATTCATCCGTGTCATAGACTATGCTGAGTGGATCTCTAACATTGTACCTGTTTCAAAACCAGATGGTTCTATCAGAGTGTGCACAGACTTTAGAGATGTAAACAGAGCATGCCCGAAGGATGATTTTCCACTACCTAACATTGATATGATAGTGGACATGACTGCGGGCTATGAAATGTATTCCTTAATGGATGGCTTTTCTAGGTACAACCAAATCAAAATTGCTCCAGAAGATCAAGAGAAAACAACTTTCACATGTGCGTGGGGAACCTTCTGTTGGAATGTTATGCCATTCGGACTCAAAAATGCTGGAGCTACATATCAAAGAGCAATGACATCTATTTTTCATGATATGATGCATAAAACAATGGAGGATTATGTGGATGATACCTTGGCAAAATCCATGATTAGAACTAAACATCTAACAGACCTGAGCATGATCCTAGACAAAATGGAACAGTTTAGTCTCCGACTAAATCCTAAGAAGTGTGCTTTTGGTGTCACTTCTGGAAAGCTCTTAGGATACATAGTTTCAAAGAAAGGCATTGAAGTTGATCTGGCTAAAGTCAAGGCTATAATAGAGATGCAACCTCCCACAAATATCAGTCAAATGAGGATGTTGCAAGGTAGAGTACAGTCCATCAGAAGATTCATATCACAGTTAGCTGACATATCACAACCTTTTACAAAAACATTACATAAAGGCGTGACCTTTGCATGGAATGTAGAATGCGAGAACAACTTTAACCATATCAAGAAGTATCTATCAAATCCGCCTATCTTGATGCCTCCCATTCATGGGAAGCCATTGATCTTGTATGTCTCTGCAACAGCCACATCACTAGGGGCATTGCTAGCACAACATGATGAGAACAAGAAAGAAAGAGCCATCTACTATATCAGCAGAACTTTAGTGGCCTATGAGAAGAACTACTCAATGATAGAGAAGGCATGTCTAGCTGTGATCTTTGCATCGTAGAAACTGGGACACTACATGTTAGCTCATACTACTCATTTGGTAGCTAAAATTGATCCACTGAAATATCTCCTAAGCAAAGCTGCCCTCACAGGTAGACTAGCTAAATGGGTCATGCTCTTGAGCGAATTTGACATTGAATATGTTGAAAGAAAAGCTATCAAAGGACAAGTCATTGCTGATCAATTAGCTGAAGCACCACTGTTTGATGATACACCCATGCAAATGGAATTTCCTGATTCCTCTATCATGCACCTCTCTTCTAGAGCATGGTGGTTATTCTTTGATGGCTCCTACACACAGAATGGATCTAGAGCAGGCCTATTGTTCATCACTCCTCAAGGATACTCGATACCCAAAGCATTTAGACTAAAGTTTCCTTGCACAAACAATATTGCTGAATATGAAGCACTTCTCAATGGTATGAAAATGGCAATATAGTGGAGAGTTACAGAGATGCACATCCATGGAGACTCACAACTGGTTATCCACCAAGTCAATGATGTGTACCAAACCAAAGATGAAAAGCTCATTCCTTACAAGAGAATGGTAGATGATTTAAAGAAATACTTCATCTCTGTCACATTTGAGCAAATACCCAAAACGGAGAATAAGGCTGCCGATGCAATGGCAACATTATCTACTCTCTTACAGTAGCCCAAACATGAACTACGCTATGAGTTCCTGGTGGAAGCCCTATCCTATCCTGCATATGACTCCCCTGAAACCTGCATGATCTGCACTGTTGTAGGTTATGAATCATCTCGCTACAAAAATCTATTCTCCTATCTCCATGACCAAATCATCCCTTAGTCCTTTAACCATTTTGAGAAATGAAACCTTATCTGATCCGCATCCCGATATGTCATCATTGGTAATGATCTGTACAAATGAGGTCTAGATGGTACACTGCTTAGATGTTTAGAACGGGAAGAGTCTCAACGTGCATTACAGGAAGTCCACGAGGGTATATGTGGGTCGCACTCAAATGGTTTAACGTTAGCTCGAAAACTTATTAGGGCTAGGTACTATTGGCCTGAAATGGAGAAAGAGGCTATTAAATTTGCTAAAAACTATCAACAGTGTCAAGTACATGGCAACTTGATTCATGCTCCAGGGAGAGATCTGATTCCCTTTACTACATAATGGCCTTTTCAACAATGGGCATTTGATCTCATAGGTGCTATCCATCCGCACTCTTCTAATGGACATACCCATATAATCACAGCTACAGATTATTTTACAAAATGGGTAGAAGCAGTTCCTCTAACACAAGCAACGGGGAAACAGATCTCTATGTTCATCCTGAACTACATCATTTGCAGATATGGGATCCCTCACTCTATAATCATAGATAACGGGGGACAATTCAAAAATAAGGATCTAGATGACTTATGTGCTAAATTCAAGATTACACAACATTGGTCTTCTATTTACTATCCTCAAGGGAATGGACAAGCTGAGGCTTCAAACAAAAATCTCCTGAAGATCTTGCACCGAACAGTGAATAAAATAGGAAGAGACTGGCATCTCATGATCAATCCAGCTCTCTGGGCATACAAAACTAGTATCAGAACGCCTATAGGGGCTACACCTTTCGCTTTAGTTTATGGGTCTGAAGCGGTACTACCTATTGAGGTTGAAATCCCATCACTTAGAATCAGAATGCATGGACTTGTCACTGATGAAGACTATAGAGTGTCTAGGTTACAAGAACAGGAATTACTAGATGAGCACAGGCACACAGCATATGATCATCTCAGAGTGTATCAGAAAAGAATGTCTAGAGGCTACAACAAGAAAGTTAGACATAGAGAATTTCAGGTTGGCGATCTAGTGTTGAGAGAAAATCCTAAAAATCAATCACATCAAGAATGCAAGGGGAAGTTTGAACCCAACTGGCTGGGTCCCTTTGTAATCACTACTACTTTTGGCTTTGGTGCCTATCAACTCTCAACGACTGAAGGAGAACCACTCCGAGAACCAATCAACGTTCTCCATCTGAAGAAATTCTACGCCTAAGGCATTCAGTGCTTGGTAAATGTCCTGAAAAAATCCTAAAAATCAGAAAAAGTCCTTAAAAAATGAACATCTTGGTGAAAACCTAGCAATAGGCGCCTTGATGATTCACAAAAAAATCAAAAAAATATCGAAAGTACAAAAAAATTGAAAAAATGAAAAATACAAAAAAAATGAAAAAAAAGAAAAAGTGCCTTGGTGAAAACTTGGAAACAGGCGCCTTGGTAGCAAAAATAGAATCTCTACCAAGATGGTGAAAACCTGGCAAACGGGTGCCACTTGTTCAAAACATTCCATCTATCAGCACAATCTTGGTCTTTCCCAGCTTTCAGTCAAGCTTTAGTTTGTACATATCTCCCGATTTGTTTCTGCATTTCCAGTTTTCAATAAGTCGGTCTGTACACCAATTAGCTCAAGCGTCTGTATCCTATCAATGTTTAACACTTGGGGGCAATCAATGTCAAATCCTATGGTCTCCCATGTATCTTAGACGTGTCATATCCACTCAGAGTCCTTTGAAGCTTCATTTGAGTCAGTCAGTCAGTCTTGTCTCCAGAAAGGATTTTGCATCTATAACAACGCAATCAAACATCAAAATCAAACTGAAAACAATCTGTGCTTCATGCTTTTATCTCCTTGTATGCTTACTGATTCGCATTGAGATTTTTGCATATTGTGTCCCTTCGAGCTCTTCAATGATGTCCTTTATAGGATTTAGAGAGTGATGACTGGGGGCATAATCTTTTCTTTGTCTTTTGCTTGTATGTGAAAATCTAACAACTTTGGAAATTCCGGATTGAAATGGTGTCCGACTATAAGAGCCTCTATCTCGAATTGGATGGCCATGCGTACCTCGACCATTGATACCTAGACAATTCAAGGAAGCTTGATCTAACTATTGTCTTTTTGAGTAAGTTCTTTCTCCTACTGTGGAATGCAATCTTGCCTAAGGATGTGAATGATAAAGGGTCACTACGGGTAATTCACATTGGATTTAGAATGATCTCTTGACTATTTGATGTGTTTTCAATGCAAGGCGCACTCAGGTCATCACGACGTTTATGTTTTGATGCTTGTACAAATTGCTATATCAAAATGGACATGATATTCAGGTCATCCTGGCGTTTGTGCCTTGGTGCTTATCTAATCTAACATTCCGAAAATAAATCAATATTCATATGTCCATGGTTGTATAACTAGTGGGTGTTGTATTGATTCTTGCGCATACAAATCGATATTCATATGTCTATGGTTTCATGGCTAGTGGGCATTGTATTGATTTATCCAGTTACCTAAAAGTTCAATGATGATAAAAAATCGACATATGATCAGTGACTAGGTCCTAGGTCTTAGGTTGCATTTCATCTTGCATGTCTCATTTCATTTTGCATGTCTCTTTGCATTTTGCATGTTTGCATGATCTCACAATGATTAAATGAACTTCAATGCTTAAATGATTCTTCAAATCGCATCTTCAAGTCTAACAAGAGCTGAATCTCACACGAAGGTTCCTCCAATGAAATAGCAAGTACAATCCTTTTTCAGGATCAAAATTCAAATCTGAGATCATTCATATTATTAACTACTTGCATATTCGACCTTCAATCATCACAGAAATCCAGTATTCAACTTAACTGATTATCTAACATCAAACTATCAAAATTTCAACTTGGTCAACCATTGTCAACTGATGGTCAAACCTAGTCAACCTTGGTCTCTAGGACCTCTAAACGATGCAGAATGCGCTCTTGAACGTGTATAACCACTTTTACCATCAATCAACATGCTTCTGAGCTCTCAACGCTAACTTTTCTTGTCAGATTTCAATTTTAATCCCCAAGGGGGCATGGTATTGCACATCAATTCAAAGTCTATAAATCAAAATTCTATCGATCAAGTCTATCAATATCTTTCATCAGTGATCAAGACAAACAATCACGTCTAGTTACTGATTCATCAAAAGTCCTCATCGCTCGGGGCAAATCTATCATCACTTGGGGCATATCAGATTCATCAAGATCCATATCAATCTGGTATTCTCTTAATCTTGTAAACTGTATCAGTTTTTGCAACCATCAAATCATAGTGTTCTTTCCTTGGTTCTTCGGCAACTGAAGGATTCGGATGTGATACCTGCTAGTTCTGCTAAGACAATCGAGTCTAGAATGGGTCACTCACTTGTTATCAATCCTAAGGTTCAGAATCAGGTATTTTGATACTTTTTCACAATCATCGGTTCATTGCTGCTATAGTAAACATTATCTCTGGTCATTCAAGACCTCCTATCTCAATATCTTTCAATCGGTTTCTATCTTGAGATCGGTTTATCAATTTCGAATCAGTTTCATATCTCTATCAAACACAGACTATCTTTGAACCACTACGCTTCGCACAGTAATTCAAAGAGGGGCAAAATGTAATACCCCAAAAATGGGCTATAAGTTCATTAATCTCCTACATCTTCAATTCGAACAAAATCGACATTGAAGTCCTAACCTAAGGCACATCTGAACATCATCAAATCTAATTGATTATCTTAAATTCTGCATCAGGGAATATTCCTAGCAATATTCCTAATCATCATAATTATCTTTAATTTTATAATTATTTGGCAATAAATCACATTTATCCTAAAGTTTGATTAATTGAATATTTTCATATTTAATTAATTAGATTTAATATTTGCCACTTAATTGTGTAATTAAATTTAATTATATCTATTATTAATTGTATTATTTAATTTTGACAATAAATCCAAATATCCTATGAATAATTGATTAAATTTTTATTTAATTAATTAAAGCAAGTTGTCATTATTTAATAATATAGTTTTTAATAAAAGTTTGATTAAATAATTGATTAACTCATAAATCAATTGTTTTATTTTTAAAAGCAGTTAAGTTGGAAATAAATCACTTTATTGTTAAATTAATTCATAAATAAAACATGCACAATCATAAAAGCAGACAACTATCAATTATCAATTAAAGCTAAACTCTATTTTGAGTTAAAACTTAGCTTTTGCATGTTTTTGTGAGTTAATTATCTTTTATTTAAAAATAACTCAAAAATCAACCTGAGTTATTTGAGTGATTTATGGCTTTTATCCATGCACCTCCAAAGCTTTGGATTTCTATAAAAACAAGGCTCATCTCTTCATAACTCATCTCTCAATCTCTAAAATCTCTAAAATCTCTCAAATTTGCATCCAAGCATCTCGCAAATTGCAAACTTACTCTACAGGAATCATAGCATATCAGATTTGGAGAATTTACACAATTGGAGCTTGAAAGAATCAACTTGCGAATTCAAAGCTTTGTGAGATCAATTTCAATTGCATATTTTTCATATCATAGCATAGAATTTCATAGCTTTACATATCATTGTTAGATAGATCAATTCATAGCATATCAATTTCATCTAGCATAGATTCATATCAGTTTTTATCATTCTTATTGCATAGAAAATATCAAAAATATAGATTAATTGCATTCAATTTCATATCCATCTTTTTCATTCAAATCCTTCATTTAGGTGTCGTCTAGGTCACTGACCTCGATTAGAATCTGAGAACATCAATCTCGCACCTATTAGAAGGCAGTAAATTGCTTGGTTAGATTAGATTTCAATTTTGCATGATTTTGATTATCACTAACCTCTAATGTTTTACTGAGTGTTGTGTCTACAGATCAGGTACAATTTTCACACACACAACATGTTGGGAGTGTGGTCTTGAATTTCTGTGAGGGGTCTGCCTCCTATAGTGAGCATACTGAGAGGCCCTTCTTCCTCTAGGATTAGGAGATCTAGAAGGGGTTCTTGACTGCCTTCTACTTCTTGGTGTTCTGGAAGGGGTGGAGGGAGAAGAATTATTTCCACTATTAGCACCCCTATTGTTTAATTGGGTATTAATTTGTTGGGCTAAAATCCTATCTTGCTCTTCTTGAGCAAGTTTCCTTTGTACTTCCAATAAAGCTTGGCTCTCTGCCTCAAGCTGTCTAAATTTTTCTTGTTGTGCAGCTTGCTCATCTAAAAAGGCTTTCTTCTCGCGCTCAATCCTTTTAAGCCTTTCACTTGTATGCCTTGAGGTTGTTTGAAGTGGAGATTTTGGTCTTGAATGTTTATACAAATCATTGGTATACATTGCATTGACATGAGCATCACCAGGTTCATTGTCTTGGTCTTCGTGTTGTGACCATTATTCTGGGTGATCTCATCTCTCATGCCTTTCAGCTCTTTGATGTGCGTCTAGGTACCTAGTGCTGATGGGGGGTGAACTAGGTTGAGCATCATGAGAGGAATTACCAAACAAAATCTTGTCTCTGTGTCTTTCATAGATGTCATCAAGAGTTTGATCCATGGCTTCCCTCTCCCACCTAGTGACAATATAACTCATATCCATACCTGAGTGGGAAGGTGCTGAGGGGGTACTCAAATCACTAAAATGGCTCTTTGGGTCAAACTAGGTTTCAAACTTACTCCTAGGTGACTGGTCAAATATTGGTTCCTTTTCCTTTCTCTTTTGATGAGTCTGAACTGGGGGTAGTTGGTTGAAGACTATCTGAGGTCGCTTTCCTTGGCTCACTTGATATCTTGTTGTTATTGACATGAAAGGGAGAGTTTAGGCAAACAAACAATTCTAGGAAACGTCAATACTAGACTAGGATAGTAAAAGTTTTCTCTTGTCCGAGAGAAATGGTGAAATAGAACTGTTGCAAATAGGTGCAAACCAACACTGCCACAAAGGTGCTCAATTCTTGGGTGAATACCCAAGCATGTATGGATCAGGAGGATGACTTACACAAAGTATACTGAGTTTGAATTGTATGAAAATGGGTGGACGAAGAGATTACTAGCACTCTCCAAGTGTGTTAGCAAAGAGTCTGAAAATTTATCTATTTGATAGGAACAGTTCCTGATTTGCCAATCTCAAGCAAAATCACTTATGAGATCAAGGATCACTAACTCAAAAGGTCAAGGACACAAGAACCCTAAATACAGAACAGGTCTCTAGAACTGGGACAAGTCACCTAATCGAAGAACTCAGTATTTCAGTTTGTTGTTCATTTTCAAAGACCAAGCAAGTATATCAATGGATTTGTATCAAGCACATAAGATAGCAATCAGGGAGTTCAAGCAAGCAATTGTCTTCAAACAATGAGCAAGGGGCAAAGCAACCTTTCACATGAACAAGAATAGTGACTTAGTATGCTACTCCTTAAAGATTCTACTTGTGTATGTTCTTGGATATGTTTTAGCAGGCACTCAGAACACAACAACATCCTAGCAAGCTGTCTACAAGTATATACATGGCTTTTCTAAAGGGTTTCCTCGATATACGCAAGGTACATGAGGCCCAAATCCGTAGATGAGAAGAATCAAAAATCACACAGCCGAGGGGAGACGGTAACCCAAATCTCCTCCTTCACTTCTCAAAGGTATAAAGTTCTTTGAGACTTAGCCAAGAGTGAAATCTAACTCATTCCCAAGAGAGGTGTCTTTGGATTCACCTCTTGATATTTATACTCCGCCAAAACACGGGAGTTAAGGTCGTCCCTTGAGGTGATGAAATCCCCAAGTAGGCCTTCTAAAAAAATGAAAAGTAAGTAATTCTCTATCAAAAAGTATTGAAAAGCACTAAAGGTGGAACACTTAACGCTTAAAGAAAATATGAGGTGAGTCCACAAGGTGGAACACTTAACACCCCACACAAGCTACAAATGAGTCCACAACCTAGAAAACAAGTGAGTTCCAAAAAGCATAAAAGGGTTTCCTAGTGGAACAATTAACGCTTCTTTCCTGTAGACCCCTCCCCTTTAATGTGGCACTGAGATTGCAACCACAGGGTGGAAACGAGGGGCCGATGGATTAGCGAGTCCAATAACCCAAGATAGCAATCCAGATCAATCACAAGTAATCTAAGATAGCTAATCAATACTACTCATAAGTGCAAGAGGGTTTGAATCATGGAATATTTAACTTTCCAAGTAAACATGAAGTGAGTCCACAAAGTGGTGCATTTAACTCTTCATGTAAACTAGGAATGAATCCATGCCCTAGATTACTCAATGAGATGTTTTGATATTTGAAACCAAGAATTACTTAGAGTTAAAAGACAAGCATGCACTTAAACACAAACTTGTATAAAAGCAAATCTATGTTCATTCATTTCCCATTAAGAGCATAAAAAATGTGTTCTATGAAAGCGTGTAACACTCAAGCCAAACACATGAGAGATTGATTTTATGCCCAAACCAAGTGTTATAGAGATTTTAAGAACTCACCTTAGGTCCAAAGATTTTCACTCCAGCATTTAGCACACATCCAGAAAAAAAACCCTAAGATGGTTAGATATGAAAATCAATTGTTAGGAGTTTGATTTAACATTGTTGTCTTCAAGACAGTCTTTAAAGATTGATTTATTTGACCCATAAAATCACAATATTAAAATTTTTGGAAAAAATTATGTTTTTATCCAACATCAAGAACTACCATTACCCAAAATTACAAGGTCTTATGATTCTATTTGGTTCCTCAACCAATAACATTTTTAGACTGCAATTTTTCTATCATAAATCAGATTTAAAACACCAAACCCTGCCTAGGGAATCACATATCTTTCTCAAAAAGAATCCAAATGAAACCAAACCAATTTTACAGAAACTATTAATAAATCTAGTTTCCAAATATGTAAGCCATTTATTTTTTCCATTCATAAATTATTTTCTAAGAGAAAATCATTGCCTACAACTCCAATGCAGATTGTTTAAAACCAGTTTTCACTCAAATGCCCATAACTTTCACAAATCTAAATAAAAATGACTCAAACCAAAAGGAAATGAAAGATAATTCATGTATCTTTCCAATGAATATTATTATAGGTCCTGATTCTTCATACTTTGTCCATACTAGATGTTTCAGTCTGACTATATTCAAAGAATCTCAAATCTGCAAATACCCACTTTCACCAAAATGATCATAACTTATTCATTTCTTTATAAAAATGAACCAAACCAAAAGTATGAGAAAGATGATTCATCATTATATCCATCCATTACTATATTATAGGGTTTCTAGTCTGTACATGGCCGTAAAAGGCCTGGAACCAACACTAAAATTGAAAAACCAATCAAGAATGAGGCTAAAAATTAAACTTTTCTGCCCCAAGGTGGGCGCCAAAAATGTGTGCTAGAAAGTAGTCACACTTCTGTGAATCATTACATTCAAGAACACTCAAGAATGAGGTCTCAAACAATGATTCACAACTTTCTATTCGTGGAGTGCAGGGGTTTGTCTATGAGGCCCTCAGATTGACCTAGTTATGCCCATGCAAGTACACCAAAAAATGAGAGATTCAAAGATGAATAGAAAGCATGCTAATCTCCATGATCATCAAGTTATTGCATGCAAATGAAACTAGTCTAGATGATAACAATGCAAGAAATAAACTATTCTATCTAAATGAATGCTTATACAATGTTAACCTATTAAATGAAACATGAATTTAAACTATTATGTGAATGCAATATTAATCTAAACTATGAATTGCCATAAGGCATGAGAGAAGAAGACAAGAAGAAAGAAGTCTCAAATATCCAAGCTCCAAATGTGCTCAACAAGCTTCTTCCAAGATTGCTCTCCAAACCTGCAGTATAACAATAACATGAAAATTCTCGGATCTAAAATGAGAAGGAGAGGGCTCCTTATATAGGAAAATGTGGAAGAGAATGCATCCTCAAGAGCAATGTGGGATAAATCCAAAAAAAGGAAATAAAGCTCATTTTTTAGAAAGTGTGGAGAGAAAAGGGATTTTATTTATTTTTAATTATTTGTTTCCCTTTTTTCATCACAAAGAGCTTTAAGAAGATTTTTTATTTATTTAAAAGAATGATTCTCTATTAATTAAATGAGATAACATTATTTAATTAAAAGAGAGATATCATAAGATAAAATTATTTAATTAAAAAAGATTTTAATTAAATAAATTTATTTCATTTTAAAAGATATTTCTTTCAATTAAATAAAGTTATTTTATTTATTTAAGAAGGAATATTTCTTTCAATTAAATAAAATTATTGAAAGAATCAGGAAAATGATTTTTGTTTTGTTTTTATTTGATTTATTTCCTTTTCCATCACAGATTTTGCTTTAAGTGGGGATTTTATTTATTTAAAAGAGGAATTATCTTTTAAATAAATAAGATAAGTTTATTTAATAAAAAGAGGAATATTTAATTAAATAAGATAAAATCATTCAATTAAAAGGAGTTTTAATTAAATAAGATTATTTTATTTAAGATATTTCTTTTAATTAAATAAGCCTATTTTATTTATTTAAAAGAGAATATTTCTTTTAATTAAATAAAATTATTGATGAAATGATCAAACCTTAGAAATATTTGAATTATTGATTTAATTGCGATTTGATCAAGGAATTGATTTGAAAATTGCAAAGCATTGATTCAGGAAATTGATATTTGACAAATTGAATAAATGGGGCCCAAAGTCTAGGCGACCATTTTAGGGTGCATACAACATCTAGTGAAAATCATTTGTTGTAGCAACTCTATCATTACAACCTTCTGTTGAGTGGACAAGTTAAGAGGATATAAACTCTTCCACTGCCAAACAGGTCCAAGGGTAGTATTACTACATTCCAAGTAATCAGAAACATATGGGCCCCAACAATTAGTGAAAAAATGCCTCAACTCATCATATCTACCATCATCCTTCAAGATTGGATGATTATTCCATGAATCTAACCAGAATAAGGATTTAGAACCATTACCCACCCTCCAAGAAACATGTCAGGTAATAAGAGGTTTGCAGTCTAAAATAAAATTCCATATTGCTGAGCCTTTGGGAGGATTAGCAATAGTGAGGATCCTTTCATCATTAGAAGAATCTAAGTATTTAGCATGTAAAATTTTTACCCATAGACTGTCTGGTTGACTGCACATAAACCAAACCAACTTTGCTCCCAAGGCTAAATTCATCTTTCTCCAATCTTTTAAACCAGTGCCACCATTAAGTTTTCTTTTGTAGATTTTTTCCCATGCTAAGAGGAGCCATCTGTCACCATCACCATCCCCATTCCAGAAGAACTTTCTCATGCGAGTCATAATAGAATTTAAGACTTTATAAGGAATTTTAAAGCAGCTCATAGAATAAATAGGAATGGCCAAGATCACAGATTGAAGAAGCAAAATATTTCCAGTAAAAGAGAGTCATCTACTCTTCCAACCATCCATCCTATTTAAGCATGAATCCATAAGATTCTTCCATAAGTGTGGCTTTGAAGCACCATCAAACAAAGGCACACCAAAATATTTGCCTGGGAGCAAACCAATGTTAATCCCAATAACCTCACTAATGCGAGCCTGAACACATCTAATAGTGTTGAAAAAATAGATCTCAGATTTATGCCAATTTACACACTAACCCGTAGCTTGACTATAACTATCCAAAGTTGCCTTAATAACACAAGCTTCATCAACTAAAGCCACACCCATCAGGAAGTTATCATCAACAAATTGTAGGTGTGTAGACACCTCCACTCCATCAGCAATTTGAATACCCTTCCACCATCCATCTCTCCTTTTATTTTTAATGAGCCTACCCAAAACCTTAGCCATAATGATGAATAAAAAGGGAGCAATAGGGTCTCCCTGTCTAATGCCATTAGTAGATTTAAAGAAACCTTGAGGACTGCCATTCACAAGAATAGAAAAATGTGGAGTATTTATGCAGCTCGCAATCCATTTAACCCAACCATCAGAGAAGCCAAATCTCCTGAGAACATTGAGCATAAAATTTCTATTAACATTGTCATAAGCTTTTTTAATATCAAGTTTGATCATCATTCTACTAACTTTAGCTAACTTGACAATGTGGACAACCTCATGGGTAATAATAATCCCTTCAAAAATAGATCTATTGGGGGCAAAACCACTCTGTTCCTCCAAGATAATGTCCCATAACATAGACTTCAGTCTATTTGCTACAACTTTAACAATGATTTTATACACTGTATTACATAAGGCAATAGGATGAAAGTCATCAAAAGTCTTAAAATCAGACTTTTTAGAGATTAGAGCAATAAATGTATTGTTGAAGTCCTTAAGCATGAACCCCTCCGCTCTAGATTCCTCGACTACCTATCATAAATCATGACCTAAGATGTCCCAAGACTTCTGGAAAAAAAGGGCAGAGAAGCCATCAGGTCCAGGAGCTTTATCTCCTCCTAGACCAAAAAGAGCAGTTCTAACTTCAGCTAAAGAGACAGGATCCATCAACATTTTATTTTGGGCCTCCGAAACACAATTAGGGATGAGATTCAGTAACTCCTCAGTCCCCGGGTTGGACTGAGAATTTTGAGTGAAGATATTTTGAAAATAATCAACAACAACATGGTTGATTCTAGAACTATCAGTTAGCACTTCACCATCCCTATGCTCAATGGAATTTTTTTTATATTGCGGGCTCTTCTAGCTTTAACAGATTTGTGGAAGAACTTGGTGTTTCTATCCCCTTCTTTCAACCAAGTTTCACGTGATTTTTGTTTCCAAAAGAGCTCTTCATGAGAAAGCAATTCTTTATATTGTTTAAGGAGTGATTTTTCTTCTAAATACATAAATTCATCCATCCCCATAACAATCACTTTATCATTTAAAAGCTGTAAACTTTTTTCAACCTTGAGCTTTTCAACAAAAACATTTTTGAAGGTTTCCTTGTTCCATAATTTTAACTGTTCCTTAATAAACTGAAGTTTTTAAAGAAGATGAAGGATTTATTACCTTCCCTACAGGGGGAGTTTAACTACCAAGATTGAATGTTATCAAGAAAATCATCAGCCCATAACCACATAGCCTCAAACTTGAAAGGAGAGCGTTCAGGTGTAGAATCCTCTTGAATGTTACACAAAATAGGAAAGTGATCCAAACCAAAAATTAGAAGAATATCAATAGTGCAAAGCCATTCTTGCTCCTCCCAATTCCTAGCCAAGAAAAATCTATCAAGTTTCTCAGCTATATTGAGGAAACCACCTCTACGATTGGTCCAAGTGAAGTCACCAGATTTGAAGTCCAACTCAGCCAAACCATTCTCTATAACAAAATCAACAAAGTCTCTCTGACTTTTACTTTGCCAGCCCCTGCCACCTTTCTTACCCAAGGGACTTAAAATATCATTGAAGTCACCTCCTAAAATAAACAGGTCATCCTTTCTTTTATCTAAAAGATTGGTGAGAGTCACCCATAAACCTTCTTTCTTAGTTGGGTTGTTAGGGCCATAAATATTCAAGACACAAAATTTAGAGAAGAGCTGATTGGAAGTGACCTCAAAACATTGCCAATTGGAGTCCTGATTGAGCAAAACTACATCAACCACACTATCATCCCATAACAATCCTAAGCCCCCCGAAGCTCCAAGAGCTTTCGAAAAAAAACCTTTCCATCTTGAAAACTTTTTCTACAAGAATACTAAATCATCACCTTTGAGTTTTGTTTCTTGAAGTAAGAAGATATTTGCGTGTGCTTGATCAAAACATCTTTTGAGAAAGCGAGCCTTTTCAGGGGCATTGTAGCCCTTGAAATTCCACAAGAGGATCTTCATAGCTTCCGAGAGAAGGCATAGCCTTTCCCTGAGCTCAACAATTTTGTTTGGTCTGCTGCACAACCAGCTTGTTCCAACTTCTCTTTTGTAGATTTGGGTCCTCTCCTTCTCCTCTCACCAATTCTTAGTTTTTTCAAAACAGAATCAGTAAGATGTAGGCCTCTCGAATCAAAAACATTTAATGTATCTTCAGAGCCTAAAAAATATTCTCCCCCCTCATCACTAAAGTAACTAAAATTGGATGAGGTTTCCATCAAGTTGTCACCACTATCACGAGCTTCTATGAAATAACATTCCAAGTTTCTAATAAGGGAGATTTGCACCTCCTTGAGATCACCATCCACCCCAACCTTCTCATATGTCACTAAAGAGAAGTCTTGAGAGTCTTGAATTTTATTGAGAGCTGCAAAAATAGGATGAAAACTACTCTTGCGGTCCTTCAAAGAAGGATCAATCATAGGGGCTAAGGGGACAGAGTGAGGGAGCTCGGGGACCAAACCAGAGGGGGGGATCCAAAGAAGTAGGAGGGGAGGGAGCTAAATCAATAGGACTCAAGAAATTTGCATTCCCTTGAGAAAGAGTAGGATACATCTGAATGTCAATGCATGGGACATGGGATATGTCATCCATATTTAACATCAATCCATTATCCTAATCTGACTGAAAGAATCCTTCAGAATTGAAATCCAGTTTGCAACTCCTATCAGAGTCATTATGAAGATATAAAGGAGAATCCATAGTATCTGG
Organism: Chamaecyparis obtusa; assembly: GCA_027943335.1. Classification (NCBI taxonomy): domain Eukaryota; kingdom Viridiplantae; phylum Streptophyta; class Pinopsida; order Cupressales; family Cupressaceae; genus Chamaecyparis; species Chamaecyparis obtusa. The sequence continues at coordinate 421,147 of BSBK01000604.1, forward strand.
CACAACAAGAGGCATATCAGGTGAGAGGGCCTTTATAGGGGGAGCACCTGTAGAGGAAATTAACGCCAATAGAGACAAGGGGGTGGTAGGGACCACTTGAGAAGAGACTAAGCCACCACAGTGCTTAAGAGGGGAGGAACAATTTGTGGGGCTAGAAGTATGTTTGGAAACTTCAGAGCATTCAACCATATGATGGGTGACCTCCCTCCCCTCCCTTTCCAAAATCATATCCTCCTCAAACTGGATAGACCAAGGAGGTTGTCTGGCTCTAGTGGATTCAATGCCTTTGATCAAATCTAAACCCTTATTCTCAGCCAAACCCTTGCCTTTTTCTAAAGTAACAACATCTGCCACCAAGTTAGTTAATTCAACTTCAACTTTAAGATGATAATCCCCATTAGCTGAACAAAGTGTAATAACTTCAGGGATTTGATAGCATTTTTGCACATGAACAAGAACCCAAGAATAAATGAAGAAGTCATTCAAATCAACCACCTCCTTGGCCTTTATAAACTTCCCCAGTGCATTACCAATAATTTCCAGGGTTTCATCATTTTTATATTCCCACGGAAGATTAATAAACTTCAACCAAACAACAATACTTTCCACCTCTTCTTTACCAGGGTTAAAATTGGGCTTCCAATCACATATATAGAAACTGAGCCCATCCAATGAAAAAGGACCACTATTTAAAATCCACATTTTATCCTCCTTGGAGGGGCAAATCACAAGAAATAACTCATTAGAGAGGGTTTTCAAAATAAAATCCCCTCCCCAATTTGCCATAATCCATTTTTGAATCTTATGAATGGACGGCCATGGCCCTAACCATTTTAGAAAAAAAGTAGTATTTTGAAAATAGTTAACTTGAACATCCCATTGGGGATTATTAATAAGAATAGAGGAGGATCTGACTACAAAGGTGTTATCTACCTTAACAATATCTTGATAAGAGGTGGAGGCCTTATTCAAAATCACCTTTGAAGAGCCTGAGCCTTTTGGCTTCCAAAACTTCTTTTCAATCTGTCTAAAATGGAAATTTTGTGGAGGCCCAAAAGGAATATTCTGCTTCCAAAGGGGATGACCAAAGTTCTCCCTACCCCTGCCATTCCTTCCAAAATTTGGTTTACGTGAAGGATCCTACCTCGGGGGATTCCATCTTGCACGCGCTTTTGGGGCTAGGCCAAGCAACCCATCATGAATGCCAGAGGAATTTTTCCTTTTGCCCTTCTCCTATCTATGGGAACCACTAGAGACATAAGAATCTAAGCACCCAAAAGTTATGTTCGAAGGCCAGAGAAAATAGTTGTTGATCCCCTGTTGTGGATATCTATTGGTTTGAGTAGAGAAGTTGAGATGCCCTTTATCAAAACCAACACCTTCCTGTCGATATCCACCATTATGAAAACCTTCAAAGCCATTTCCCTCAGAGCCGTTGCCACACGCCATCTATAGACACTGCCAAATTAGTAATGGATTTTAGAAACTTGTTACTTTCACTCAATATTCAAATATATGTTGGGAGGATTTGTAGGTACTTTATCCAAATACTCCAAACTATTATTTGAATAAATGTAACACATATCAGATGTGGGTATAGATTGAATATCTAAATAGATCTTTCTTGCATGAATCACATGATGCCCTCTAATTGATTACATTGTGCTTGTGATATTGTATCTACATATTTTATCCTTTAAAATATAATGCATGATTTTTCCTAAAATTTAGCTTGTAATATGTGTGGGAGTCCTGAGAGGTTTATATTATGGTGCCAACATACTTAAATACAAAAAAATCACATAGTCCTCTAAGGAATTACAAAATTTGGACTAAAATTTAAGGTTTGGTTATAGAAATAGCCACCCAAGATCAAAGAGCTTTAATAAAAGCACAAAGGGGAACCAAAATGAGAGTAGTTATATTTTATCAAACAATGCAAATATACAATGACAATAACTTGATATACAAGAGAATGTGTGTATATACATGCAAGGGTAAGACATAGGATAACATATGATTATGATAAGTTTTATAATCATGTAACTTGAGACCAAAAAAAAAAGTAAATACCATGAATAAACAAACCAACGAGTTGTGAAAAGGACCTAAAAGTGAACCAATTATGTAGTGGACTCATTCACACCAACTCTCCATAAGTGCAACAAACCATTCAACCTGATATGCCTTGCATACCTGTCCCAACATTTTTGTTTCACAAATGTTTGGTTCCCCTCTAGATTTTTTTTTGTTCATGTTTTGTTCCTTGCTTGTTACTTTGGAGTCCTCCCCTTTTTGGGGGGGTTCTTTTGTTGGATATATAAAACCTTGTAATTTTGAAACACTTGAAAATTTGTTTAACTCTTTGAAGTATTTGGTATCTCAGGTTCCTAGTCTTTGGTGTGCCCAAATCCCCTTGTTAGTTTTGAAGTATAAAGTGCATTCAATGCACCTAATTCGACAGGATATAAAATCCCAAAGTGAAGCTCATTCATACTCACCAAGTATTCAAATCAGAAATAGAGCTTATTTGTGACCTAGCTTCCCTGACGATGAGTTTGTTTTCAATTTTTTGAGCTAGTGCTGCATCCTTTGATGCTATTTAGTGAATTTTTGCGCATTTTTTCCTCTCATGATCAATAAGGTAAGATCTATTCTCTTCTTTCTTGAAGTTTTTGGTCATTCTTTATATGTTTTTCATTTTGTGCATGTTTTTCTTGATTTTATAGTTTAAGGTTTCCATTTGAAGGTTAGAAATAAAGGATTTCCTCATGAAGTTTGTGTCATAGGTGCCTTAGGGTTCATAATTTTTGTTGGTAAATTAGGCTCTTGTGCCTGGAATCTAATGCCCTATAATTAGCTCATAAATTTCATCAATTAAGGCTCTATGACACCATATTTTCATGTATTGGGCCATAAAAAATGAATTAGGGGCACTCTTTTGTAACTAGATAATGACATTAAATTTTGTGATTATGAAATGGTAAGCAACATGAAAGATACTATTGCCCAATTAATTATACACATTGGAATGGGAAACTACCTCAAAGCAAATTTGATTAGCACAACCAAAGAATTAGGGTGCTAATTCAAGATCTATGATCTTTAGTGTTACTATTCCTTTGTCGCCATGATTTGAAAAAAAATTGCTAATAACATATTTGATCTAGTAAAAGCAAGTAATGTACAAGGAAAAAAGGGTAGAAACAAATGCACCTAGAAATAGGATGGAGAAAATTTACTTTGAATATGAATTTCCTAGATGTCGAAGTCTTAGAATGAGTTGTTCCTATAGACATGGCACACAAAGACCTATAGCTTTCTACCCTTGAAATTTCACTGCAAACTAGGAGGGACAAATTGAGTTTCACTCTATACCCACGTACAAGTTGAGTTTATCCTTGTTCGTGGGGTTTTCTACTCAAATTTTCACGGTTGCTCTATCTCAGTCTCAAAAAGGTCCTCCTGAATTGTTGACTCAATTTGAGATCATTTGCACATACAAATATGAGATTTTGTGTGTGTGTGGCTATATAGAGGTTTTCCTTATGTTTTATGTATACTTCATATAACATAATACTGCAACCAAGAAGGGTCATTTTCCATTCCCTTTCATAGACCAAGTGTTGGATACTTTAGCAGGCAAGTAGTATTTTTTATTTCTGGATGGATTTAGTGGCTACAATCAGGATAAGGATTGTGCCTAAGGACCAAGAGAAGACAATGTTTACATCTCCTTGGGGTACCTATGTCTACTTTGTACTGCTATTTGGATTTTGTAATGCCCCATCTACATTTCAATGGGAAATCATCAGTATATTTTCAAATATCTTGCATTACTGCATGGAAATATATATGGATGACTTTAATGCTTGTGGTGGAACTTGTGAATAATCCTTACAAAAATTGGAAAGAGTCTTGCAAAGGTGTACAGATCATAACTTGTCTTTAAATAGTTAAAAGTGTTTCATGATGATGGAGGAGGGTGTAGTGCTTGGTTAGTACATCTCCCAAGCAGGTATCCAATTTGACCGTGCAAAGATTGAAGTTATTGTTAAGTTGTTAACCCCTATTAAACTGTACAATGTGAAAATTTTCTTGGGATGTGTAGGTTATTACATAAGGTTTATAAAGGATTTCAACAATATGATAGGACCATTGTACAATCTATTGACAAAAGTTGTTGATTTCTAATGGACACCACAATGTAAAAAATCTTTAAAAATAAAAATAAAAAATAGCATTGACTCAAGCACTAGTTCTTAAAGGACCTAATTGGGAAATTCCTTTCTATGTACATATTGATGCATCAGATTATGCTATTGGAGAAATCCTTGGTTAGAAAGAAGAATCCATGGAAAATTTTATTTATTTCATCAACAAAAACCTGCAAGGACTTGAATTTAACTACAGTGTCACAGAGAAAGAGATGTTAGCGGTCATCTATGCACTCAATAAATTTAGACATTACATTACTAGTTATCAAATCTGTGTTCATACAGATCATGCAACCATTAAGTACCTCACAAATAAGCCTTCAATCATAGGAAGATTAGAAAGATGGTTGTTGTTAATGAAGGAGTTTGATATTACCATAGTTGATAAGCTAGGCAAAGCAAATGTAGTAGTTTATTTCTTATCCAGGCTAACAACCAAGGATGATCAACAAATCAATGATGACTCATTCCTAGATGAGCCTTTGTTTTTCATTACTATTCACACACCTTGGTATGTTGATATAGATAATTATTTAGTTTCTAACAGGATTCCTTCTCACTTTTCACCAAAGGAGAAGAGATTGCTTGTTGAAAAGAGCTTCAATTTTTCATGGATATTAGATTGTTGTTTTATACTAGACCAAATCAAGTGATGAGAAGATGTGTGGGGGAGGATGAGACCTATGACATTTTGCATGCATGTCATGATGAGCCACGTGGAGGGCATTTTGTAGCCAAAAAATAGCCATGAAAATACTGAATTCTAGACAATATTAGCCTAGCCTACACAAGGATGCAACAAAGTATACAAGAAAGTGTGATAGATGCCAAAGAATGGGAAAACCAACCAGATATAATGAAATTCCATTACATACACAAGTGGTGGTAACACCACTTGAAAAATGGGGACGAGATTTTGTGGGACCCATTGATCCTCCATTCAATGACAAGTCCTATATCTTGGTTTGCACTTACTATGTGACTAAATGGGTAGAAGTTAAATCCATGGAGCATGTAAGGGACAACAAAGTTATAGAGTTTCTATGCGAAGATATTTTCACATGTTATAGAGTTCCAAGGGAGATAATAACAAATCAACGGGCTCAATTTACTTCAACCCTTATCACAACTTTGGTAAATGAGTATAACATCGAGCATAGGAAGTCTACCCCTTACCACCTACAGGCTAATGGGAAGGGAAAAATGACAAACAAAGAGATTGAGGGTATTCTCACAAAGACAATAGTTTTCCATAGGAAAGATTGGGCAACTAGACTTCTTAAAGTAGTATGGGCATACATGTAATCTTGGAAGACAACAACAGGTTTTACATCTTTTGAAATTTTGTATGGCAAAACAACCATGATGCCAATTGAATTTGAGCATAAAACCTTAAAAATAACTCTTGAGCTCGACATGGATATATTTGTAGCGTAGAAGAAACAACTCATGCAATTGAATGTTCTAGATGAATTAAGGAAATCAACTCTATACTAGATAGAAATAGTGCAAAACTAACATTATAAGAACTTTGAGGAAAAGAGATTTCAACCAGGAAATTGGGCACTCCTCCATGACTCAAGATATAAGGATAATATGGGTAAATTGTGAATAAGATGGCTTGGGCCATATGAAGTTGCACAAATTTTTCCTAATGGAGGTGTCCATCTTACAATAATTGATCCAATATAATTCAAGTTATTAGTCAACAGTCATCACCTAAAGCTTTTTCATAAAGTGACATCTAAAGTAGAGTTCTTGCAACAATTTAATGATACCAACAATTCTAGAATTTTTGCAGCCGCAAAAGTAGGACTTAATGTCTCATCTTTCACATAGTCAACTCAATGCATGTAGCCATAATAAATATTTCCATTTCTTATGGAAGTGTGCTTCTTCATTAATAAATGCAACATCTTTCCACTTCTCTTCCATGATCATTTCATTCCACTCTCTCTAGTTTACCAGTTTAGCATGCAACCAACTTTAGTAATGATTAGATACTTTGCATTTATTACAAAATTTAGGTATATACATAGCATCAAGTATATTTATTACTTCATATACTTTATATATCTACTGCAAAATTAAGATGCATATTTCACATAGAAAATTTCCTCCAAATATCCTACAAACTTTTCACATGACATGAGTGAACACCTATCAAACATTTGGTTGGTGGAGGGTACACATGTGTCATGTTATGTGCCATGTCACCCAAGTCACTACTTTTTAAAACTCCCAGCCATCATGTCACTTTTTTAATTGCAAATCCTACAAACTTAAGCTGGAGTGACAACTTACATACAATATGTGTGCTGATGTGACCCTTATTTTAAATTTTGAAATTGCCTATAGTATTAATTTGCCACCATTCCTTGTAATAAAACCTTTTTAGTATGTCCAGCCTTTAATGAGTTTTTATTGACATAATTGTGCTAAAAATAAAGTAATTGGATAAGTCTTTATTTTGGCGATAGTTTACAAATTTTGCAAAGCCGTAGTGGACAACTTGACATGAAGTATTTGCAAAACTTGCTAAGTTTCGTAGGGAATTTTCCATTATCAGAGCTATTTTGGGGATATTTTTAGAAGAATTGTAAAAAATTAAAGAGCAAAAGCCAAAGGAAAAATCAAGGGGGGTCAACCAATACACATTGATCCTAAAATTCACACCATGATTTTTCAAAAACCAGTCTGTGAGCCTAGATTTTGGCAATGTGGATGGGTTGATTACTTTATGAAGTTGAATGACTTTGATACCAACATTGATCTATAATTCTCTTTAACCTTTTCAAATGGAGAAGCAATGGTGAAGGGTTTAAAGGTAATAAAAACTAAGGAAATGATAACAAAAGTATCAAGGTTGCTTGCAGTCGATGAAAATTACCCCGAGACAAAATATGTTCAGTCGTAGGGGTTGAGTTTATAAAACCTCATGACCATCCTTTGACTGTGGATAAGCAAGGAGCAAAGAGGTTGTCTCTACTCAGAAAATGGAACCAAATTTAGTCTATGTAATCAGATAGATGACATGTGAAGGTGGACAATCAAATCTTCATTAAGTACACTTCAAGATGTTGGGTCACATGAGGCATCAAAGGTAGATGAATGTTCCAAATGTGCTCTATAACATGATGTCCAATATGGCCACTAAAACTTAGAAAGGTAAGCCCAATTCTATATCCCATCATTGTTTGATCAAATTACTGGTAGAAAGATTTTAAGGTATGTGTCTCAAATAACATGGGAAGAATTTATGCAATTTAGAGAATTTAATGAAAATGTGGGACTTAGGGGTTGTCATTTGACCCAAACGATTAGCACAAATAGAGAAACTTTCAAGTTTACCCCAGGGGCTTCAACCTTAAGGACAACCCCTGTTGCAAGTTATCCTACAATTGATAGAAGTTCCTCCAAGTCCTCTTACAATAATGATAAGAGTTCATCAGTAGGACTTAATATCAATGAGCCACATGAAACCCCGATAAAAACTAGGGTTGTGCATAGACAAAAGGGAAAATAAAAGAAAATAGATGGTTCAAGAGGGAAGGCAAAGAAACAAAAAATAGAATAGAAAACTCTTAAGGCCCAAGAAAGAGAAAATCAATGACAAAGGATTCACTTGTAGCCACTATTGAGAAGCCCTATAAAAGACAAAAACAAGTAAAAACCCCTAGGGCGGCTAAGTCTACCTCTCAAAGGAGGAGTCATAGGCTGAGAGGAAAGCCTAGGAAAATAGTTGTACCCAAGGAACCCAGTGCCAACATACAAATTGAATTGTCTAAATCTATTCATACCACCCCAAGTTTGGAAGAAATGATAATTTTCAACCAACCTCCTATACCACTCAAGGAAAGCCCCCAATTTTCCTCTTCTATAGAGCATCTTGATAACCCTCTTATGGAGGTCTATGATTTAGATAAGGTGAGGGGTGACGAAGTGTTACAAGGAGGTAATTTGGGTGAAATACTCAAGAGGAGCATAATTTTTTGATGGATGAGGCTCAACCTCAAGATAATATGAGATTAGAAAGATTAGCTGGGCTTATTGTTGATGTTGAACATGTGGCAGAGAAAGTGCTAATAGAAACATAAGGAAATGAAATAATTTAGAGAAATATTTAGGTGGTAAGACACAGGCCTCCTTCATTTTCATGGATGACCATAACCTTAGAATTGTACAACCACATGGTATAAGGAGAAGAAAAATGGAAAATAGGACAACTTATGGTTCACACTTTCAAAGTATCATTTTCTAAGTTTGTGCGTGAGATTTTTGGACTTGATTCCTTTTGGTACCAATACATATATACCTATCTATGAGACCAATACATATCCCCTGAATTGTCTCAAAACTAAAAGGAAACCTTTATTAGATAAGCCTCATGATATTTTATCATTTCCAATACCCTATATAGGAAAGGTCTATATGGTATGCTCCTCAGATGTCTTGAATTTTATGAGGCACAAATAGCTCTATGAGAGGTCCATGAAGGTATTTTTGTTTCCCACTCTAGAAGACCACCTTGACCAATAAACTCCTTAGAGTTGGGTACTATTGGCCTACTATGGAGAAAAATGCATATAAGTTTGTTCATAAATGTCAAAAGTGTGGAGATCTAATTCACATGCTAGCACAAGAGTTGCAACCTCTCTTGTCTCTTTGGCCCTTTTTGTAATGAGGACTTGATATTTTTGGTAAGATACACCCCTAAAGTAATGGTCACAAATACATCATCATCGCCACTAATTATTTTACAAAGTGGATTAAAGCCATACACATGACCTACATAACCAATAAACAGATATCCAAGTTCATCCTAAATTACATCATGTGTTGGTTTGGAAAACCCCAAACCATCATCACAAATATCAATACTTCCTTTAAAAATCAAAATGTCTGTGAGCTTTGCAAGAAATTCCCCATCCAAAAATTAACAGTCAAGTTGAGGTGTCTAAAAAAACCATATTTAAAATCCTTAAAAATATTGTTAATGATGTTGGTCATGTTTGACACATCTAGCTTAATCCTTCCTTATGGGCCTACCAAACTATCTTCTATACACCAACTGGAGCCACACTCCATTCCTTAGTCAAGGGAGTAGAAGTCATTTTGTCAATTAAGGTTGACTTGCCTTCATTGCAAGTATCATTGTAAAATGTTATCATAGATGAATTGTGTGTGTGAAAAGCGTACCTATTATATCTATAACACAACACTTTAATAAACCACTAATTCAATTAGTTAGCATAAGAAATCAATCAAATGAACTCAAATAACCAATTAAGACTATCTTATTGCTTCCTATTCAAGGTGAGTATGAGCATAAGATCAGTGACAACCCACCATGAAATGGAAGATTCATGAAAAAATGTTCTAAATGAGTGCAATTAAGATGAATTTGATAAACTAGAGTGATGAATTGATATGAAATGGTTATGAAATGGATACAAGCTAGAGGAATTGATGTAACATTAGAGGAATGTTTCTATAAGATAAAATTTAGCATGAATGATCTAAACTCAAATTCGTAGAATGATGTTATGATTAAGGAGTTAGACGATGAGTGACTTAATTAAAGTTGATTATATAGATTTCCTTTGGTAGGGAAATGTTTGAATTAAAATTGGATGGTTGAGATTGATCCATAATGGATGGTTGAGATTAAGACCTTGAGTGATCTTTGTGCTTGAAGCTCATTGGTTGGAATTAACTTTCTTGTCCTTTTGTGAGTTGAGTGGATAATAGGACAATTAATTAATTCACTTTAATTAATATCACTAGCCATGTAATTTTTGAGTCTTGATTTAATTAAATGACAGGGATAGTTAATTAATGAACATTGATGATTGATGATTTGATGAATGATGTAATTAAATTGATCTAATTCAATTACACAATTATGTTTGAGATTAGCTTGAATTTAGGATTTAGGGCAATTAATTGAGATTTAGGTCTTTTGATTAAGCCAAACCAATTTTAGGTGATTACAAATACTATTGTGTATCTCGGTTGCATGAGTTAGAGTTACTTGATGAGAAGCGATAGAATTCCTTGAATCATTTACATGTTATCAAAACAGTCTTTATAGAAGTTATAATAAGAAGGGCTAGGTCAAATTCTTGGATATAGGAGACTTGGTACTAATGGAAAATCAAAGAAATTTGGTTGATCGAGAAAAAACCTAGAAAGTTTAAGCCAAATTGGCTAGGTCCTTACATTGTCATAATAGTATATGGAACATGTGCTTATCAATTATTCACTCTAGAGGGCCAACCTCTTCTAGACCTTCTCAACAACTTGCACTTGCACAAGTTCTACACCTAGCTCTCAAAGTATCTCTTTTTAAAAATGTCTTGAATAAATACAAAAAAATGAAAAAAGTCAAAAATAAATTTAAAAAGGTCAAAAATAAATAATAAATTCCAAAATACAAAAAACAATATAATTAAAAAAAGCAAAAAAAAATCATCACCTTGGTGAAAACCTGGCAAACATGCATCTTGTATAACACCAAAAAAATGGAAATAAAGAGAAATAATTTGTTCTATGGTGAAAACCATTTTGGTGACACCTTGGTCAAGTACCATGGTGAAAACTGAATAACCCACTACCATGTGTAAAGACTTTCACTCCATTGTCACCTTCACATAGTCTGACACATTTATCATAATCTCTTTGTCATACATTTCACATTCCTATAAAAGTAGCCTTGGTCTACTGTCAGGGGTTTGAAATTCATCAATTATCCTTGTCAATTACATCTCCTACCCTACCATGAGTTAGTCCACCATCTCAGTCGGACAATAAATTGCCTTATGTCCTGAATGGGGGCAAATAGTATGCCATGATCTTAAAATGTACTAAAAAATCCAACAAAAAAAAGTATGATAAAATGTCCTAAATGAACCCCCCCAAAAAAAAACAAAAAAAAAGAAAAGAAAAGAAAAGAAAAATAAGAAGATAAAATTTCCTAAAAATTTGATACAAAGTCATTAAAAATTTCCAAAAAAATCATAAAAACATAAAAAATCTTACAATAAAGTTTCTTTTTGTCAAATTGTCCATTTTCAATAAAACATTTTATTTTGCATCAACAAGTATTGAACATATGTCACATGCAACAAGTCTGAGCTTCATAAAATCACACATTAATTGACAAACTTATCAATTGGTCCTCAATCAAATTGGTGACACTATCTTATCAATTGGTCAATCAAATCAATCATTTTGTCATATAGTCTTTATATCTTATATAGAGGATGGATATACTCAAAACCAGATAGGTCAATATTATATGAGGTAAATTATTCCTGAAACTAGACATCATTATCATCGTCAATATTCATTATCAAATAAACACACTACATAGACACAAAATCAATAAGGTTGTTGACTTGCTATCCAAGTTAGTATTATCTTATTTTTATTTTTGCAAGTTATGTTCCTAACACGTGTCTCCAGGATATCCACAAGTGATTAGAGATGTCAGAATGGTTCATGGATTTATTTTTCTTTGTTTGTTGTTTTTGGCATGTTTTTCATGAAGTCTAAGGAAAGGTATTTTGGGTGTCTATGATTAGTATGTTCACATATGAGAAAAGTATCAAATGCAAAAAACATTACAATAAAAAATAATGCTCATGACTACTACACATACCTCAACCCTTAATAACCATACCCTTAGATGGATTGGTTAACATTCCCTTTTTGTTCTAAGTGTTTGTTACATGCAAATGGAACGTCCCATCTCAATCTCTCAATTTCTTGATGTGGACATACCCAGTTTGCTTAGAAATAAAAGCAACTCAATGACAGAAAATAATTGTTCAATGTCTAAAGATTTAAAAGAATGTGGTATTGATGAATTATGGATTTCAATATTTGTTCATTTTCACCTAGTCCATTTTTGACCTAGTCATGTCCTTCACATTCTATCTATCAATCACTAACATTTATTTAATAATTCCTAACAATCATTAAGGTGTTGGATTCTGGCACAATTTAAAAAGATAATGAATCTTGCATACATAGCATGTTGGTACATAAATCATTATCATAACCATAATCATAAATGTAAATCATAACCATAATCATAAATACAAATCATGATCATAAGCATAAACATTATCATAGTTTTTACATCACATGACATATAAATACATGGAAAACACAAAATACATAGTCCATTGTGTCACATTAAGAGCACTACATATGGTCATCCACATAAACATCTCATTATTCATATAGAAACAACATAAGCATCTCATACATAGGCATAAAAAGAATGTGCATACATATAAGTATCATGACCATCAATAATATCACATTTCATTAAAAAGTGTTACTACATAACATCATGATCATAGTAAATATAGTGTTCATCATAATCATAAATAATAATGCATCATAAACATCATAGGCATCATAAAGAAGAATCATATCATAAACCATGTGCATGAAATAGATCACATAACATATGCTCTCGCTAAAACTGGGTTGTACATGTTAGAACTCACTACCTCTCACCAAAATATCTGAGCACTCTTTCCAAGAACTTAATCTCAATAATCTACTAAGATTGGGAAGTCCTCCCAATCAAATACCTCTCTTGTTGACAGAAGTCTAAATTCTCTACCTCTTCATCCCAATTTGTGCATCTGATGTAAGGCTACCAAGCGGAATCCCTCGTGATATCCAACTGGTAGCACCAATACCTAGTGTCCCACTTATCTCTGCACTAGTGCCTCATAATATATGCATAAGGCTTCTCTAGCTGAATAGGCTACCTATCAAAAACTGGTGTGCATAAGGCTATGTGCTCGCATGCCCAAATATGAAGTAGTGTCACCACAACCTAGTGGATGTTCCCTATAGTATGCAATATCATGCATATGGTAATCAAACATTGCTAGAACATAAGATCCCCATGCATAAACCATGGTGTGATTCCACATCCCTTGTATCATCCCACCCCAACCCATTGGAAATCCATGTCCTCTCTATTAATATGATTTAGAACAATAAAGAGGGGGGGCGGGGGTGAATCAGTTGTTCTTAGGTCTAGATATATAAATTAAACTTTTAAACTCTTCAACAACTTAGATCTAACAACTAATAGCTACTCGATCATTATAGAATGTATATCAGAAACACATAACAGTGCAGTCCACTATCCAACAATATTTAACTTGCAAAACACATAAATGTTCAAACCAAAACATTAACACGAGTATTGACACTAGGATTTATAGTGGAAACCCAATTTGGGAAAAACCACTTTGTAACATGTTACTGATATTTTCACTCTTCTGAAGTGAGCTCTGTGAAAAGCCAACCTTGTCAAAGGTTTATAAATACACTGCTAGGTGTGACCCAGTTAAAGGATTTCAACCACCCTGTTAGGAGAGCATCTTGTTAGAGGACTTAAGTACATTCCATTAGAATGCAACCTTGATTAAAGGATTTATACAATGACTGCTAGGTCAACCTTGATTAAAGGATTTAAACTGATACAATGGTTAGAAAGTAACAACAGTGTTTGATCTGAAAACATACAAATCACTTTGCAAATAACATATTTGATTCTTGCATATATATGTTGGCTTACTGACTAAGATCCATTTCCATCTCCATCATTGATCTACTCAAAATTCGCTTCAAGAAATCACAACTCCTTCTCCTTCAGCCTTTTCTACTTATTCAGTCAATAACAACAACAACTCCAACATACTACTTCAACCTCAAACTTAGGTTTCCTTAATACCTCTTCGATATGTAGAGCCATCTTTTGCCACTTAATCTCCTTTCTAGATCTTAGGGTTAGGTCATATTCATCGAATCCTTCCAACATTATGTTCTTCATCCATCCTTCTAGAAACATCTCTAATCTCTTTATGGAATCATAATAAAATGGTTTACTGTGCATTAAATGCTCCATACATTCTATAAATAAAGTCAACATGATTTACACAATCCAAGAATTCAAACATGTCAGCTAGGAATCCGAATTCTTCCTCAAATGTAAATTACTAATGCTCGGTCAATATTGTGTTCAACTCCTCAGTCATCACTGCGTAACTCGGTCATCACTTGAAACTGGTTCCCTCCACTAATGTTGTCTTCCTCAGCAATAAATTGATGTTTGGTCAACACTGAATTTACTTGGCATATACTGGCTCGGTCGACACTAACATCACTTGGCTTAAACTAGATTTCTTCACTTCTTCTTGCTTAAGCCTACGTGTTTAGTCTTGCTTCTTACTTAGATAAACAATACATTATCTTATCATTGTGCCACATAATCAAGTACCCATTGAAGTATAAAGCTAGCTCAACCTTTCCTTAGGTGCAATTGTTATCACCCTTGCCCTAATCCTTCTCAACAATCAAATAGATATAGTACTTTCTTAGATAGCAATAGTCTTACCAGTTAAGGTTTGACATTAATGAGAATACAACAATTGCTTCAATTGTAGTTTCCAACACTCTCTTATCTGAATCCAAAACCCTAATCACTAATTCCACATAATAAGCCAAAATAGTCATCATATGTCTCTGCCATGTCTTTTCATTAGATCTCATAGTGTTTAATCTGTAACTTGTTAGTGATTTCAAATAAATTGCATAAATCCACAACCTTAGTCTATGGTGCATATACAACCCTGTCACATCTAACAGGTAGCCTCAAAATCCCCCATATATCCTCTAACGTCATTTTGCACTCCCTAGTTGGTAAATGGAAAGAACATGCCTCGAAGTGCCATTGCTCACATAAGGTAGTAATCAATCCCCTATTTTCTTGAATATGGGGCATACAAGCCAAATGAAATAAACCTATACTCTCTAAATGATTGTGGTCATGCGATGTCAAATGATCTCTAGAGGCAAGAGTGTTAAGATGATTTTGCCAAGTGATAAGGATAATATCTCTAATATGATCGTGAAAGTGTGTGTGAAAATGTGCAACCTAAACTACAACACACTTCAATGTGTCATTGTTTGGTTAATCTAAATAAATGAAAAACAAATTAATCTAACCTAAGAAGAACCAAGGAAACTCATTGCCTTCTAGTAGACTTGAGTATAAGTTTGCTCTCAGGTCACCACAAACTCAGTGACAACAACAAGACCTAAATGAAGGATTTTTAAATGCAGATTGTATGAGAATGCAAATTTATTCAATTAAGCTAAGATTAATGCAATTATCAGAAATGAAGTGTTCCTATGTGATATTGATGCAATTATGTAAACAAACTAAGTCATGCTATGCTATCAACAATGATCAAAACCAAGTTAATCCATTTTAAGAAAATTTGAGATGTTCATATGATTGAATGCAACTAACTTAAATCAGCTCATGAAATGAAATAGCTCAATAAAAGATTGCAAATAAAAATAACATCATTACTCTAGCAAAAATTGGGATCCTTTGTGAAGAAACAAAGCCTGCTTATATAGAATCCATTCAAGAATGAATGGTTGAGATTAATCAGAGATGAATTGTGGAGATTGCCTCGAAGAATCAGTCATTGTGAAAACTTTCCAAATCAACTGGTAAGTTCACTGAACTGTTTGTGGGAATTTCCAAAATGACTAATGAGTCAACTGGACTGGTTTTCCAGTTAACTAGATTGTTTCCAAAATGAGATTTGGTTAATTGAACTATTGCTAAAATCATATTCATTTAACTGAGGATGATGAAAGAAATGCATTTTTAGGATTTATTAATGAATTTTAATGCATTTTCCTCAAAAGTGGCCAAATAATTAATTTAAATTCCTTTTATGATTAATTGACAATTATTTTATTTATTTAATCAACATTTAGAATATTAATTAAATAAATGACATAAAGTTGGTTTAATTGCAAATAATATTTAAGGCTTAGGAATTAATTAATTAAACATGATTAAGTACAGTAATCGAATAGGGTATTGATCAAATAAAATTGATGAATTGGATTGCCTTAGGTTAGGACTTAGGGAATTTGATCAAAATTAGGATTTTATTATGAACAATCAAGATTAGGGGCTTATAGTTTAGTTGACCATTTTTAGGTGATTACATTTGCCCCTCTTTGAATTGATGTGTGATTAACACATTGACTCAAAGAATAGTTAGTGGTTGAGACTGAGAATAGTTTGATGTGAAACGATGAAACTGCTCTCAAGTGGGTTGATTCAAAAGATGTTAATTCTAAACTTGATTGAACAAGAACAAGAATTGACAGGAAGACCATAATATTCAGTTTGATGTGATGTGATGATGACAACTAACCAATTTGATGTGAAGCAATGAAATTGATTAATGTCAGAAAGACTCTTAAACCATTGGTTTAGTTTGAATGAATAACCGGTTTGATGTGAAGTGATGAAACTGATTATCATTAAGAGATGGATAGCGCCATTGACTTGATTTGATGTGACAAAGCCAATTGGATTAGCAAGGATAATACTAGTTTGATGTGAAGTGATGAAAGTGATATGCCCTTAGAGATATGATGATGATGAAGAATCTCAACTTGATGTGATGTGATGAAGTTGAGATGCCCCTAGCGATGAGGTCTTATTTGATTTGATGTTCTGATTACTTGATTAAAGATTCTTGATGTTTGGTGATGTGATCATTGAATTGTTGATGTTAGGGTTATGCCTCCTCGAGAGTGAAATCAAAATATGGTGAGGTGCCCTAGTGATCGGAAGTAATTTTGATTAATAAAATGATGTAAGAAAAGGGAGATTTGATTAGATGAGGTTTTAGGTCATATTTTTTACTGATATGAGGTCTAGTTGACCATGTTTGACCAAATTTTGGGTAAGGGTTGACCAATATTTTGGCACATTAATGACATGAGGAGCGATAAATAGCATTAATTTGAAGAGCAGAGGATTGATCTGCGTAAGCGGTCAACTGTAATTAGGAGAAAAACTCAAACTGTAATTTTGAATAAGAAAATGATGTTGGATTTCGATTTCGATTTCAATCCTGAAAATGGAATCGGGATGACCAAATTAGTTAGGGGTGTGATTTTCACGTCAATCGAAGCAAGTTAAAAAATAGGTCAAAAACCTTTATAAGGGCCAAAAGTGTCATTTTCAATTCATTTTTACCTCTTCAAGTATGAAATTCAAAAACCTCCTCTAAGCGAAAATGGTGGTTCCAGTAGCAACACATCGATTCAAGTGACTGTGAGTGCACAACCGGTCGAGGAAATATGGACCACTGGTAAGTCACCAAAAACCACTCTAGTTCAAGTGATTTATGTTAATATTTATGTATGTTTTTTAGTCGAAAGTCTCATTTGTTCGTACAAGTCAATGAGAAGGCTTGTACGAGTAAACACATCCAAATGTTTACTCATATAGGTCATTAGGAATGCTCGTACTAGAGCTACCCTCAAATCATATGAGTAAACACCATTAGGCCCTTGTGGTCATACTATATGGTGTGTTTGCTCATACCAGGGAGTTTTCTCATACTGTTCAGTGAGAATTCTTGTATGAGAAAACTTCATTGTCTATGTTTACTTGTATGAAAAATGGGGAGTGTTTTTTAGGGTCAAAAAGTCCAAATTTGAATTTGTCATTTGTCGATTTGTAATTATGATTATTTTCTTCACCTTCTAGATATATTACACTAACATGATATTGATGATTGCGTGTTGATTTCTTGTAGGAGGTGCTTTAGGATGTTCATTTCAAGATCACATATCCGCCAACATTGAGACTACTAGTAGACCTATTGACATATGAGCATGGTGTACTTGTTGAGTGTAGTTTTGATTGGTTGGGTGGGATTCTAGATATTTGTGTTAATTACAAACTATTGACTTCTCTTGTGGAGAGATTCCACAGTGAGCACAACAAGTTTCACTTACCCACTGGTGAGATTATCGTGACCCCAGAGGACGTTAATTGTATCCTTCATGTTCCTTTCAATAGTCCTCTAGTAGAGTATGAGGCATCACATCACCCTGGGATGTTAGCTATCCATAGGATATTATAGGATGATGATATCCTAGAGAGATGGGTAGGGTGGGATACCATGATGTCTAGGTATAGCCAGGTTATTCCCTAGCATGTGTGATGGCAGGATACATAGGTTGTTTTCTCATGCTAGACAGAGGGAAACAAGGATTCCAAAGTGAATGGGGTCTCATATTAGAGAGCTTGTTGGCTAGTCCAATAAAGTTAGGGTGGGGATCATAAATAATAGCTCATATGTATCATGAGCTATATGAGATTGTTTATCAGGGAGCGAGGACCTTAGCTGCAGGGTTTTTGATTCTCTAGATTTGGGCTTAGGAGCATCTCCCTATTTGTCGGCCTGTGTGTTATGATGCTAGGACTACAGGGTAGCCCTTTATTTATAGGTATACAGGTTACATCATGCAACCCCATTTGGGGAAGACTACCTATTAGAGGTGTTAGATTGATGACATGATAGTGGTCACATGGTGACCATATTTGGGGATAGAGTTGTGCGGGGACTAGCAATCACAATAGATAGAGATGCTCATGACCTAAAAATTGATTGGTCATACACATGTTATTTTGGAGAGGTTTGTATTATCCCGGGCACTACATTAGTATGGTTTCCCACACGTTATCCCATAGGAGTTCATGACATATGCTAGATTTGTAGATGAGGTCATATCTAGATGGGGACCGAGATTGGTGGCAGCAACCACCCTACAGGACTTAGGTTTGGTCATGAGGGATATATGGGACTACCTAGAGGTATTAGAAGACATAGGTATGCCGCTAGAGTATCAGGATCATTTTTCCAGACATCCCTTTCCATGCTTTATTGATCCAACAAGTCCTATCCCACACATAGATGATGAGGGTGACACACCGCCACAACCTCCACCATGTCATGGTCATTGAGATACAGGGAAGATAATGGAAGGGGGAGATATAGGGGCTATTTCTAGAAGAGCATTACCCCAACAACGAAGGAGAGATAACAGAGGTTCAGGGCCTAGTGTGAGATTTGGTGTACAGGGAGGACAGAAGCAGAGAGATCCACTAGGAGGGAGAGGAGAGTGATAGGTTAGGCAAAGGGCCGTGGAGGATGTGGGGGATAAGGAGGAATTTAGAGGAAGTGAGGAGGAGGCTTTGAGATAGAGGAATCCACAGGATCTGATCCGATCTATTCATGATCGTGTACGGGCTCTACAAATTGAGATAATTGTAGCTCAAACTAGTTTATCAGAGCAAGACCGATAGATAGCGAAGCTTGTAGCTGAGAGAGATCAGAGGATAGCCATGGTTATAGTAGAGAGAGATCAATGGATAGCCATGCTTACAAGAGAGAGGGATCACCATCAGCGAGTGGTGACACATCAAATGAGTGGATCCTCATATTATGTGGCAGCATATAGTGCAGTTGTTCCAACAACACAATAGGTCATGCCCTTTTCCTAGTTCGTAGCGAGATCAAAGGGTGCACAAATTCCATGTGCTAATGAGGCTGTACCTCCTCCACCACCTCCTCCACAGGATCCAGATGTTGAGGATATGGCAGATAGATAACCTACCTAATTTTGATATTCCATTCTTGTACCCCATTTTTTTCTATTGTATATGATGACTTGCTCCGATGACTCTTATATATTTTAATGTAGCATATTAACATTTTGATGATATAGAGATATATGATTCGATCTCAGTGTACTTGTGTATCATTGCTTGTTATGAGATGTATTTATTTCCTTATGATGCTTTGATGGATGCATTTTCTATTAATTTTTTTATGATGGTAATGTATGGATGCAAATGTTTGTTTATGTCATGGATATCTTAGATGAATATGCAATGATTATGTAATTGATTTAATGTATTATTCAATGGATGTTATATATGCAATGGTTTTTGAATGGATGTATAATGAACTTAAATGGATATGTAATAAATGCAATTAGGATTCATGGTTATGCAACTAAATATATGCTTATATTGATATTTCAAATGGATTTATGGAATATGCATATATATGCAATGATTTATGACATCTCTTTGTAGGAAATTGTCTTTTTGATACACATGTACTCGATCATAACTTTGATGACACAATTGACCACCTGAGAAGAAGATGATGAGCTCAATAGAAGGTCTCACATTCCACATAGGAGAAAATGATGAGATAGTAATGTTGTCCAAATGCAAAATGTAAAACTAACATGAATGCACCCTAGGACCTTGTCACTGGGCTTGCTTTGAAATTTTTCATCATTGAGCATTTATGGGACATCGTAGCCGATACAATTCTCACTAGTGCCACTGTGACCATGAGAATATGAATATGGCCTATATCGGAGAGATGTAGGAAACTGACACAAGAATCAGAGCATAAAAGCCAAGATGACTTAAGCATCATTTCTAGTTGATGTTGCAAGTAGCCATAAGCATCAAGGCATAAGAGGCCAGGATGACCTGAATGGTTCTTGCATAAAAAAATATAATAATAGAAAAGGAGATAGCTCTGACCTCACCTTAGTATCCATATAAAAAGAGTCAAGGCATGTGTGGCATTCCAATCAAGATGAAGGAACTTATCAAAGACACCCAAATTATTGGATAGTTTGGGATCATCAAAACCACACCGACAAGCAAAAAATAAAGAAAATGATTATGCCCCAGTCTATGTTTTGCTAGTTAATTTTTTAGACATCGTTGAGTTATATAAAGGGTTAATTAGTAAATAGAATGATAACAAACATAATACCAAGAAAATTCACAATCTTCATTGCTTCTCCAGTCATTTAGACATCATCAAGTCATAATAGAAATGTGATCAACATAAATTCAGAAAGTTTTGTTGTTGTTTGTGTTTTGGTGTGTGTTCTAGCTTGTTGAAGTGTGTAGTGTTAAGAAATATTGTTTGATCATTCAAGTTTATCATTTTCTTGGATTGTGATTTAAGTTTATCCGATAAGTGTTAAGAAACACTCTTTATTGATGTTGCCATGTTGTGAGCTATTGAGAAACACCAATGTGCGTCAGTGATTAACCTCTCAGTGGTTTTTGGAAAACTAACTCTGATTCATTGTAGATGATGCTTTGACTGACTCTCATGATGGGAACTTCCCCTAGATAGACTTGAATATCCTAGCACAAAGATACAGACTGATTTCAATCCACGACAGTGTAGCGTGTAACAATTGATGTGTCATGAAAGTGACTGAAGGCTATGTACAAACTAAAGCAAGTAAAGGATGGTGAGATGTGTGTTGATAGATGGAGCACTGAATTACAAGAGGTGCCTTTTTACCAAGTGTATAGGATAAAATATGGATGAGGTCCTAGAACAATGGTTTGCACATAAAAGAGACCCCAAAACCAATATTTTAAACATACATTTGAATTGTGTTCATATGGAAAGTATATGTAAATGACTAATGTTGAAATTAAGAAACAAAGGTACTTACCTCTGAAAAAGAATCGGCTGAAAACCCTATCAAACAATCTCAAAAACTGTTGATTCTTACATTCTTCAACCGAAATTGTGCGATCTACAAAACCCAGAAATATTTTTTTGAGATGAGATCAGGTTGACTTTGACCCTCATAAAAGGTCAATGATGACCTAGAGATTTTGAAGGTTGATTTTGACTTTGTTCGCGGATCTCAGAAGTTCGGTGAAAAGGGTATCCAGATCTATACTTTAATTCACCATCCCGCACCTGTACCTGCAAGAAAAATGGTTTTGTTTATTAGGGGGGAGGGGTTTGCCTCAGTCAAACCCCAATTTAGGAATTAACCTTGAAATTGAATTGAAATTGCTGGAATAAACAAAGTAAATGGAACAATTCACCTTGCTTGAGTTGAAACCCTTGTGGAGGATTCGAATCCTTGAATCCACAAGAATGGATGAATGTAGAATCAAATGTAGGATGTCTCCAATAAATTGTCTTTAGATATTCAACACCAATCTTGAATGGATCTTGGAATAGGAAGAGGCTTGAGTGAATGGATCTTCAACAAGAGAGCTCCATAGAGCTTGAATCCTTTAATGGCTACTAATGGATCTCCTTGATGAATTGGATCTTGAATGCTTGAAGGCTTGAATTCTTGCACTTGAGAGCTTGAGAGATTGTGAGATGAGATATGAGATTGCAAAACTTGATGGAGAAAATGAGAGAGGAAGACTCCCTTTTATAGTGATCTAGGGCACAAGAGGGGCCTCGTAGAAAAAAATAATTAAGGGCCCATGGCACAAAACTCTAGAGAGGTGCACATGGAGAGGAAATTAAATTAAAGTCTTGACACAAAACTCTAGGAGGGGACCACCCTTAATATAGAAATAAAATAATTATTTAAGAGCCTTGTTACAAAATTTGAGGTAAGGCCAACCCCAAAGTTAATTTGAGCATCAGGCACAAAACTCGAGAAAGGCTAATCTCCAATAATAAATTAGGAATCCTATACAAATATCTAGAAAGGTCCACCTCAAATATTAATTTCAGAATTTGACATTTAATTTGAGAAATAGTGGCCCTGAAGAGGGAAAATGCAAGATTTTGATGAAATCCCGAAACCAGAAGCAAACCCTGAAGATCCCAGACCCTAGGGTCAAGATCGAGCTTGAACCTGACTAGGTCAGGATCAAGGTTGACTTTGACCCCATAAGGTCGACTTTGACCTTATGGTCAAAAACCTCAGGTTCATAGTCCAGAATGCCAGGAAAATGCTAGGAAGAAGTGGAAAATGGGGTAGAACAGGGGGAAAAGCCAAATCCAAGTCGAGTATCCAGTCAAGGTGTTCAACATGACCCCAAACCACTTACTCAAAGCGCTAAATGCTCTTAACATGGAAGTGCTTCCATTTTAAGATGATACACTAAGTTTTCATCAACTTGGAAGATATTCATTTTTTGCTACCAAGGCGCTTGTTTACCAAGTTTTCACCAAGGCACTTTTTCATTTTTCAATTTTTTGCTCTTTTCAATTTGTTTTTGTATTTTTTATTTTTTTGGGTTGATGTCTCAAAGCACTTGTTTTCCAAATTTTGACTAAGATGCTCATTTTTTCAAGATTTTTTCCACTGTTTATATTTTTTTTTCAGGACTTTTATCTATGTACATGTTGCTAGATGCAAAGAATGTTCAAGCATAGAACTTCTTCAGATGGAGCATGTTGATGGCTCTCAAAGCTATTCTCCTTTTGGTGTAGAGAGAAGGTATGCACCAGAGCCAAATGTTGTAGTGATGATGTAAGGGCCCAATTAGTTAGGCTCAAATTTCCCCTTTTGTTCCTATGTGATTGGTTGGGGGGTTTCTCTCTCAACATAAGGTTGCCCACCTGGAGTTCTCGTGGTTTAACCTTTTTGTTATATCCTCTTGATATTCTCTTTTGGTATGCCTAAGATGATCGAACGCCACTTTCGGTGTTCATCTAGGAGTTCTAACTCTTGCAATCTAGATATTTTGTTATCCTCATCATGTATTAGTCAGTGCACAAAAACTCTTAGAGATGGGAGTTCCACTTTAATAGGTAAAATCTCTTTTGTGCCATAGACAAGAGAAAAAGGTGTTGCCCCAGTAGGCATTATGATGCTGGTATGGTAAGCCCATAATAATGGATTGAGTTGCAGGTGCCAATCTCTTCCCGACTTGCTGACAATACGATGCAAGATTTAAAGAAGATTTTTGTTTGAGGCTTCAGCCTAGTCATTTCCTTGTTGATAGTAAATTGAAGAACAATGTTGTATGATCTTGAATTTAGTGTAGAGTTCTGACATATCATTGTTCTTGAATTGTCCTCCATTGTAAGTGATGATGGAGGATGAAATACTATCAGTAGATGTAATTCAAAATAAATAGAGCCACCTATTTGCCTATTGCAGTAACGAGTGGGACTGCTTCAACCCACTTGGTGAAATATTCTATGGGTGTTATGAATTTGTGTTTGTTTGAGGAGGATGGGTATATCTGTCCGATCAGATCAAATGCCCATTGTTGGAAGGGCCAATGTGTTATGAATGGAATAAGCTCTTTTGTGGGAACATGAATGATATTTCCATGTAGATGGCATTTCTTGCAAGCTCTTTCATATATTGTTGCCTCCTTTTCCATGTCTGGCCAATAGAAGCTAGCTCTTAGAAGTTTACGAGCCAAGGTCAAACCGTTAGAATGAGATCCACATATGTCAGTGTGAACTTTAGCTAACACATGTTTTGACTCCTCTTTTTCTAAACACCTAAGTAAAGTTCCATCTAAACCTCTCTTGTATAGATCATTTGCAATGATGACATACCCTGAGGAGTTTTGGATAAGGTGTCTACATTCATTTTTTGTTAAGTTATCTGGGATAACTTGGTCTCGAAGGTAGGAGTAAATATGGCTATAATGGGAAAAGTTTGGGCTTATGATGGTAAAAATCATCTGGGATTTGGGGGAGTTGTAAGTAGGGTGATGAAGCTCATCCACCAAGACCTCATAGAGAAAATCCTCTTCTTACTGAGGTAAGGAACCCAAAGTAGCAATGGCATCAACATCTTTATTCTATGTCATTGGGATCTATTGGCACATGATGAAAGTGAAATACTTCTTGACGTCATCAACCAAGCACTTGTAGGGTATGAGTTTATCATCCCTTGTTTGGAGACATCATTAATTTGGTTGATCACGAGCTAGGAGTCACTGTGGATATGTAACTCAGAGATATTCCATTCTAGAGCCAATTTCATCCCATTTACTAAGGCTTCATATTCAATAATATTATTTGTGGAGGGAAAATAAAGCATGTACACCCTAGGGATAGAGTGACTTTGTGGAGTAATGAACATCACACCCACTCATGAACCCTACCGAGTGAATGAGTCATCAAAGAACATCTTCTAGGAGTGGTGAGTGATATGCATGATAGACCCATATAGAAATTCCACATTAATAGGTTGTTCTCCTTATAGTGGAACATCAACCAACTAATCCTCAATTGTATGTCCTTTAAGAGCATTCCTTTCAACATATTCAATGTCAAACTCACTCTGGATCCTAACCCACTTAGCTAACCTACCAGTCATGGTGGCTTTACTCAATAGATACTTGAGTGGGTCTATTTTTGCTACTAGTTGTACATGATGTGCCAACATGTAATGCCTCACCTTATGGGATACAAATACCACTGCCAAGAAAGATTCCTCGATTATAGAGTAATTCATTTCATAGGAGACCAGAGTTTGACTGATGTAGTAAATGGCTCGCTAGCTCTTTCTTGTGCTCATCCTACTGCACAAGGAGTGGCCCCAGTGATGTATGGGTAGTTGAGATATACAGAATGAGGGGCTTTCCCTGGATTTGGGACATCAAAATTGGTGGCTTTGACAAATATTCCTTGATTTGGTTAAAGTGTTGAGCACACACTTTGTCCCATTGATATTGCACTCCTTTACAAAGTGGCTTTGTAAATGGTTGTGCTTTGGCTACCAGCTAAGAGATAAATCTCCTGATTGACTGAATTCTTCCCTGAAGGGTTCTCATTTGTATGATATTCTTGGGTGGTGGCATTTCAATAGTAGCTTGCACTTTTGCTAGATCCACCTCAATTCCTTTGGCTGAGACAATATATCCTAATAGCTTTCTAGATGTTACACCAAATGCATAATTTTTAGGATTCAACCTGAGCCTAAACTGTTCCATCCTATCTAGGATCTATCCTAGATCATGTAGGTGTGTGGGCATCTTTCTTGTTTTAACAATGGTGTCATATACATAATCTTCCATATTTTGTGGATCATATTGTGGAAGATGGCGGTAATTGCTTGTTGGTAGGTTGCCCAAGCATTCTTTAAACCGAATGGTATGACATTCCATCAAAATGTCCCCTTGTTGTATTCTCTTGGTCTTTTGGTGTGATTTTGATTTGATTATATCCAAAAAAAACCATCCATTAAAGAATACATCTCATATCTGGTCATTATATCTACAATCGTGTCGATATTGGGTAAAGGAAAGTCATCCTTAGGACAAGCGCAATTGAGATCTCTGAAGTCCGTGCATACACTGATGGACTTATCTATTTTAGTCACTGGCACAATGTTGGAGATCCATTCAACATTTTCAATTGCTCTAATAAACCCCGATTTAAGTAATTTTTCTAGCTTAGCTTTCACTAAGAGAGCCACATGAGGGTGTATCTTACGAAGCTTTTGTTTGGCATTCTTAACCCCTGGTGCAATTGAAAGGTGATGCATTATTAGATTTGGGTCCAATCATGGCATGTCTAAGTAGGTGCATGCAAAGTTAATCATTTTCTCTTTGAAGAACTGAGTAAATGTTGTGAGTTTTTCAGCTAATAATGATTGTACTAGATGGATTACTTGTGAATGTTCACATGTTCCAATGTTTACTTCTTGTGTGGGTTCTATAAGAACTAACGGTTTCTCCTAAAAGTTCCTAGACAAGATATCAAACACCCCATCTTCTGATGCTTCAGAGAGGATTTCACTGTCAGATGCGTCTTTTATTTTTACTATTTGATATTTTGAGACCACTACAACGTGGTTTTCACCCTCTGAACCTTTATTTATTTTAATTTTTTGACTGAGGTACTTGATATCTGCCTCAATCATGTTCACCCAAGATTCATTGGTGGAAGAAGTAATGAATTTGATAGCATTGAGATAACAAGCCAATGAATAGTCATTGGGAAAGGTGGAGAGGCCAAGTGGTTCATTATGATGTATCTAGTCAATGAGTTTAGGATGTATGAGGGATAGATCATCGACTAGTTCTAGAGCATTTATGGTGTGTTCATCATAGCTTGCGACCATAAAATCAAGATCTAAAGAGTCACTTTGGAATAGTGTGTTTAGACCAAAAGGAATCTCATCATTGTTATCGAAATTCATGTTGGCTACATGCAAACCTAACCCATTTGATCTAACCCTAGGACATGGACTCCTCTCTCATCTTGTTCTAGTGTTTATTGCACCTTTTTGTTGAAGCCATGTTCTGATAGGGACTATTTCAATCCTGGGCCCCCTTGAGAGGAATCTATTGATGCCAACATTTATTCATTCTAATTTTTTGTTGATGGACACTCTTTCAGGCTTTGCTGGAATTTCTTGGGTGTTCATTATTGTCTCATTTGTATCTTGAGTTATCAGGTTAGAGAACTACTGGGTCATTTGTGCTAAAGATTCTGAAGCATTATCTCCTTCTCCAAAATTCCATTTTTTTGTAGCTCTTGTATTCAAGCTTTCTTGTTGTGCAATAATCTCACTCCTAGACCTCCCTAAACTCCATGTAGTCATCATAGGATGAGGTCTAATGTATCCATGGTTTGCATGATCATATGGAGTGTTGTGTTGATTGTAAGAAGATGGCCTAGGGGCCATGGGGATGATTTCTATGGGAGGATTGAAGGGGTCTTCATCATTTGTTTGTTTTCAATATTTTGATCTCTCTCCCCTTTCAATATTTGTGATAGTGGTGTATTTGTGTATTACATACACTTAAATATACACTATAGAATATGAGAGTATTTACCATTCATACTCATGTGAATCAATCTAGTTGTCATCAAATCGACCCATGTATTGTGCAAGGATCATGGGAGGTTCTGCATCCTCCTCTTGGGTGTTGTTCTCTTGTTGTCTTTCTTCTTCCTATGTTGGTATGGACAACTCATGAGGATCCATGAAATGGAGAAGATCCAACACATGTGATGTAGTTACTAGTTGTCCCCAATTAGGATGCCTATCATTAGATCCTTGGTTAGCCTCATTTTCTGTAGTATCAAATTCTTACATTGGTGGGCTAGGTGATCTGGGTTCATGAAGATCTCTCCACCACTATGGGAGATATGGTTCGCCTTGATAGTCAAGATCCTCTATTCCAATATGCAATAATCTTTTAAAGGGAAAAGGTTCAATTTCAGATTCATGTTCACTATCTGAATCAAATATAGGTCCTCCCTGATCAATGATGAGATGAAACTTTGCTTCCTTAAAACTATCACTGGTTTTATCTCTAGGATTCCTAAATTCTACATGAAGTGGTTCAACAAGTCCTGTTTCAGTCATCCCTAGAGGTCCTTTCCCTTTTTAACCCATTTGCTTGGCCAAGTCATATCCCTTCCAATATTTTTTGGGGGATATGTCACAATGTTTGACCTCATTATCCTCAAGTTCTTTATAGAGTCATGTCAGAATGGCTTTCTCTTCATTCTTATCTTCTAGAGGCATAGTTTCCTGAACAAAGCTACCATCATAGATAACTTGTGACGATGTGGTTGTTGGCTTCATTGCCTTTGAGGATCTTCCATGTGATCTGGGAGATATGGGTAGTGATGTCATAGATTAGACAAGTTCGATCTGATATCCACCCATCCTAGTATCTCTAATTTTCAACTTGTTCTCCATTTCTACCATCATATTTCTCCCTTATTCAGGAGTAGATGCTTCCCTGTTATGTGGTATGAGGGTGTTCGCTGATTGTTTAATGTGTTGCAAACATAGCTAGTGTCTGTAGGTACAATAACCTCCATACTTTTGAATGGGAACTTGATACACTAATGGTATGTGGATGGCACTACTTGTATCTCATGGATCTAGGGTTGTCCCAACAAAATATTGTATGTTAGTGGGAGATGAGGACTTGGCAAATGACCTCTCTTTCTATAGGTTCCACTCTAATAGGTAAGAATACAAGACCTTTGGAAGATCTCTCATGTTCATCATAGGCTTTGATAATTATTTTCTTATTGGGGTCAATAGAAGACTTTGAAAAGCCCAATTGTTTAATCAATTTGTATGTATAAATATTTAATCATGTGCCTCCATCTATCAACACTCGTTTGACTCGACGCTTGTGGATCATAACTTTGATATGTAGGGGGTGGTTGTGCAGGTGACTTAGGGAATGATCATATTTCCCAAAAAATGATAGGTAATGTGGTAAGGTCAAATGACCTACCATAGATTGGAATTAATCTAAACCTAAGTCCTTAGGGACATTGGAAGTTGACAAAGCTCAGTCTAAGATCTCTTTGTGGGCAGGAAAGATCTTGAGTAACTCAAAGATCAATATCAAAGCAGTCATCTATTTTAAGTGTTCAATGATGTTGTAATTAGTAGTGTGTGATGAAACCAACTATTTAGAATTTGATGACTTAGAAGTGGTTGTAGTTAGTTGTTTACCCGATGTGGAGGACTTTGATGATGATGGTTGATCTACGAAGTTGGAAGGTTTCACTCCTCCCAGAGTGACCTTTGCTTGCGCTCAAGTCATAGTGTTGGTGACTCAAGACTCTCCTTCTCACTTTAGGACTATAATGACATTGAAGTGTTCATAAGGGACTGCCTCAAGCATATTGATGACATTGTTATCATTGGTGCCATATGTATGATTAATGTGGGCACCATATTTTAGTTTTAAACTTTCCCCTTTCTCATATTTTGGTAAGGGGTCCTTGAATGCCTTGTGATCTATGTTGGTGATATGATTATCCACTATGATCCCTTCATTATCAATGAGATCCTAGATCTCATGCTTGAGTCTCATGCAATTCTTGGTCTTATGTCCCTTATTTCTATGAAAGTCATAGTAGTCAATGTCATTCCACCATTTAGGATTGACTTTTGACTCATACAACCTGGAATTGTCCAAAAATGTGATTAGTTGGTTTTCCAAGAGAGTCTTGAGTGCAGATCCATATGAGTCTCTAAGGGGAGTGAAGTTTCTCTTAGGATTAGCTCAAGGTTTATCTTTGAGAAGATTGCTTGTTCCTTTGGATGGAGCCTTGGTGGTATTTTTAGTAGCTTTAAGGGCCTTAGTGCCACATGTGAGGTTGAACAATGTTGGTTTTGGTTGGGGAGAAACTTGATCAACTACCCCATCATTTACCACATTCTTATTTTTATTCCAGTATTTATTTTTGTCCTTAGAACTAGAATTAAACTTGTTCTCTTTATACAAGGTAATTTCACCCTTTTTCACAAGCACATCTTCTATTTTCAACATGTTTTTCACCAACCTATCAAAGGTGTTTGGGTCTTGTAATTGAATGGGAAAACTCAACTCTAGAACTAGTGCATTGATGAAAATATCCATCTTTTCAGTCTCAGGAATGAGATGTAGATATCCATAAAAGATTTTTCTCCATCATTGGAGGAATGTCAAAAAAGGATTCTCCCTTGTTGCTTTGTGTTGCATAGATCTATCATCGTTACCAGATGTTCAATGTTGTAGGATTAATGTTGCAAAAATCATTCAACAAGCTCATCAAAAGTTTTTATGCCAGTGGATAACTTTGAGAACCACTCAATATCTTGACCTCCCAAGCTCTGGGGGAATAGATGCATAAGGTATGTCTTGTCATGCATAAATTCCATGCATTGTGCATAGAATTCTCAAATGTGGTCTTAAGGGTCAGAATTCCCTAGGTACTTGTCAAACTTTGGAATCTCCACCCCACGCAAAAATGGAGGCAAGTACAAGTCCTTATCGAAGGGGAATGGGAAAATAGATTCTATAGAGTACTTTTTGGTTGGTTTCTCTTGACTCTTCTTCATTTATTGCCATTCGGATTGCATGGCATGCATTTATTTGGTGACTAGTGTTAAAGGAGTCTCCTCCTCTTTGGAAATGACATCCTCGACTCTATATTGATGAGGTAATTTCACTCCTTTTTTTGCCAACTCAAGAAAATATTGTTCCTTCTCTTGAGCCATGATGAATTTATTCATCTTAAGGAATTCTTTGTCATCCTTACACCTAGCAATGCTAGCCTCGTCAGGCTTAGATTTTCTTAAAGAATCATCATGATCGATATCATGAGCATTGACTCTGTGGTTGGTGTATCGATAATCTTCATGTCCTTTTCCTCTTCCATACATGTTGGGATCAAAGGGTTTCTCTTGGTGATGGGTCAACCTTCCAAAGGTTCCTAGTTGTTCTCTGAAAAGTGGGTTATCTTTAAATGAAAAGGGTGTCTCTTCCTCTCCTGGATATTGTCTAAAAGAACTTCTAGTTTGGATAGGCATAAGTTGGTCATCAAAAAGGTGTTGGAGTAAGAACAATCAAGTTTGAACAAGTCCTAGGTAGATGTTGATGGAAATAGGATAACATCTTCTTGAGAAGGAGATGAAAATGACTCATACCCAATTCAAGGTTAAGGAACCTAGATGATGTTGCACTCACAACTCAAAAGAGACAACTGAAAAGATGTTGGTAATGGGATTGATCAAAGGACATGGTCAAAAATATTTGAACTCACCATAGTGTAACTCTGAGTGACCAAGAATTGTAGTTGATGAAGACAAGTTCTCAATATCCAAGGTGTATTTGTAGAACGCGAGACAACTTCTGAAGAAAAAAAACTAGCAAGGTCTCATATTGTTTTGAAAAGTGTTTGGTAGGATCATTTTATCTTATTTTTGGTGATTCTTTTTTTCATGGAAAGTATCAATGGCAAAGGTTTCAATGTTTTGCAAATACATCAAACACATGGCGAAAAGGCAACAATTCCTATGCCCTATAGTCAAATTAGCTAATTGAGAAAACCCTTGCTCATAAACTTAGGTACACACCCAATATCTAATCAGAATATGGCCACTGGAGAACACACAATGGATATCTCAATGTCATATTATCCAACTCAAAATGCTAATGGGGGCACAATATGATGAGTATCTTGGGGCAATTACTATTTTCCTTGCACTTGGATTATCCCACTTTCAGGGGTGAGCCAGGTGGTTGCTACTCTATGGTTTTCAATAAGGGTCTCTTGTTCAAATTCACTCTCTATGTGTGTGAAATCACGATTAAGGCATATAGACCCACAAAGCACCTTCACATCAATAGTTACGTAAATGTGATTTAGACCTAAGGGCCCTATTATGTGGTCAAGTGAGGGTAGCGTATAAGCTCAAATAAAATTTGGATCCCAAGGCTTTGGCCTCAAAGAATTAATTTAGTTAACATGATTTGGAGTGGTGTGGCTTACAACTCATGCTCATGTGGGTCATTCTCCAATGGTGAGTACTTTTTCCCACTTGGATAGGCCCATCTAAAGGATCACAATAATGAAAAAGAATGATTACAAGGGTATGGATTTCTAATTTTACCTTAAAGGGAAAAGAGCATAATCTCCTATCCTTTTCACCACTCACAAGCACATCAAGCAATTGTTCATTTTAAAAAGTATAGCATGTGAGGTTCCCAAAAATATTAAGAAAAATAGAATGTCTAGTCGATTTTATCATTGGAAAGCTGCATCAACTCATTAGTAGTTTCATTTTTATGCTCTTTGACACACGTCCTGCAAAAGATTTAGATCAATATCTTCACTCAAACATCCTGCAAGAACTTATTAAGCTTCCAAAAAACATAGAACATAACAAAATAATATATGTCATCAACTAAAATATCAATTGCAGCAATCCAGAAATAAAGGAAAAACTCTTGCTATCTCTCAGAAAAAAGAATGAGTTGGACTCGTACGAGAATATACTGAGTTGAATATGAGTATCCATGTGTTCTGGTATGAGTGTCTATCCTAACTCATACTGGCCTGTGCAAATGTTCATACGAGAAAATAGAGCCAGGGCACAATCAAAACACCAAAAGTTTGTAATAAAGAGCACAATGTTGGAAAAAATCCTTGTAGGAGAATGTTGTGTGTCCAATATGAGTATATACTACTACTGGTATGAGTTTTAGTATAGACTCGTACTATCTTGTGTGAATGCTCATACGAGAAAACATGATCAATGTATGGACCGAGACTCAATATTCACAACAAAAATGATAAAAAGTGGAGACAAAAAAATGATTTTCCTACCCCACGGTGGGCACCATAAATGTGTGTGTGAAAATGTGCAACCTAAACTACAACACACTTTAATGAGTCATTGTTTGGTTAATCTAAATAAGTGAAAAAAAAAATATAATCTATGAAGAACCAAGGCGACTCATTGCCTTCTAGTAGACTTGAGTATAAGTTTTCTCTCAAGTCACCACAAACTCATTGACAACAACAAGACCTAAATGAAGGATTTTTAAATGCAGATTGTATGAGAATGTAGATTTATCCAATTAAGTTAAGATTAATCCAATTATCAGAAATGAAGTGTTCCTATGTGATGTTGAAGCAATAATGATAAACAAACTAAGCTATGCTATGCTATCAACAATGATCAAAACTAATTAGTTAATCTATTTTAAGCAAATTTGAAATGTTCTTATAATTGAATGTAACTAACTAACTTAAATCAACTCATGTAATGAAATAGCTCAATAAAATATTGCAAATAAAAATAACAACATTACTCTAGCAAAAATTAGGATCCTTTGTGAAGGAATGAAGCATACTTATATAGAATCCATTCAAGAATGAATGGTTGAAATTAATCGAAGATGAATGGTGGAGATTGCCTCAAAGAATCAGTCATTGTGGAAACTTTCCAAATCAACTGGTAAGTTCACTGAACTATTTGTGGGAATTTCCAAAATGACTAACGAGTCAGCTAGACTGGTTTTCTAGTTAACTAGCTTGTTTCCAAAACAAGATTTGGTTAATTGAATTGTTGATAAAATCATATTTAGTTAACTGAGGATGATGACATAAATGCATTTTTAGGATTTATTAATGGATTTTAATGCATTTTTCTCAAAAGTGATGAAATAATTGATTTAAATTACTTTTATGATTAATTGACAATTATTTTATTTATTTAATCAACATTTAGAATATTAATTAAATAAATGACATAAAGTTGATTTAATTGCCAATAATATTTAAGGTTTAGGAATTAATTAATTAAACATGATCAAGTGCAATAATCGAATAGGGTATTGATGAGATCAAATTGATGAATTGGATTGCCTTAGGTTAGGACTTAGGGAATTTGATCAAAATTAGGATTTTATGATGAACAATCGAGATTAGGTGCTTATGCTTTAGGTGACCATTTTTAGGTGATTACATTAAGTACAAAGTCCAAACTAGTTAAATTAATATTGTCATTAATGCAAAATAACCAAGCATTCATTCATATTTATTAACATATTACATTGCATTAATCAAATTACATATTCATACAAATAAGGAAAATGCGTCAAAAGAAGCATATAATTGCATTCAATCATTTCAATTGCATATCCTACATCAATAGCCAATTGTGTTATTTTATATAGACTTGCATTGCTTTACACCTACAAGTATGTTGTTTACTACCACAGTTGTGTCGCATAGTCATAACAATTGTGCCACCTTATAAACAAATGTACATCAATTATAAAATGCATGATCTAACATATACCATGAAACTACACCATTTCACTAATGATTTTGGTGAATATGATTCGAAGTTACATCATTTTATTGATTTTGACCCGAGACCTAGAAAATTAAAAGAACATAAAATAATTAAATATATTTTCAATCAAGAACATAATTATCAGTGCACATGTGCCCTCTGGTCACTGATATGTCTACACCTATTATTTGATGTGAATATAGGTCTTGTGGCCTACCATCACTCCTCAAACACACTTGGAAACCTCTTCTTATCCTCTAATATCCAAAGTGTACTATGCATAAATGAGTTTAAAAATAAGTCCTAGGACCTATTTATAACCCCTAACCCTCCTTAGTGAACATGCAACCCATCCATTTTATACTAGTTGTGTAGAATTTCTCCTTTCAGAGCCCATAACTTGTGCCAAACACCTTTGTTTTCCAATTTGTTTATTTTATTGGATTCCTAGTCATTCTATCAACAAATTGAGCTCCTATCCATACTTTTAGCTCATTTTTTAATTAAATAAGATGAATAACTTAGAGGGGGGGTGAATCGGATATAATCAAACAATTTCCTTCACTTATGTTAATCCAATAAATACTTGAAGCAATAAAAAACTTATAACATATATAAACACATGAGCACAAAACCATCAACACAATGAACACCAAAATTTACATGGAAACCCAAACTAGAAAAAAACCATGGAGAAGCTAATTCTCATGAAATGAACACCAATTAAGGTGATTTTTACAAAGGGTTCATTGTCAGTTTTCTCACTGTTGGTTGGATCACTACTACTTGGGGTAACTATCCAATAATGAGAAAGGCTAATTGCTGGTACAAATAGGCTCACTTCTAAAATATAAGAAATTAGAATTTAATCCACCATTGAAGTCATTGTCACTGATACTCTAAAATATAAAAATGATATAAGAATCTGCTACCAATTACATCAACTCATATATACATCAACACACATATCTTTCCTTGTCAAATTCACATTCACTTCACATATGCTCACATACAAGAACACAACAACAAATGAAATAATTGCTCTCTTATACCATCTCATGCTAACAAATAGGTTATCCTAATCCAATTTGAAATAGGTCACACTAAGGCATTCTTGTAGTGGTAAGGAATGAAACGTGGACTACCTTTCTCAATACAACATGCCGCACACATAAAAATACACTACACCATCACCGAGATCTTTGGTACCAATATGTAGGATCTATACATTCCAAATACATTGACTGAATCACAAAAAATACTTCTAAGATAGGACCAAACCTAAACAAATGATCTTTAATGTGTTTTATAATAAATAGAACTAGCACTAACATTGATAAGAGTAAACATTTAAACCACATCATATGGTGCATGCTCCTACCGAAGCATCAAAGTAACCAAAACTCATCTATACATAGGGTATGTTGAAATCAATGACAACAACAATGATAGTATCAACCTCATATTCTAACAATATCCCCCTTTGTCATTGATGGCAACATTAATCAATTAAAAGGAAAACAAGAGATATCAACATCAAAGTTCTCTATATTCTATTGTTCTTCTCCCCCTTTGACAACAATGACAAAGAGCCAGACTCCCCCTTTATAACTCACTATGCTCCCCCTAAGAGGAAGTTGTCAAGCATTGATCCAGAAAATAATAAGCATCAAATGAATTAGACCAATGCACAAATAGGTGCATTAGTGAACACTATGAAGGGGTAGAACACCCAGCTCCCTCGTTAGATACTCAAAAGTATCCTTGCACAATGGTTTTATAAACACAACAAAACTTTCTCTTGTGCTACTCTACTTCTTGTAACAATGCATCTACTCTTATCACCAATAATATGATTCTCAAAATGATTTATTTGTACATACCTTGGTGTCTTAGTTGTAGATGCTCGAGTCTTCCTTGCCTCTTCCTCTTCTTTCTTGTCTTCTTTTTCTTTGTCCTCTATATCAGATTCATATTCAATGTGTTTCATAGGAGTTTTATGAAAATCTGCATCAACCTTCACATTCACACTTTCAACAATCTTATTCAATCTCTTATTGTAATACTAGTATTCTTTTCTCTTTGTAGAATATCTCCAAAATATACATCCATTATCTATGTTGTCAAACTTTCCAAGATTATCCTCATCTCTTTGAATGTATAATTTGCTTCAAAAAGTCTTGAAATACTTCACCGTAGGTGCTCTTCCATGCCATAATTCATATGATGTCTTGCCATACCTCTTCCAGTAAAGAACTTTGTTAAGTGTGTACACAGCTATATGAATTGCCTCTCTCCAGTGAACCTTCGATAAACTCACTTCCTTGATCATTGTCCTTGTTGCTTCCTATATTGTTTAGTTCATCCTTTTCACTACACCATTCTATTGTGGTGTTCTAGCCATTAAAAATTGTCTTCTAATACCATGTTTCTCAAAAAAATTCCCAAATTCATCATAATTAAACTCTCCTCCTTTATCAGCTATCAAACATTTAATCTTTCTACCACATTCATTCTCAACTCTTGCTTTAAGAATCTTGAATTTATCAAATGCTTCTTATTTTTCTCTTAGAGATACAACCCAAGATAATTTAGAATAATCATCAATG
Organism: Chamaecyparis obtusa; assembly: GCA_027943335.1. Taxonomy (NCBI): domain Eukaryota; kingdom Viridiplantae; phylum Streptophyta; class Pinopsida; order Cupressales; family Cupressaceae; genus Chamaecyparis; species Chamaecyparis obtusa. The sequence continues at coordinate 458,243 of BSBK01000604.1, forward strand.
AAAAGTATAAAATATCTCACCTTATAAGCTTCTTGATCTGGTAGGACCAAATAGGTCAATGTGTACTAGATCCAACAAACCAGTAGAATTATCTTTTTCCTTGAGCGACTCTCTTCTCTACTTTCCTTCTCGATATCCTTTATAGATAATATTGTTTGGTTTAAACAATCTAGGTAAGTCTCTTAGTGCACATGATGAACTTATTCTTACCAAATTGTTGACAGATCCTATAGTGCCAAAGCCAACTGTCATCAATTTGAGATAGTAAACATCCTTTTGTAGCTCCTTCAAGTTGGTACATGTCCCTTCCTATTCTTTTTCCAACTACAATAATTGTTCTAGATCTCTTTTGAATCTTGCAACCTTCATTCTTAAACACAACATCATATCTATTCTCACACTTTTGTCTGATACTCAAAATATTATGACACAAACCCTTCACATAATAAATCTTGTTAGTGCTATGTTTTCCATCAAAATTAATATAACATCTACCAACAATATATGTTGCCTTATCAACACTAAATATAACAGGACCACCATCATATTTCTCAAGTGTTACGAATTTACTTTTATCACTAGTCATATGATTTGATCAACCATGCACTCTTGTTCCTTCTAACATATAAAGCAGTATGAGAATTATCATCAATTTCCAGGCAAATGTTAGAAATATCAATTCCAATTTTTTCTTCTTCTTTAACATAGAATAAAATATCCTCTATTTCTGACTCATCATCTAAAATACTAGCATCTTCATTAACATAGTAAGCTTTCTTATTGAACTTCTTAAACTTTTGTCTAGGACCTTTCTTTGGACACTTAGTAGCCCAATGACCAATCTTTCCACATCTAAAGCAATTAAGAGGTACAATATCTTTGTATTTATTTGTACCTTTCTTCAACTTCCTTGCAAATTTCACTACTATCTCATGTATAATTCAGCACCACAATCCATATCTTCCTTTGTCTTTGTAGCTTGAAATGTCATCTAAGTTCTGCTCTTGTCTTTTTTTAAATTTCTCATCTCCAGCATGGTTAGGGTGCCAAACAATTACTCTTTGGTAAACTTTTGCAGATCATAGTCTTCCTTAATCATCAAGATCTTGTCACTATAGCTCTCTAGTAGGGACATTAAGATATTCTCCATGACATCTTCATTAGTGATATTGCCTCCTTGATTCTTGGCTTCATTCAGAACATTATCAACCCTCTGAAAGTAGATTCTAATATATTTACCTTCTTCCATTTTCAGATTCTCATAATGATGTTTAGCTATTAGTGTCTTATACAAATTAACTCTATCATTGTCTTTATATGTCTCTTTCAATTTCTCCCAAACTTAAGAGGCAATCTTCAATGAAATAACCTTAGCTAACTCAATTTTTTATAAAGCACTAAAAATTGCATACATTTCTTTCTCATTTTCCTCATAGGCAATAATTTCATCTTGAGTATTAAGGTCATTCTAAGGAATAACATACTTCATCTCCACATTCTTCTAGGTAGTGTAACTGATTGAGATCATGTATCCTCTCATCTTTTATTTCCATGAATTGTATTTGGATCCATCAAACATAGGAATATTCAATTTTCACACCATTGGATCTACCTCAAGCGATTAAGCTCTCTCCAAGGAACCCAACCTCTAATACTAATTTTTGAACATGATGAATAAATAAGGAGGAATCTGTTATAATCAATAAATTTCCTCTACTTATGTTAATCTACTAGATACTTAAATCAACCATAAACTTATAATAGATATAAACATGAAAGCACAAAACCATCAACATAATGAACACCAGAATTTATGTGGAAACCCAAACTAGGAAAAGACACGAAGAAGCTCATTATCATGAAATGAACACCGGTTAAGCTAATTTTTACAAAGGGTTCACTATCAATTTTCTCACAGCTATATGCACCCAAAAATGGTCGCCTAGACTTTGGGCCCCATTTATTTGATTTATCAACCATGAATCAGTTTTATCAATAATCAATATTTTCAACATTATCAATTTCTTAATCAAATCTTAATTTCGATCATATATTGGATTTTTATCCTATGGGCTAACCATTTTATCCTAAGTTTTTATTTACTTAAAAGGAATATTTCCTCCCCTTTTGATTAAATAAAAAGCCCCACCTTTTCTTCTTATCCTATGTTGCACAAATAAATCATTATCCTTATTTTATAAAAAGAGAAAAAGTACTTTTTATCTCATGTGGACACAAAAGTCAACTCGTATTTCCTCATTGGAGGATATTTGTGCACAAGGATCAAGCTTCCATTTTTCTCCACCGTTGATTAAGTCTTTTGCCTCTTAATCTCAATGGTCCATTTCTCCTCACCTCTTATAAAAGGAGAGCTCTCTTCCTCATTTGCATATCCATCTCTTTTATGCTAATGTTATGCTGCAGGTTTTCTAGGTTATGTGGAGCTTATTGAAGACATTCTACATCAAGCTTTGAAGATTTTCTTTTCATTGTTGCATCTCATTTAGTTGCATAGTTCCTTTGTTTAGTTGCATAATCATGGCATATTAGTTTAGTTTCCTTTTATGCAATAGTTTAGTGTCACATAGCTTAATTAGGAAGATTGTAATCCATTGCTATTTCCTTTCATAGTTGCATTGTACTTTCATTTTGGTAGATTAATCTTGCATAATTCATATTAGTTTGCATTGCATTTGCATACTTTGATTCCATTTGGGGATATTGGCATTGTTTCCCTTGTCTTCATTGTGAATCTCTCATTATATGGTTGACTAGCAAGGTCACTAGTTTGTAGCTCTAGCTGAGAGCAAATTTATCAAAGTCCCTTGCAACTCCATGCATAGAGAGCTATGAGTCACTTTGTGAGGCCTCATTGTTGAGCAACCTTGCATGTAATGATTCATAGAAGTGTGGTCACTTTTACACCATACATTTTTGGCGCCCACCATGGGGCAGAGTAGATAGACTTTGTCCTTTAGTTTCTTGCATTTTCGTCATTTTTTGGATTAATTTTTGGATATTTTGCGTTCTCTATTTTTCTATCTTAGAGTATCGCACGACACTTCTCAGGTAAATCACATGATAGACCTTGTAATAAGGGTGCGACACTTCGCGCCAAGGAAGAATCACCTACTAGTATTAAGGTCTGTCACCTGGCATCACGCAAAGTATCGCCTGCATGCTCTGCAGTGTATTGCCTGGACTGAGGTATATCACCCGGGTACATGAAACTGTGTCGCGCGATTCTGGTGAAGTCTGAGGTATATCACCTAATTTGACAGAGAGTTGCAATTTGAGTTTTATTATCCAAATCTGATCATATTTAGTTTGCTAGTTTACTTTATTGCATTTAGATAGATCTAACTTGTATTTCTTAGCCTAGATTAGTCAATTTTTTGCATCATTTCCATTTAGATTTTGGATTTCCCTAACCATAATTATCTAAAAAGTTGTGGTTGTAGGGGCTTTGATTGAAGGAGATTGCCATAAATTGCATACTAAAGGGCTACTAATGGTTTTTGTAGGGCTGCCCAAAGCATAATCAAAAGAAAAAAAACAAAAAAAAAATTCAAGTGTTTGTGATTTATTTCCTTTCAAGTGTAGCATCTACTAATTGTTTTAAGAATCTTAATACATTTTGGAAGAGATTTTGAGGTGGTAGGAGAAGTATGCTCTTCACCTTTAGGTGAACCAGAAAATCTTGACCCATCTTAAGGTTTTGGAATCAAGGGGGTAATTGAATATTTGCTTGGTGTGTTTGGGAGAAGTTTTTGAGATAGGGGAGTATGCTCTTCACTCTTGTGGTGAACCAAAAACCTTGAACCTCAAAAATCATCCATTCTTTGTTTAGTTTAGGATCCTTTAGCGGGCCTGCTCTTGAGCAATCAAGAGGAACGACCCAAGTGGGGACAAGCCTTTCACCGGCTATTCCAACTCACTATAATCTCAAGGCTATTGAGGACACAAAACCTTGGTAGACATAACACTTGTCTTCGCTTGATGTGAGTAGCTCATGGGATTGCGACCATGGGGAAAACATTGAGCAAGAATGCTTAAGGTACTCTTGAGGCCATGAGGTCTGAGTCCTCTATGAGGAGCAAGAGGGGTGTTATGAATGAAAGCCCTTACTAAGAACCATAGGTTAGAGGCCACCTATTTTAGCCACTTATCTTCTTAGTGCAAGGATTGATCCAAGTGGACTAACCTGGATCACCCCAAGATACTCACCATATGTGCTCCTTTGGTTGTGTTATTTGACACTTACATGACAAAGCCAATATCTCTTGTGGGAAACCACTTGGTGTGAGGCAAGGGGGCATCAAGTTGTGGGCTAAGTTGGTAAGTATTGAGCCTTGTCTTGTAGGTAGATATTGCTTGAAGTGTCTTCGATTGTGTGATACCAGTGTAAATGTTCTCAACATACAAACAATCGATAGCATTCATAGGGTGCACTTTTATTTTTGATATCACAAGTGTTTGTCTTGGCAAGGTTGCTTTTGCCCTTGTTTCAAGTGTTTGAAGACATGTTTGATCCCCTACTATTTGCAAGCCTGTCCAAATGCTGTTAAATTTGTGATTGAAATAAGAAATTTTCACCCTAACATTCAAAGAATCCAAAATCAGACCTTAAAAACTTGAAATTTTGCATAAATTGGTCAAAAACTGCATCAGCATCGCTTGCTTAAGAGAGAAATATCACACGATAGTTCACCTAGAACTGTATCGCCTAACAGTTATTAGGTCTGTCGCCTTTTAGTTTTGAGGTCTATCACCTGGCATTGTGCGAAGTATCGCCCGGTCTTAGGTATATCACCTACTTTGCTTGGAGTCTGTTGCCTGAGAATTTTTAGCAGTATTCTTAGTTTCAGTCATTAAGTTGCTTTTAGTACGACTTGGCCTTTGAATAGGTTATCTAACCTCACTGTTAGAGACCTATTTTGACCACAAATTTCTAATTTTAGCCTTCTAGGGATCATCTCAATTGATTTATAAGGTTACCTTGAAAATAATTTGTCAAGTTAGAAAGATATTCCTATTGAACAGTTTGTCTTTAGAATTGTTGATTACACCCTTGGAGAATTCTGATCCTACTATTGTCCAAATCATTTTTCGTATATCTCAATTTTGATTTGAATTTGGCTAAGTCCAACCTCCTGATTCAAAAGTGCAAGGGTATTCACCCTTTGATTTGAAGCACCTCTTTGACAGTGTTGGTGACACCTTTTATTTTTCTATCTTTTCATCTTCTCTTTAGACAATAGAGAATCTCAATTATCCTAGGTTGGAATTGACACTTTGAGAGATTGACCCATCATCAAGAATCTCTTTCTTTCATGTTAGTTACAACAAGGTACCATGTCAATCAAGGGAAGCGACCCCCTGTTGCCTTTAGCTAGTTACCACTAGTTAAGACTTGTCAACATCACAAGGGAAAAGAACCCCTTTTTGATCAATCTCCTAAAAGTAAATCTGAAGTTTGTTTTAATCCAAAAGGTAATCCTAGTGAAGTGAGCACCTCTTTAGCACCACTTTCATCAAGTATGGACATGAGTTACACTTTCACTTGACAACAAAGAGAAGCCATGAATCAAACTCTTGAAAATATTTTCCAATGACATAGAGTGTATGGTGGTTCTTCTCATGCTAGTCCACCCGGGTCACCCCCCAACAACATAAGATATTTTGATGCTCATCAACGAGCTGAGAGACATTATAGGCAAACTCACTCAGATTCAGGGTCACAACATGAGGACTGAAATAATGAATCTAGTGACCATCACATCAATGCAACCAACACAATAAGGCATTCAAGACAATCTTATCCACTTAAAGATACCTCTCGATATGCAAATACGAGATTGAAAAGCATTGAAAGGGAGAAGCAAGCCTATCTAGATGAACAAGCCGCCAAAAAGGAGAAATTTAGACAACTAGAGGAAGAGGAATGTGCATTATTGGACATAAGAAAAAGAGTCACCCAAGAAGAAGAAGATAGGCTCTATGCACAACAACTCCAAAATCAATTTAATGGGAGGGGTACCAATAGTGGGACCAACTCACCCCCATCTACCCCTTCACCAAGTCCTAGAAGAAGGTCAAGGATGCCATCAAGGTCCCCAAGTCCTAGAGGAAGAAGGACTTCAAGATATGATCACCATAGGAGACAGTCACCTCATAGACTTTCAAAACAACCCTCCCGATGAGCACATCATGGTTCATGACATGGAGGAAGTCATGCCAACTTTGATAAAATGGATTTTATGACTATGCAACAAGAACCAGCTTTTCAAGCATATGTGGAAAGATATGTGGAACAAAATAAGGACCAATTCCTAGAAAGTCTCATCAACAAAGGTGCTAAGGTCCCATATAATTTTGATGTCTACCAAAAGATTAAGAAACATAATCCTTCAACCAATGAGGTGATCATGAAAATGCAAAAGGATATAGAAAGGATGAGGGCTCCTAAGAGCACATTTAATTTGGACTCCATATGTCCCAACCCTATAGACAAAAGTGTGGTGATGATTGAATTTCCTAAGAAGGTTGAGTTCCCAACTTATGACAAATATGATGGCATTGGTGATCCTCATGACCATGTTAGACAATTTTATATAATGATCTTTGCTTTTCACCATGAAGACTCCTATTTAATGAGATTATTCCCAAGGAGTCTAAAAGGTCAAGCTATGGAGTGGTTCACCAACCTTACTCCTCTAGTGAAGATGTTTAAAGAACTTGTCCAAAGATTTGTCCAACATTTTGCATACAATCTATCTAGGTCAGTCACAATGCTTGATTTGTGCAAACTCAAACAAAATCAAGGAGAACCTTTTGTCACCTTCTTGCAAAGATGGAGACGGTTATGCTCAAAGTATCCTAGGACAATTCTTGAGGAAGAGAGAATAGACATCATTGTGAGCAATTTAATACCAGAGCTAAGATATGAGGTCAGGAAGATCCCATTTAATTCTTTTGATACCATGGTAGAAGTGGCATGTCACATAGAGGATGTCCTAAAAGAACAAGGAATTTTGGCTAAACCAACTAATAACAACAATGGCCAAAACAACAACAATAATGGTAATAAGGACAAAAAGAACCCTTATTGGAACAAGAATAAGCAAGTGGTCAATGACGAAGTTGTTGGCTCATCTCAACCTAAGAATGAAGGAGTTCTTAATCTCTCCAATGCAGTCCAAGACATGAAGCTACAAACATCTTCAGCACAATAAGAGAATAAACCCAAGTATCAAGCGAGACCTAAAATAGAAAAGAGGCAATTTACCAAACTTGGGGACTCCTATGCAAACATTTTCAAGATGTTAATTGCTCATAATTTGGCACACCCCCAAGATCCTACAAAGCACCGCATACTAGATCCTAAGCCTCATTGGTGGGATGAGAAGGCTTTTTGTGTCTTTCATAATGGAATTGGACATGATATAGAAAATTGTTTTAAACTTAAGCATCTTGTCCAAGATCTCATTGAAAGTGGATGATTACAAGTTGATGGTTTAAACACTAATGCGGATCACAAAGCTTTTAAAGAACCCTTTCCCAAATATGAGAAAGGAGAGAATTCTAGCAATAAGAATGACAAGGCTGCTATTAACTACACCTACACAAATGCTAAGAATGTTATTAACATGCTTGAAGTTGCTGATGATAATGTCAACATGATGAGAGGGAAAGACCCTTATGGGTATGATGTGGATTTGACCCCTATGCCTAATGAAGGACTCGTTGTGGTCCTAAGAGGTCCTCACTCACGAAGGATGTCTCAACCCCTTAATACTGTCACTAGGAGTCAGTCTCAAGCTCCCATTGTTATTAGAGGTCCTGGCTCTAGTAAATCTAAGCAGCCCGTGTCAAAAGGTGCTCTCCCTAAATTTGCCATTAGTCCTGATTCAAACTATAACCTTATTGATTAATTAAAATGCACACTAGCCTAGATATCTATCTTTGAGCTTTTGGAATTGTCCCCTAAGCATAAGCGTGTCCTTGAGGATGCCTTGCGAGTGGCTAATGTCCCTAATGATATAGATGTAGATCAATTCCAGAATATGGTGAACCACTTGGCTAGCCCTCACTACCTTACATTTTCAGAAGAAGATGACAAGTCATTAAGCCACCCACACAATTTGGCCCTTCATATAGAGGTTATGATCCACAAGACCCATGTTAGGCGCGTGTTGATAGATGGGGGTGCTGGGCTTAATATTTGTTCTTTGAGCTTATTGAATGCCTTGGGTTATTTAGAAGAAGTCATTGATACAAGGAAGAAGATAACTATCGAGGCTTATGATGAAGCATAACGTATTTCTAAAGGATTGGATGTTCTTCCTATCCGAATTGGTCCTGTAGAGAAAGATATTTTGTTCCAAATTGTTGATGTCGGTCCTTTGGCTTACAATATTTTGTTAGGTAGACCATGGATACATGAGATGCAAGTGGTCCCGTATACTTATCATCAGTGCGTAAAGTTCCCTTACAATGGAATAGAAGTCTACATACCTGGGGACAACACACTATCAGTCAACACAATTTCAACAGGGTCTCACATTCCTTTGAATAGGGAGGCTAACACTTTTGATACTGCATTTGAATAATGCAAGAATAAATTCAAGACCATAGATCTTGGTATGGGGGATTACATATTGGATTCATTTACAAAATTGCCAATTTCCCCTAGGTCTTATGGCAAACCTTCTCAAGAAATGAAGCCCTCATCTTCGGCCATGACATTGTTCGATAAGTTTGTGGAATCCTTAGTTCTGATTCAAGAAGAAAAAGAAGAGGTTGCCATTAGGGACTGGATTTACCGAGAAGAGAAATACCTACATAATGAGAATTTTGCACCTTCCCCTAGAGCTTATGGGAGAGGGTATACATTGGTCAAGAATATGGGTTATCCAGGACATGGCTCCCTTAGTCATAGGCTAGACGCTAGGGCTGAACCTCTTAACCATGCCCTTTTTGGATGAAGGAATAAGTCAATAGTTGGCTTAGGTTTTGAAAATAAGAAACAAAAAAGTGTCCCTGTCTCAGCTGTGACGAACAGTGACAATGACTCAGACTACACACCTAATCTCTCTAATCAGCAAGACATGTCTGATGATTGGGTGTCTTCAACAAATCTCCTTTGGGGAGATTCAAGAGCTTTGACAACTGACAGTACTCCTATCCTAGCTACGATGGATAATGACTATATGAATGCTAGATTGACAATGGAAAGTGTTGCTATCCTAGCTGCGATGGATAGTAACAATGCTAGTGTTAGAAAAGGGGAAACTCTTCCCAATCTTGAGGCTTCTACATCACAAGTCCCAAATAATGATTCAGAAACAGACTCACATGAGTTCGAAAGGGACTCACTTTCAGATGAAACAGTTGATTTGGACATGGATGTTGTCCATACTTATAGTACTCAACCCGATGTGACCAACAAGCTTAGTGTAGGACTAGAGGATTGTACTCCTCGAATTGCCTTAGTGGATGACGCTTCGTTTGGTAGGACAAATCCTAACTCGGGTATCTTAGGAGGGGACTTGATGAATCCCAATTGTATGGTCACTAGAGATAACACCTTCCACATAAACAATGTTGAACCAGTCATTGACTTACCCCTTGTTCACTACGACCTAATTGACTGGTCTCAACAACATCAAGAGCCTGAACTCCTCACTTTTCAGAATGACTATGAACTTGCCTGCTATCTAAATGCTCTTGAACCTTTAGTCTCTTCCACCAGTGAATCAACAACAAGTATGACGGAGCCTGATATTAAGTACCTCAGTCTAAAAATAAAAGAAAAAGAAAAAATGAAAAATAGGTCTGATGGTGAAAACCACTTTGTGGCGGTGTCAGAACCAAAAATAGTAAAAAGAAAAGATGTATTTGAGGGTGAAAACCTCTTTGAGGCACCTAAGGATGGGGTACTTAATAACTTGCCAAGTTACTTCCAAGACAGGTCATGAGTTCTCATTGAGCCTACGCAACCAGTGAATGTGAATATAGAAGAGGCTCCCCAAATAGTGCACCTAGCTCAGTCTCTGTCAGCTGAAGAAAAAGAAGCATATACAAAGTTTTTGCAAAAGAAGAAAATAAATTTTGCTTGGACATATTCAGATATGCCAGGACTTGACACTAATCTTATTATGCATCATCTATCTATAGCTCTAGGAATAAAACTAGTTAAACAAAAGTTGAGGAAAATGCATCCTCACATAGTTCTCCTTGTTAAGGCTGAATTAGAAAAACTCCTCAGTGTAGGATTTATTAGAGCTATCAATTATGCCAAGTGGATCTCAAACATTGTTCCAATTTCAAAGCATGATGGATCCATTCGTGTATGCACAGACTTTAGAGACCTTAAAAAAGCGTGCCCAAAGGATGACTTTCCACTCCCAAACATAGACATGATAGTGCATATGACTACGGGCTATGAGATATACTCTTTAATGGATGGCTTTTCCAGATATAACCAAATAAAAATAGCTCCTGAAGATCAAGAGAAAATAGCTTTCACATGTGCCTGGGGAACCTATTGTTGGAACGTCATGCCATTTGGCCTAAAGAATGCAGGAGCAACATACCAACGAGCTATGACCATAATTTTTCATGATATGATGCATAAGAACATGGAAGATTATGTGGATGATACCTTGGCTAAATCTAGAAAATGGGATACACACCTCGACGATCTGGAAGTAATTCTAGATCGCATGGCATAGTTTTAGCTTAGATTGAATCCAAAAAAGTGTGCATTTGGAGTTGCCTCAGGTAAACTCCTAGGATTCATAATTTTAGCAAAAGGAATAGAGGTTGATCCTGAAAAGGTCCAAGCTATATTAGATATGCCACCTCCAAGAAATGTCAATCAAATGAGAAGTCTTCAGGGACGTCTTCAGTCGATTAGGAGGTTTATTTCCCAGCTTGCAGACAGAGCACAACCTTTTAATAAGACATTGCATAAGGGTGTTTCTTGTGTTTGGAATGAGGATTGTCAAAAGAGCCTTGATCAAATAAAACAATATTTGGCTAATCCTCTGATTTTGATGCCACCTATTCTTGGGAAACCATTGATTTCATACATTTTAGCAACAAAGTCTTCCTTGGGGGCATTGTTGGCTCAATTAGATGATACTAGGAAAGAAAGGGCCATTTACTACATTAGTCATACTCTAGTATCTTATGAGATCAATTATAATAGCATTGAAAAGTCTTGTCTGGCAGTAGTGTTTGCTTCCCAAAAGTTGCGACACTATATGCTTGCTCATACTATACATTTGGTTGCAAAAATTGATCCTCTTAAGTACTTGCCTAGTAAGGCTTCCCTCACGGGTAGACTTGCTAAATGGATGATGGTTTTGTCTAAATTTGATATAGAGTACATTGAGAGAAAGGCCATAAAAGGGCAAGCTATTGTTGATCAATTAGCTGATTTTCCAGTTAAGGATAGTGTGCCTATTCAAGTAGAGTTCCTAGATGAACATATTCTGTACATGACCGCTCGCACTTGGAAGATGTTCTTTGATGGTTCCAACATGAAAAATGGATCAGGTGCTGGAGTATTATTTGTCTCTCCACATGGGTACAACATTCCAAAATCTTACAAACTTTTATTCCCATGTACAAACAATATTGCATAATATGAAGCATTAACCAATGGATTGAAACTAGCTATAGAATGGAACATAATAGAGTTGCATGTCTTTGGGGATTCATAATTAATTATCAACCAAGTCAATAAGGAGTATCAAACCAAAGATGATAAATGGATACCTTACAAAAAGATGGTTGATTCATTGAGACATTACTTTTCCTTTGTGACATTTCAACAGATCCCTAGAGTAGAAAACAAAGCTACAAATGCTATGGCTACATTAGCTTCACTCCTACAGTTGGAACAACATGAATCAAGATTTGAATTCCTGGTGGAAGAGCTACACCATCCCATATTTGACTCATCTGAAAGCCATGTCATTTGTACCCTGGTCACTCGTGAGTCTTCCCGATATGGTGCTATCTATTCATATCTCCATGATGACATCATCCCTAACACATTCAACCATTCTGAATGCCGAAACCTCATTCGTAATGCCTCTCACCACACCCTTATCTCTAGTGATTTATATAGGAGGGGTTTAGATGGGACACTTCTTAGGTGCTTGGAAAAGGAGGAATCCAACCAAGCATTAGCAGACATCCACAAGGGCATTTGTGGTGGACATTCCAATGGTCTTTCCATGGCCTGAAGGTTGCTTAGGGCAGGGTATTATTGGCCCACAATGCAAATAGATGCAGTAGCTTTCTCTATGTCTTGTGAGAAATGTCAAAAACATGGAAACCTGATTCATGCTCTAGGTAGGGAGCTAATTCCTTCTATTTCTCATTGGCCATTTCAGTGCTGGGCCTTTGACCTTGTGGGGAAAATTCACCCCAATTCATCAGGTGGACATAAGTTTATCATCACAGCTACTGATTATTTCATGAAATGGGTAGAGGCAGTCCCTCTTTTTATTGCCTCGGGCAAGACTGTCTCACTATTTATCTTGAATCATATCATTTGCCAGTTTGGAGTGCCTTCTAAGATTATTACTGATAATGGAGGTCAATTCAAGAACAAGGACCTAAAGCATTTATGCAAAAAGTTTAAAATCAAACAGCATTGGTCCTCTATCTATTTTCCATAGGGAAACGAACAGGCAGAAGCCTCTAATAGAACCATTCTTAAAATCCTTCATAGAACAGTACACAAGAATGGTAGAGATTGGCACTTACAAATCAATCCGGCACTATGGGCCTATAGAACTAGCATTCGTACACCTACAGTAGCTACTCCTTTTTCTCTTACCTATGGCGTTGAAGCAGTGTTCCCTTTAGAAGTAGAGATACCTTCACTTAGAGTCTCACTCAAAGGTTTGATTACAGATGAGGATTACCACGCCATGAGGTTACAAGAACTAGAACTTCTAGATGAGAAGCGTAAGGCTTCCTTTGATCACATGAGAGTATATCAGAAGCATATTTCCAAAGCATTCAACAAGAAGGTTCACCCTAGGGAATTTTAGATATGTGATCTTGTTTTGAGAGAGAACCCTAAGAATCAACAAAATAGAGAACAAAAGGGCAAGTTTGAACCTAATTGGCTTGGACCATACATTATTACAATAGTTTTTGGTACAGGTGCATATTTACTGTCGAATGAAGATGGAGAACAGCTCCCTGAGCCCATCAACATTTTGCACCTAAAAAAGTTCTATCCTTGATGCCCATTTCTGTCTAGGGGCATCCTTTGTACATATTTTATGATCCTAAAAAAAATACCAAAAAAATATATATATGATGCTGAAAAAAATCCTAAAAAGCATATACAGTCCTGAAAAAATACAAAAAAATAAAAAAATGCAAAAAAAAAGAAGAAAAAGTGCCTTGGTGAAAACTTGGAAACAGGTGCCTTGGTAGCAAAAATACAAAAAAATGAAAAAAAGAGAAAAATTGCAATAAATTCAAGTGGTGAAAACTTGGAAACAGGCGCTACTTGAGGCCTTTGCACTCCTATTTGTTAGCATGCGCTCTCGATACTTAGACTTTCTCCATCATGTCTTGACCTTATTTGGCATAGTCTAGAATTGGTCTTTATCTTTGTCTAAGGGGGATAACTGTTAGCATAAGTCCTTTAGGTGCATTTGTCTCTTGGGGCATTTCACAACAGGTGCTTTTCAACACCACCCCAAACTATTTTTTTTAACACTACCCTTGCGTCAAGTGTTTCTTAACACTTATTAGATGTCTTACCCAATAGTCTAAGTATGATGTGATATTGCTCATTTGCAAATAAGATACTCAGAGTTTGACTCTATGACCAACACACACGCACTTAGACAATCAACTCGCTTGAGATATGTTGAATTTATTTTTCTTTGTGTGTTGTCTATGAGATTTCTTTGATGAGTGGTCTCTCCCTAAGAAGTTTTCAATGATGCATAGTTAGAAGATTGAGGGAATGAGAACATGTTTTATTGCTTTTTCTGCTTATGGGTATATTTTGTTGATCCTAACTGTCATAAGCATTTATGCTGGTCTTACTTGACACTAAGGATTGATAAGGTATTATCCTTGACTATTTTATGCGAGTGCATGCTTCTAGCTATCCTGACTTTAATGTGTCTTGATACAAGCATAATCTCGCCATATCAAACTTAGGTGATCTCACTGCATTAGTCATTTGGACCTACATGTCTTTGATGCCTAGGTGAGATTTTCACATTCTTATCTAATAAAGATCATATTCATATCCACATAGTTATGTTAGTGTGCTTTGTATGATCTTATGACGCTACCAATAACGCTCGATGATGATAATTAGATGTCTATAAGCATTGTGACCTTGCAAGTCAACCACTTTTCATAGTAGCTTGCATTTTAGGTTCATGTTAGTCTAGTTTTGCACTTTGCACATGGAGAGAGCTCTCCTTTTCATCTCACATGGACCTGTCAGTCGACTATGCTCATCTTTCCTTCTTCTTGATCACATCTTCCACTCCTTGTCTTTTTCATCTCGAACCTGTTCTTGTCATAAAAAAGGGGTTAATCATATCATCATTCTATCTATCTCAAAATGTCATTTTCAAAAACATGAGTTTATATCATATATATGAGAATCAAACATACATCTATGAGAGATAACATACATAAGCACATACATAAACATTTTGAGCGAAGTAAGACAAGACAATACATATGAAAACTGATATACATCTAAGTGAGACAATCAAATATGATACATCAAACATCCAGTATATCTCATATATATAAAATCCAAGTCATGGTACAATGTCATCACTGATATCAAACCATACAAATGAGATCCCAACTGGATCAAAAGTCTCAATAGCATCATCTGACATAAATCTAAACCTAAGCCCCAACCCTAGGTCTGACTCTCCCCATCACATGGTGGTGGTGGAGGTGGTGCTGCTGCCTTATTTGGCACCATGTCTGATGCCCCTGCCCTATAAGAGTAGGACGGTGCTCTCTGACCCTCTGGCACTACTTGGAGATAGATTCTATGATAATATGCAGCTTTGGTCATCTCTCGTTGGATCTCTAGTGTAGCTTCCTGTATGGCCATCTCGTGGCATGCTATCTCTACCCTGAGATCTCTCATCTGCTGATCTCTCTCTAATCTTAGATCTGCTAGCTGCTACTCCCATACTGCTATAGTGACCCTCAGCTGCTGAATCTCTGCCTCAAGAGTCTGAATGCGGGCTCTCAAATCATCCCCTGTAGCTGGATCCACCTATCCCTATACCTAATCCTGAGTAGGTCTCTGTACCTCCTCACTCCCTGAGCCCTAACCTCATGGCCATTTCTGGCCACCAGCTCTAGATCCCTCTCCCACCTCTCTGACCTGGCTTCCTCCTCTGCCCTCATCATCTCCTCCGTCTCCTCCTCCCAGGGCAACTTGTGCTACATCTGGTATAGTAAATCGAGGGAATGGTACCCTCCATCGCTCTGCCCTGTATGCTGCATCAGCCATGTCTAGGAGATACTCCCAGGGCTCCCTCCTAATCCCAGCTGTCTCTTTGATAGCTCACTGATGGTCTAACATGGGTAGCCACCCATGTCCCTCCTCATCTCTGGCCCTCACATATGTAGTGGTCTTTGTAGAGACTCGCTGTTGCCTCCCAAACTGTCACCATACCCGCGTGATGCAGAACCTCTCAACAATCTCTAAGTATCGGCCTACTAGTGGTCAGGTACACAACATGTAGCTTAGCTCATCCTTTGCATCACCCCATGCCTCAACATCTTTGTATAGCCTCCATGTGAATGAGGTCATCTCATCCAGGATCTGCCTATAATGTGTCACATCCCCTATACGGGCATGTGATATAAAACCTACATATCTATATATATATTTATATATGGGTATCTCCTCTCTCTTAGCTGAACCCTAGGGCACATCACAGCAATGTGCTCCCATGCCCACACCTGTGCCAGGATGGTCCCGCACGCCCATGTCCGACCATCCCTATAGATGACCTCGTGAAGCTCATGATACATCTCTGCCAGTATGGCAGGACCCCATGCCATACGTCGCGGTCTCCCTACCAAGTCCACCAGTAACCTGCCCCAGCTGAGAGGGAATCCCTTCTGACTGCGATCAGTCATCAAGATCTATGAGATGAATGATGCCACAATGCATGGCACCAGGAAGTCTCTACCAAAATCATCTATCAACCTCTCCCAGCTAACATGCCTATCCAAAATGGTGACATCCTGGAACATCTCCTGTATCAACCGTCACCCCTTAGTGGCATCCTGGTCATAATACACCTATGCCAACACACAAATCATGTTAGTTTTCATCATATGAAAACTTTACACTTACACAATTATATCTCAAAACATGATTTTACTTACAGGCTCGCCATGGCATGGTACCCATAGGATCCTATAGACATCCTCTAATGTGATGGATGCCTCTCCTGTCGGCAAGTGAAATGTGTTGTGCTCACTATGCCATCGCTCTGCCAAGGTCGTCAGTAGCCTGTGATCAGCTCTGATGTAGGGGAACCTCAGCAGGTATTGAAATCCCATTGCCCTAATGTTGTCCTCACCTAGATCATCTAAGTTCCAAACACATCTCAATCCCACCACCTTCGGTGCTCTGATGATCAACGTCAGAAAGACCTCCTACAAATCATTCAACCAAGCCATATGTCAGTGCATACTATGATGAAAATCAGTACAACACACTTAAAGCACAACTATTGTCTAGACCCATGTCTTACTTTGCTCAAAATGATCCAAATTTCAAGTTTTACAGAGAAGTATCATGCGATACTTCTCTTTATATTAGTGTGATACACCTTTGGCCATGTGATACTTCGCCTGGTATTGTGCGATATTTCGCCAGATATCATGTGATACTGGTGTCTATATGCGCGCGATACTTTGGGGACCCATAATGTATCGTGCGATAGTTCACCTAAACCTAGAAATTTGAAAATTTAAAAATTTCAAAATGTGCTAAAATTCACATTAAATGCTATAAATGACTCAAACAACAGCTAGTTTTCGGATACATACCGGGGCACCATAATGTGGAGGCCAGTTGTGCAACCGGGAGTGCTCAAATCGGTGTCTGTGGATGGGAAATCCCTGGTTGAGCCATTTCTATCTCTCAGAGCCCTAGATTCTCAAATAGTTAAAAGTCAAATGATTTTGAAAATGACATTTTCACCCCTTATATAGCATTTTGAATTTTTGACCAATTTTCAAAACTCTTTGAAATTGCGTGAAAATTGCACCCCTAGCTAATTTTAACGTCTTGAATCCATTTTCGGACTCGAAATTGAAATTTGAAGTTATCTTGATTGTCAAAATCATGCTTCAAATCTTCTCCCCCTTCTGCGTAGTTGACTGACTTTTTAAGGCATAATTTAATTTTTGATGGAATTTCTTCCTTTCCATGTCTTTCAAACTTCTAGTCTTCCATTCACCCCACTTCTTTTCTTCTAATTCATCACTGGGGCATGTTTCATTTCCTAATGGTTAATCTAATTAACCTTTACCTTCGATTATGATTTCTTTATGATTTGATCAACCTTATCGATTTGTTGTTTCTCCTCTACCTGATTTTGATTTTGATTTCGATTCCGAGGGGGCAGTATTTATGGGATTCTCATCCTTGAATCCTTGATTTTCCTGATTCAGACATCTTTTGTGAGCTTTTGCTCAAATTTAAGATTCTTATCTCTTACTTTGAATGTGATCTCGAATCAACCTCATGTTCAAAGGCCTTTGTTTATGCTTTGTCTGGATGTGATCCTGAATCGACCTCATATCTGAGTTGTTTTGTGATCCCAAATCAATCTCACATTTCAACTTCATTCTTTGACTACATGTGTTCCCAAATCGATCACACATTAGTCAAAGAGGGGCAAATGTATGCACCCAAAAATGGTCGCCTAGACTTTGGGCCCCATTTATTTGATTTATCAACCATGAATCAGTTTTATCAATAATCAATATTTTCAACATTATCAATTTCTTAATCAAATTTTAATTTTGATCATATATTGGATTTTTATCCTATGGGCTAACCATTTTATCCTAAGTTTTTATTTACTTAAAAAGAATATTTCCTCCCCTTTTGATTAAATAAAAAGCCCCACCTTTTCTTCGTATCCTATGTTGCACAAATAAATCATTATCCTTATTTTATAAAAAGAGAAAAAGTACTTTTTGTCTCATGTGGACACAAAAGTCAACTCCTATTTCCTCATTGGAGGATATTTGTGCACAAGGATCAAGCTTCCATTTTTCTCCACCGTTGATTAAGTATTTTGCCTCTTAATCTCAATGGTCCATTTCTCCTCACCTCTTATAAAAGGAGAGCTCTCTTCCTCATTTGCATATCCATCTCTTTTATGCTAATGTTATGCTGCAAGTTTTCTAGGTTATGTGGAGCTTATTGAAGACATTCTACATCAAGCTTTGAAGACTTTCTTTTCATTGTTGCATCTCATTTAGTTGCATAGTTCCTTTGTTTAGTTGCATAATCATGGCATATTAGTTTAGTTTCCTTTTATGCAATAGTTTAGTCTCACATAGCTTAATTAGGAAGATTGTAATCCATTGCTATTTCCTTTCATAGTTGCATTGTACTTTCATTTTGGTCGATTAATCTTGCATAATTCATATTATTTTGCATTGCATTTGCATACTTTGATTCCATTTGGGGATATTGGCATTGTTTCCCTTGTCTTCATTGTGAATCTCTCATTGTATGGTTGACTAGTAAGGTCACTAGTTTGTAGCTCTAGCTGAGAGCAAATTTATCAAATTCCCTTGCAACTCCATGCATAGAGAGCTATGAGTTGCTTTGTGAGGCCTCATTGTTGAGCAACCTTGCATGTAATGATTCATAGAAGTGTGGTCACTTTTACACCATACAACAGCTAGTTGGGCTAACTATCCAAAAATAATAAACGTCGACTTCCATTACAAATAGGCTCATTGCTAATACAAATAGGCTCATTGCCAAAATATAAGAAATTATAATTGAATCCACCACTTAAGTTACTTTCACCGATACTCTAAAATACATAAATGATATAACAGTCTACTACTAATTACATCAACTCACATATACATCAACACACATATCTTCCCTTGTCATATTCTCATTAACTTCACATATACTCGCATATAAGCACACAATAACAAATGAAATCATTGCTCTCTTATACCATCTCATCCCTGAAACTAGGTCGATCTAATGTAATTTGAGATAGGTTACACTAAAGCATTCATGTGATGGTAAGGAATGAAATGTGGACTGTCTCGCTCAATGTAATATGCCTTGCAAATAACAACATGCTACACCATCACCAATATCTTTGGTACCAACAAATAGGATCTATACATTATAATTGCATCGACCAAAGAACAATGAACACTTCCAAGATAAAATTGAATCCAAACAAATGATCCTCAATATGTTGCACAATAAATATAACTAGCACCAACATAGATAAGAGTAAATTTTGAAAGCACATCATCAGGTGCATGCTTCTACCAAAGCATCAAAGTAACCAAACCTCGGGTATGCATACGATATGTTGACATCAATGACAACAATGATAGCTCAATCTCACATTCTAACACTTTTTAAGGGGCATCATATTACATAGTCACTACTACGATCCCGTTGGGGCATATCACGACATAATTTTTACTATTTATTCTTTGAAACAGTGCTTGAAAATGCATTGTCTCGAAGAAGGGCAAAATGTAGACACTAAAAATTGTCCTATCACTTGTGTGCAATAATTTTACTAAAGTTCATCTTAATTAATTAAAATATCTTGATTATTTAATTAACTTATGTCATTCTTCCTAATTCAAATCTTAAAATCATCATTTCCCACCAAATTCCAATAATTGAATAATTTTAATTAATTATTTAACTATTTAGCATCTATTTAATATTATGTCAAGATTCTAAATTTTTATAGGCAATAGACCAAGGCCAAATAATTTTATTAGTAATGAAAACCTATTATAGCTCAACTCACTAAGGGCACTGGTAGGAAAGAGTTGAGTGGAGAAAACCTATGGTCTTTCCCTATAAAAATATAAGATAAACATAGTCTTTGAGACTTACTAGCTCCCCATTATACAGACGGGGTAATTAATGAGCACTTTACAATCCATCTATTGTGGATGATGGAGTTTCTTCCTATTGTAAAGTATTATTCAATAACTCATCACCATGTCTTTTTGTTTTAGAAAGGTCTGCATTAGCCTCTCACTGAATACCCTTCCTCATTTATGATAGAATTCTTGGTTCTTCATACATTTAACTCCTCTAAGAGCCTGAATCTGCAATTCTCACAACCAAAACCAAAATATCTCTTGCCAAACATATTAGAACGTACAAATTTAGCTTAATTTGAGCTTTATTTGATAACTCTAAACCCATAGTATATGTTGTAGATTAGTCAGAATTTCATAAATGAATGAAACCACTTTCTAATCTATTAAATTATCAATACAACCATTCACTTACTCAACATATTAATACTTACCCTTTTAAAAAATAAGTTACCAAATTGAGACTAATATTTTGCATATACGACTAAAGATAATAATACCTTTGCAACCTCCTCAAGTGAGCCAAACAATTTGAAAGCTTAGCGAGCTACCTTATTAACATATGTATTGTGCCCATAAATTGAAGATCATTTACTAAATCATGGTCTTTCCACATTTTATACATACATACATATATACATATACATGTGTGTGTGTAAACACACACACATACAATACCAAGGTGGGAGATCCCCAAAGGAGATGCCCAACCTCACAACTAAGAGTAACATAGGGAAGCAACAACACCAAAAGTAGAGAGAGAATGCACAATCTAATATGTTTATTCACAAATCAAACAACATACATGTCGGGCTATTAGGCCTTCCCAGTTACGACCATATACATGCAATGAAACTCAATCCTAATTACGATATGTAAAAGTCTCAGATCTAGGTTTCATGAACCAAATACTACTACCTGTACACTCAAAATGTGCACTTCTCTAAGTCATTACTTCCAAGAGAATCCATGAATTGGAAACCTTGAGAAAGTGACCTAGAGCTCCCTAGGCATAGAGTCACAAGGTTATTTAAAATGCTCTCAGCTAGAGCTATTAAGCTTGTAACCTTGCTAGTAAACCATGCAATGGGAGATTCAAAGAGACAAAGGCAAGAATGCCAATATCCTCAAGAATAAAAATGGAAATGAAATGCAATGCTAGAAATGAAGATGCAAAAATGCAAGAATTACAAGTCTTTGCTAATTAAACTAGGTGAGTTAAGCTAGAACATGGAAGAAAAGTAAACTAAAATGCCGTGAAAGCTAAGCTAAATGCAAGAATGAAAGCTAGAATGCAAGAGGATCTTTAAAGCTCCAAAATCACCAAGAAATCCTACAACATAAGATTAGTATAAAAGAATTGGATCATAGAATGAGAAGAGAGCTCTTCTTTTATAGAAAGTGAGAATCAATGGACGATGGAGATTAAGAGGCAAAAGATTTGATCAAGGGTGAAGTTTGAAAGAGGGATCAATCCATGTGCACAAGTCTCCTCCAATGAGAAAGAAGTGTTGACTTTTGTGCCCCATGTGAGGCAAAAATGCCTTTTCTCCTTTTTATAAAATAGGAATAATGTTTTATTTGTGCAACTTAGGATAAGAGATAAGTGGGGTTTTTTATTTAATAAAAGGGGAGGGAATTCCTTTTAATTAAATAAAGACTTAGGATAAAATGGTTAGCCCATAGAATATAATCGAATAAATGATAGAATTAGGATTTGATAAAAAAAATTGATTTAATTTGAAAATATTGCAAATATTGATTCAACAAAATTGATAAATTGGTTCCATCATTTGATAAATTAAAGAATGGGGCCCAAAGTCTAGGCGACCATTTTAGGGTGCATATATTTGCCTCTCTTTGACTAATGTGAGATTGATTTGGGATCACATGTAGTCAAAGAATGAAGTTGAAATGTGAGATCGATTTGGGATCACAAAACAACCTAGACGTGTGATCGACAGATGGGAACACATCAGGACAAAGATAAGCTGATTGGAGAAGACAAGGCCAACACCCCTATAAATAGGTAATTGTCAAGTCCAAGATAAGAGATAAGAATCTCAAGCAAGGTTTGATTGAACTGAATCAAGGATTGAAGTTTGATAGGTACTGCCCCCTCATGATCGAAATTGAAATGAGATAGAGGAGAAATAATAAATTGATAAATTTGATCAAATTGAACTAAAGATAAGGTTCTTGATGTAAGATGAAAGATATAAGGATCACTGAACCAAGGTAGATCATTAAGCATGAAAGATTATGCCCCAAGGTTGAATTAGAAGAAAAGAAGTGGGGTGAAAGCAAATGGAAGATAGAAGTTTGGAAGAGGTGAAAAGAAAAAGAGAGAAGAAAGAAAAATTGCCTCAAGAAAGAGAATGCCTCAAAATCAATCAACTATTTAAGATAGAAAATTTTGATTGAGATCACAAAAGAAGATAAGGAAATGAAGACCAAAACATGATCACAATTGATTAAAAGTCCAAAAAATAAAATGAAAGGAGAGCTCCCTCCATGTGCAAGATGCAAAACTAAACTAACATGAACTTAAGAATGCAAGCTACTATGAAAAGTGGTTTACTTGCAAGGTCACAAAGCCATTAGACTCTAATAATCATCATTGATCTTTATTGGTAGCATTGAAAGATCATACAATACACACTAGTATAACTATGGGTATATGAATATGATCTATATCAGATAGGTATGTGAGAGTCCCACCTAAGCATCAAAGACATGTAGGTCAAGATGACTAGTACAGTGAGGTTTCCTAAGTTTGGTATTTCAAGATTATGCTCGCATCGAGACACAAGAAAGTCAAGATGACTACAAGCATGCACTTGTGGAAAACAGTCAAGGATAATACCTTGTAGATCCTAGGGTCAAGTGGAATAAGCATAAATGCTCATGACCATAAGATCAATGAGATTTACCCATAGGTAGAAAAAGAAATAAACCATGTCCTCATGCCCCCAGTCTTCTAGTCATGAATCATCAAAAACTATTAGGGAGAGAACACTCATCAAAGAAATCATCATAGACAACACACAAAGAAATAAAGTCAAACAAGTCTCAGTGAGTCAAGTGTTTAAGTGCGTGTGTAGGTCATAGAGTCAAACTTTGAGTATCGCATCTGTCAATGGAACATATTGTATCGTTATAGACTATAGGTAGGATATCTAATAAGTGTTAAGAAACACTTGATGCTAGGGAAGTGTTGAAAAACACAGTTGGGGAGGTGTTGAGAAACACCATTTGCGAGGTGTCCTAAAGACTAATGCATCCAAGAGACCAAAACTAACACAGTTATGCCCCCTAGACAAAGACAAAGACCAATTCTAAACCAAGGCAACAAGGACAAGGCATGATGGAGAAAGGCTAAGTGTTGAGAGCGCATGCTAAGAAGCAAGGGTGCAAAAACCTCAAGTAGCACCTATTTCCAGGTTTTTACTAGGATGCTCTTTTTTTATTTTTTTGAATTTTTTGCAATTTTTTTATTATTATTTTTTCAGGACTTTATATGCTTTTTAGGATTTTTTTCAGCATCATATATGAATTTTTTAGAATTTTTTCAGGATCAATAAATATGTACAAAGGATGCCCCTAGACAGAATGAGCATCAAACTCCCAAGCAAGATCACATCGTGTAGTCCCAATTTCTAGCAAGGTGGAGGACAAGAGGGATTAGCAAGATGGTGGAAGAGATGGAAGACAAGAGAATGAAGGAGAATGAAGGGAAGAAATCTTCAAGGGAAAACTCCTCAAGAGTACCCAGGCTAGGGAAAAATTGTCATGTAAAGCACATTTGGACAAGAAATGAAAGGCCAACATAGGATAAGTCACAAAAGCGTAATGCAAAAGAAGGAAAGGATGTAGTCCAAAAAAGTAGACATGTCAAGAGGCTTCATAACATCATGTTTTACTCTTTTTTATTAGATCAAGACCAAGGGGGAAAAGGATAGCAAAAGGCTAGAATGAATGGAGAAAAATAAATATGAAGGCTAAACATGAATGGAATGAAAGCAAGATCATCGTAAGATAGCTCACAAGATAGCTAAATGTTCGTGTACAGATCAACATTGTCAAGATCAAAGAGAGAAAATGAAATGGATGAGATATGTAGAAGAACTGCACATGATGCCTGATTGCCAGGTTTTCATCATGGTACTTATCCAAAGTGCCACAAGGGAGTGGTTTTCACCATAGGAAGAATTTATTTCTCTTTAATTTTGCTACCAAGGCGCCTATTTCCAGGTTTGCACCAAGGCACATTTTCAATTTTTTTAATTTTTTTAATTTTTTATTTTTTTAATTCTTTTTTTTGGAAGAAGGAAAGCTTTTTAGATAATCCTTCCTTGAAAGGATAAACCATGATATGCCAAGGATTCAAAATGATATGCTCAAAGATGCTGATAGGGAAAGGAAGATGGAAGAAAAAATGGAGGATAAGGTTTTATGTAAAGTGAGTGAGATTGGAAGATAGGAGGAATAGGCAAATGAGGAAAAATGATAGAAGGTAGAAGGATAATGAATGGAAGGATTGTGAAAGGGTAGATGGAAAGGAAGGAAAGATCAACATAAACACACACCTTGAAGGGTGGTGAGAGGATAGAGGAAATGTGAATGAAGGAATACGTGAAGGCATATGGTGAATGGATAGCAGAGGTTGAGGTTTAGGCGCATGGAATGGAAGAAGATGAAGTGGAAGCCTTTGGAAGCTTGAATGTCAACTTCACTTGTTGTTCAACATCAAACTCTTTCAAGAGAGACTTTGGAATCCATATAGCCATAGGCTTTTCATTTCTTTTTGATGATTTAGAGAGAATATCTTCAATGATGGATTTTGGAACCCATACTTGTCTTGTAATTTTCTTCTTAGATATCTCTTTTGACTTTATGCCTGCATGTCGATTAGAGGAGACCTGGTGATATTTTTTTGATGGATTCTTGTATTGCTTCTTTTTCTTGTATTGAACATTCAAGTTACTTCCAAAAGACTTGGGACTTATGGAAGAAGAAGGAGGATATGGCTGGTTTAGATGGGTGGGTGGATGAAAAGGATTCAAGGGTATGCATCTATGTTGATTTTGAGGAAGGATAGGAGATGGAGGGATGTAAGGACCCAAGATGGATGATGAATTAAGATAGTTAGGAGGTGAAAGTGAAGGGACATAAGGGCCCAAGATGGAAGGAAGATTTGAAGCCCTTAGTATTGGTGGAGGAGGTCCAAGGATGGACATGGAAGATACAAAAGGATAATCAGTAATTTCATCAACATCTATATGACAACCAAGGACATCAGCATCTTTAGAGTGAGCATTAGGATTTTCAATAGGATCATGAACATCTTGAATAGAAACAACTTCTTTGATAGGATTTTTTGGAGCTTACAAAGATTTAGGAATAGTAGAAAGTGGAAGCGAACATGGAGTGGTAGAACAAGAAGATGGAAGACTTTGATCTTGACAAGGAGCTTTGGATAGCATATGCGTATAATTTTTCTCTTGATTTTCAATAGGCTTAACATTGGAAGTAACAACACTATTTTTAATAACCTTAATGGAAGTATCATCTTTGGAAAGCGCAAGTGTAGTAAGGTTATTTTGATTGTCAATAAGCTCAATGGTGTAAGTAGTAGCTTGATCTTGCTTAGGAGAAGACTTAAGACATGGTGGAATGAATGAGAAAGGGCGTGCAGGATCAAAAGAACCATGAAATAGATAAGAGACATCATGAAAAGGATTGGATGACATGGAGGGTTCTTGATCTTGATATTTCTTTATGTTCTTTTCTTTATCATTTTTAGAGTCCTCTTGACATGGAGCTACTTCTAAGGACCAGGAAGCAACATTTGGAATTGTATGGAAGACTTTGGAAGAGATGGTGAAGGACTAGTTAAAGCAGTCATTATAGCGTATAAAGGCTTAGGCTCTTTAGGTTTAGCATTATTGAAAGTATTTGTAGCCAAGTGAAGGTTAGCTTGAGTTTCTTTAAGAGGTAGCCCTTGAGGATAACTATAGGGAACTACATGAAAAGTATTAGGAACTTTGTTGGATGAAGGATTTGTGACAGATTTGGAAGACTCAAAAGCTTTAGAAAATGTATGGGTATTGGAGGAATTAGGGGATGGAAGGGAACCATCACAAGACAAAGGTTCAACATTAACATGATCTTTCTCGAGAGTGTAATCTTTATTTTCAGCATGAGAGTTCTTAGAGGAAAGATTCTTATAGTATTTACATTTATAATCAGCACGTTGAGCTTTCTCTTCCTCAATAGAAGTAGATGTATCATCTAGGTATTGTTCATAGAAATCATCAAAGTCTCTTTCAAAATCAGAATCATATGGATCACCATCATGATCTATCCAATGTGATGACCCATTTCCAGTAAGCATGAGCACACGACTAGGAGGACTCTTAGGAATAGAGGTTTCATAGGTATCACTACATTGTCCATCATCATAGTCATCAAAGATGGGCGTGTCACTCTTCGTGGAAGAGGTATCACAAGGGCTATCATATTGCTCATCATGGTACGTCTTGAGAAGAGAATTAAGACTCTTGGGAGAAGTAGAAGAGGAATGAGAAGACCTAGTGGAGGAAGAAGACTTGGATAATGAGGAATGCAAATAATGTCTAGAAGAGTCATGATAAGACTTGGAAGGTGAAGAAGAATGAGAAGACTTAGAAGATGAAAAATGTTTGGAAGAAGGAGGACATGACATGATCATGTCTATGATCCTAGCAAAGGCATCTGATTCATTCATCATTTTTTTATTTTTGTCTTAAGTTCATCACCCATGCAATATCTAGAAGGACTATTGGAGGAATAAAACTCTTTTAATTGAGCAATGAGTTCGAGATCATCTATTTTTAAGAGAGGTTCCATAGAAAGATAATTGAAATTCATGGTTCCGAAAAAGGAAGAATCAAGCATGGAAGTGACAGAAGAGATGAATAAAAGAAGGTAGACTAGATAATAAGAGGAAAAGAATCAAGAAGATGTGAAGAATTTAGGAAGAAGCATGAAGGAAGAAGAGAAAGGATGGAAATTGGAGACTAGGAAGATGAGGAAGTGTGGAAGAAAGAAGAGCAAGAGTCATTTTGTGCAACTTGATACCTTTTAAGTTCATTTGGATGTTGAGTGACATGTCATAGCACGTAAGATCTGACCCAAACCGACCAAGGAAGACTGGAAGTAGGACACAAATTAGTTTCAGATTGCAAACATCAAGACAACAGGATGACATTGTGCGATAGTTCGCAGGGTATTGGTATGATACAATTGGTCCAGATGATATTTCGCACAAAGCAGTACGATAGTTTTCAGGCATTCAATGTGATAAAATCCAGGCAAGTGGTGCGATAGTCATGCAGTATCGTACGATATTTAACTAGTGAGTGTGTAAGATGCAATTTTGAAGGCAATTTGGTCGATGTTTCAGTTTGGCAAGTTCGATTTCACAGTTCAAAATATAGTAACAATAGACAATAGACAAGTTTGCAAATAGTAGGTGATCAAACGTGTCGTAAAACACTTGCACAAGGGTGAAAGAAACCTTTCCAAGACAAGCAATTGGGATATCAAAACAAAAAATCCTATGAGTACTACCGTGATGTTTGATGTTCGAGAACGTTTGCATGGGTAGATCACAGTGAGAACACTTCAAGCACTTGCTAGCCTAAAAAGACAAAGGCTCAATACTTAACAACTTGGCCCACACTTGATGTCCCATTGCCTCACACAAAGTGGTTGCCCATAATAGATGTTGGCTTTGTCATGGAAGTGCCAGTGACATAACCAAAGGAACACAAATGGTGAGTAGTCTTGGGGTGATCCAAGTTAGTCCACTAGGATCAATCCTTGCACCAAGATGTTAAGCGGAAAAATTGGGTAGCTTCTATCTATGGTTCGTAGTAAGGGCTTCCATTCATAATACCCCTCTTGCTCCCTGAAGGGACTCCTTACCTTGCAACAAGTAACAGACCTTGCAGCCACAAGAGTACCTTAAGCATTCTTGCTTAGCATTTTCCTCATGGTCACAATCCCAAAAGTACTCACACCAAGCGAAGACAAGTACTACGTCTACCAAGGTTTTGTGTCCTTGATAGCCTTGATTTTATAGTGGGTTAGAATAGCTCGGTATTCACTTGTCCCCACTTGGGTCATTCTTCTTGATTGCTCAAGAGCAGGCCCACTAAAGGATTCTAAACTAAACAAGAAGTAGATTAATCTTTGAGGGTCGAGATTTCTAGTTCACCACAAGGGTGAAGAGCATACTCTCCTATCTCAAAAATCTTTCCCAAACACACCAAGAAAAGTTCAATTAGCCCTCTTGCTTTCAAAATCTAAAGGTGCGTCAAGATTTTTGGTTCACCTCAAGGATGAAGAGCATACTCTCCTACCACCAAAAGACTCTTAGGACAAGATATTAAGTGCCTAGAAAATATGAACTAGTATATGCCACACTTAAAAATGAAAGTAATGAACAAGCACTTGATTGTTTTTATGTGTTGGGAAGCCCTACAAAGATGATTAGTAGCCCTTATGCATTTGAAGCTTTGACATGCGTTCTTTTGGAAAATATTCAAGCAAGGAGGGCATACCTACAAGCACAACTTGTTAGCCCCACAAAGAGTTAGCACAATAAAAACCAAATAAAATCTGCAAGTAAACCTCTGTTCTACCACAACAAATCAGAAACCAGCAAGCAAACAAACCAAATCTTGCAAAGAAAGCATCAAAATCAGTCACTGCCAGGCCCAGACAATAATTCTATCAGAAAAAGTTTCATACTACACTTCGCAATATAGTGGTGCTACACTTTTGTTCTATGCTACACTTAGCACTACTTCCATGTGACATAATGTTATATAGCCGTGCGACAGTTTCTGTATGGTAGTACAATAGTTTTTGTCAGCAAAAGTTCATACTACACTTCACAGTATAGTGGTGCTACACTTTTTTTATGTGCTACACTTAGCACCACTTCCATGTGATAGAATACTGTATGAGCATACGATAATTTTACTAGAAAAGTATCACATGGATATATGAAAAATTATCGTACGATACTGGAAGACTATCCTATGAAACTTTGTCAGAAAGTATGGAAAAATAGTCGAAACAACAAGCAAATATTGACAAAAAATGTGTGGAAATGCATGAAAAGAAGGACAAAATAGAGTTGTTCTGCCCCATGGCGGGTGCAAAAAATGTACACTCAAAATGTGCACTTCTCTAAGTCATTACTTCCAAGAGAATCCATAGATTGGAAACCTTGAGAAAGCAACCTAGAGCTCCCTAGGCATAGAGTCACAAGGGTATTTAGAATGCTTTCAGCTAGAGCTATTAAGCCTATAACCTTGCTAGTAAACCATGCAATGGGAGATTCAAAAAGACAAAGGAAAGAATGCCAATATCCTCAAGAATCAAAATGGAAATGCAATGCAATGCTAGAAATGAAGATGCAAGAATGTAACTAAGCTAGGGAAATGAAAGTATTACAAGTCTTTGCTAATTAAACTAGGTGAGTTAAGCTAGAACATGAAATGAAAGTAAACTAAAATGCCATGAAAGCTAAGCTAAATGCAAGAATGAAAGCTAGAATGCAAGAGGATCTTCAAAGCTCCAAAATCACCAAGAAATCCTGCAGCATAAAATTAGTATGAAAGAATTGGATCCTAGAATGAGAAGAGAGCTCTTCTTTTATTGAAAGTGAGAATCAACGGATGATGGAGATTAAGAGTCAAAAGATTTGATCAAGGGTAAAGTTTGAAAGAGGGATCAATCCATGTGCACAAGTCTCCTCCAATGAGAAAGAAGTGTTGACTTTTGTGCCCCATGTGAGACAAAAAGGCTTTTTCTCCTTTTTATAAAATAGGAATAATGCTTTATTTGTGCAACTTAGGATAAGAGATAAGTGGGGGATTTTTATTTAATAAAAAGGGAGGGAATTCCTTTTAATTAAATAAAGACTTAGGATAAAATGGTTAGCCCATAGAATATAATCGAATAAATGATAGAATTAGGATTTGATCAAGGAAATTGATTTAATTTGAAAATATTGCAAATATTGATTCAGGAAATTGATAAATTGGTTCCATCATTTGATAAATTGAAGAATGGGGCCCAAAGTCTAGGTGACCATTTTTGGGTGCATACACTACCCTCTCTCAATATACATCTAGTTATTACATATAGGCAATGGCTCTATAGGTCGACAAATAGAGAATTACATTCCCTAAGAAAGAAACATGTACAAACAAATAGGTCCAACCAAAATGAATCAAAGATCCAAGAAAGGAAACAATAAGATGTGTGATCATAGGAAAAGATTTATAGGAGATCCATGAACCACATGCTACAGTGGTAATGGTTGGGAGCCAAAGATCAGTGACTGCACATCAAATCTCCAAATAGGTCGAAGCCAATAATGAACATGTTTTTTTGGTCAGTAACAATATTTTTATTTTTATTATATTAAAAAAGAAATAATATCATGAAATTAAAACACCAGTTGACAATATTTAACTGATTACAAAACAACCCAATATTACTTATGCCATACTCCTATCTCTATCTCAATAACTAAATGCATATATCTTCGTACATTTATATTTAATATCTTGAAATAGATTTAGCCTTACACCTACTGTGTAGACCTATCCAATACTATCAAAATCATTCATGGGAACCATTATTTTCCTCTGTCATCTACCAATTGCAAAAAGGCCCTTCCACTCCCAATGTTTAAATTTTCCTGCATTTTCAAGGTCTTTCAAAAATTCCTTTTATCCCTCAAGGCTACCAACTTCTTTCACACCCCCACCTCTAGTCTTCTCATTTATAGTTTTGTCACCACAATCCTAACTCTCTTGGATTATCTATCTTCATTTCCATTCCACCATGCCCACAAAAAATTCCTTACTTCCCTCAAAAAAGAAAAAATATCCTATGGTGGTAGTTACACCCCCGAATATCTTATATTCCTTTGGCTTTGACCATGAAGACAAATAATTAGATTCTACATTCTTGCCATTGCTTCCCTGTGTCCATCATGCATGCCAATTTTGTCCTTCACTTTATGTCATGTCATGGCCCTATCCCTTCTATATTGTGCTTTATCCACTCTTCCCCACCAACATAAAAAGGAAAAAAGACCAAAAAAATTGGCATCATCTTCATCTTCAAAACATTCCCTAATGTCCTATCCTACACTTGGAACCACCCATTCCAAAATGGAATCCAGACCCACCAACAACTCCTTGTTGAAGAAAGTAGTTGTAATCCTCTGCACTTCTTCTGTGCTTTCACCCAATTCCAAACCCCATGCAATAACCATGAAGATCACATCCATATCGACTATCCATTTTCCCCCTTTCTTGAAACTGTGGGCCTA
Organism: Chamaecyparis obtusa; assembly: GCA_027943335.1. NCBI lineage: Eukaryota > Viridiplantae > Streptophyta > Pinopsida > Cupressales > Cupressaceae > Chamaecyparis > Chamaecyparis obtusa. Next base: position 489,822 of record BSBK01000604.1, read on the forward strand.
ACACATCTAGGACTACCTGAATCATATTTGGATTATTAATTTTGAGCAAACCATGTAGCCTTTCTACACTTGTCAACCCTTTGAATCCCCTTTATCTCCTAATATCAGTATCTATCGAGAATGTTTCTTACATCACTACTAAATTAAACTTCTATCTCTAAAATTCTACAACTTACCAAAATGGCTTGACTTTAACTATGAAAAGACCGGCTTACTCCTCCACTCACTTCACATTTCAACTCATGATTATTACTGCCCTTGCGACAAATGTCACTCCCATCCTTTTTTCTTTAACCAAGCATAGACTGCCACCACCTTTTGTAATTTTCTCTCTTTAGACGCTTTCCTACGGTCATCTAGTCATGACAATTATTATGAATTGCATTAATGATATCCTCATTCAGAGAGATAGTCTGTTGGTTGTCACATTAGGTTCCTAGAATTCTTTGAAACACATGATACACACTTAACCATTTTCACTCCCAATTTCAAATCTAAGATCAAACACCATTAATCATTTAATTAGCATCTCCATCCATATTAATTAATTTAAAGACTTCAAAAATCATCTCATATTTATTACCCAAAGAGACTTCCCATATTGATAGAGTGTCAGCTTCATGATTACCTTCCCTTAACGTGTGACTAATTTTGAAATCCTTAAATTTGGATAACTCCATTTTAATATTTAAAATAAAATTTTGTAGATGCCACGTATGAGTGTTGCCCCGCTGTATTGCATCTATGATCACCTTAGAATCACCTTCTAAATGTAACTTTTCAAGTTTCAAACATAATCCCAATTTAACATCTAACAAGGAGGCCTTATCCTCTGCAACATTATTCATACCATAACTCAATTTCATCACATCATAATCCACCATCTCTCCATCATAATTTATTGCAATAGCTCATGCTTTGAAAGCCCCCAGATTTCCTTGTGAGACACCATCAAAATTTATTTTAACCCATCCTTGATCTAGTATATGCCACATCACAATCTTTCTATCTACAATACTCCCAACCTTATCTTTTATATAATTCTTAAATCAAATTCTATTTCCTGGACAAAATTTATGAACTTCACTATCTCATAAAGTAAAAGTCATCAAGGGATTAATGTGAGAAGTGGTTGCACTCATTACTTCTTCAATGAATGAATCAATTCTATATTTCACTTTGTCAAGAGATTCACACTTACCTTGGAAAATTCTCTGATTGCGCTCCTTCCATATCTCCCATATAATTATTAACGGACAAATAATCCACAGCTTTGAAAGAGTAGACTTCTTGCCTACAATTGGCCAACCTTTAAAAAGGTCAGAGATAGTGTTTTGCAAAGGTCTTGACCATCCCAACTTCATTAAGACATATGTCCAACATGATTGAGAAAATTCACATCTCACTAACAAATGATCTACATCTTCAATAGATTTCTCACACATGAAACACTTAGTTGGCCCTATAAGTCCATATTTCTTCCTCCTTTATTCAGTTATAATTCTCCCATGTAAGGCAACCCATGCAAAGGCTCATGCCTTAGGTAAACAATCCCTATCCCAGCATAACCTATAAGGCCATTCCTCATTATTATAATTATAAGAAAGAAAAAAAAAACCTAATTTTACCAAATAACCTCCATTTTTGGATGCACACCATAGAAGAGTATGACAGTGATTCATCATAGTCACCTCCCTTTTGTCAAAAGTATTTTTCACTACTACTACCTGTTGAGGGTTTTAACCAAGTGTGGAGATATCCTTCCACATCCATTGAGGACCAAGGACAATTATCATTTCCTCCAAATAATTGACAAGCTGATCACCCCATAAATCAGAGAAGAAATTCATGATATCTTGATTTTCCTCCTTGTCACAAAGGACAGGTAAACCATTCAAAGAATCTCTCCAAAAGGAGATAGATCTCCCATCACCAACCTTCCAAGTTAAATGCTATACTATGATTTCTCTACACTCTAAAATGAAATTCTAGACTGTCAAACCTTTGGGGGGGTTTCTAACAGTAACAATACAATTATCATCCCATGAGAAATTTTCACCCATTACATTGATGGATTTGAAACCACTTCCCAAACTAGTTTGGCCCCGATAACCTTATTCATTAATTGTCAATCATGCAAGCTCACATCACCTCCTTTTCTTGGTTTGCATATCTTTTCCCATGCAATTAAAGGAATTTTGTCAACAGGTTGGGAACCACTCCAATAAAATATCTGCATATGTTGCTCTAAATACCTTAAGACCTTGATTGGGACATTCAGACATCTCATAAAAAACACTAGGATAGCAGAAATAATTGTTTGAAGCATTAAAATACATCCAAAATAAGTAAAAAACTTACCTTTCCATCCTTCCATTTTCTTCATGCAATTTTTAATTAAGTCCTTCCAAAGACTAGGTTTACAAGCCCCATAAAAGAAAGGAATGCCTAGGTATTTACCTGGTAACTTACCAGTCCTCATGCTCATTATTCTTGTGATTTGTCTTTGCATTTGAGGGTCAGTGTTAAAGAAAAAGACCTCTGATTTTAATCAATTAATATGATGCCCAAAAGCATCGTTGTGCTTATATAAGGTTCTCCTTATTATCCTTACCTCTGAAAGTATTGCTTCACCCATTAAATAGGTATCATCTACAAATTATAGGTGAGAAACCACATCAACACCACATGTAATCTTTATTCCCTTCCATTTGACAATAAGTCTAGCTTGTGAAATTGATCTTCCTAATACTTATGCAAGAATGATAAAAAGTAAAGGAGATAGAGGATATCCTTGCCTTATCCCAGTAGTAGTCTCAAAGAAACCTTGTGGACTGCCATTAACTAAAATTGAGAACCTTGGGGAACAAATACATCCTTTAACCCACTTCAACCAGCTAGAATGAAAACCAAAATTTTCCAATGTAGCCAATAGAAACTCTCTGTTCACATTATCATAAGCCTTTTTTACATCCAATTTGATCATCATTCTATTAGTTTATGTTGTTTTCACAGAATGTATAGCTTCATGAACCACTATCACACCTTCAAAAATTGACCTATTAGGAGCAAAACTACTTTGTTCCATTGAGATGACCAAATGAAGAACCTATTTTAACCTATTTTCTATTACTTTGGCGATTACCTTATAAACAATATTACATAAGGCAATAGGTCTAAAGTCTTCAAAGGTAGATTTCTGACCTTTCTTAGGCACTAATGTAAAAAGTTATTATTAAAATCTCTGAAAATGTTCATCTATCCTTTCTAAATTCCTCCACCAACTCCAATAACTCATCCCTGTAATGTTCCAAGCCTTCTAAAAAAACATAGCTAGAAAACCATTTCGTCCTAGAGCTTTATCACTTCTTAGGTTAAAGAGGGTTGATTACACTTCATTTTTAGAGATTGGAATCATTAGAATTTTATTGTGTTCATCCTTGATACATTTTGGGATGATATTCAAAATCTCTTCATCCATCTTCTCTTCATTAAGATTCTTCACAAAAATATTAGAGAAAAAACTCACTGCTTCATTATTAATATCCTTTGCATTATCTAAAATGTTACCATTCTAATCTCTGATTTAAAAGATTTTGTTTTGAGACCTCCTCACCTTTACTAAATTGTGGAAGAACTTTGTATTTCTATCTCCATCGTGCATTAGTTTTAGTCATGGGCTTCTTTTGGTTTGAAGGTCTCTGTTTTGCCTCACCATGGAGCCAACCTTCACATTTAGAACAAGACGACAACAGAAGGGGATCTATGGCCCCATGGAAGACCACAAGGTGAAATTAAATGTAAAATACCCTACAAAAGAGGTCATCCAAGCCTTTCAAAAAACTTTAGGGCCACTATTTCATAATGGGGATAAAAAATGGAAGCTGAAAGTGGACATAGTAGCAATGATAATGGCTTGGGGTCTGGAATTGGGGGCACATGAATGTTGTATTGCTTGGGTCATGAATGCTCTATTTGAAGAGGATTTGATTGTTGGGATGGAATCTCTGCTTGAGTTTGCACATCTCGGATGGGCCTTCAACTATAGTGAATTCTTTGAGGATGAGGAGGAAGGGGTGGAGGTTGGCATCTTCCCTTTTGTGCATTGGCTGAAATGAGTGGACATGGTTACTTATTTGGCCGCTAAGAAAGATGGTTGGGAAAGCCTGAAATAGGGCATTGAAAATTTTCAAGCAAGCAAAAGGGTGATGTAGGTGCTAACTACCTTTCCAAAGAGGTGAAGTTATACCCTTCATGGGGCGTAATGCAAGAGATGATAATGCCAATTAAGATGGTTTCAGTGCTTTGAACACTCATTTTTTGTTCTCCAATCAATAGATGTTTTTGTTTTTTTGTAAACACTACTACAAGATTTTAGTTTTAGATTGGTGATGCGGGCTCACATTTCATGTTTGCGGCTGTTGTCATGCCTTTTCTGTGGAGGGTGCATGGTTAAGATGCTACGATCTCCTTTTTGGTGTGCTCAGGGTGGCGGTTCTTAGGTTTGGTGTTTTGGGGTTTCCTTTATTGGGTCCCTTATGTTCATATATGTAATTTGATGTAAGATGTTCTTGGGAGTTAAGGGTGGAGCCTTTTTAGAAAGCTCCTTTTTGGATTGTAATGGTTCTATGGAAGCAATGTCGAATTCTTCCCACAAACACTTGTATCTATTTACTATTAATAAAATACTTCTCATTATCGACCAAAAAAAAATCTTTCTCAAACATACAATTTTCAATGACCTTTAGATTTAAGTCTTCTAATTATGATTCAACATTGAATATTTTAGTAAAAACATCTTTAAATTCCACCCTATTCCAAATCTTCAACTGTTCCTTTAAGAATTGTAATTTCTTGAAAAAAATGAAACCTTTATTTTCTTCCCTTTTAGGAGCATTAGTCCACCAATAAAAAATATTCTCCATAATATTAGGATCTTTGAACTACATTCCTTCAAAGCCAAAGAGTGCTCGTTCTAGTACGGAATCCTCATGAATTCTTGAATAAATAGGGAAATGATTAGACCCTGAGAAAGGTAGAATTTCAACTTGACATAGCCAACTAGCCTTACTCCAATCTCCTAGTAGCATGAAACTATCAAGCTTCTCAACAATATTTAGAAATTCACCCCTACGATTAGTCCATGTGAAGTCCCCATTACATAGTTCCACATCCACCA